>JAPDOI010000012.1:0-557500 GCA_029168955.1 Aplectana chamaeleonis | reverse complement strand
TGCAAAAAAAATTTTCTCGTTTCTCAAGACACATTTTATTAATTATACCAATGTGAGTTACCAAAGAAAGGGTGGACTCAAGACCTATTGGTCTATCTCCAACATTACCATAGCAGCTGAATTATGTAGATTGAGTAACAATGGGGTTCAAGTTTATTCTGCTGATTTTACTGATATATTCACTAACCTTCCACACAGTTTTATTCTGTATAACATGAAAGAATTTTTGATAATTTGCTTCAAAAATGCTGATAAAAAAATGGATAGTTACCAATGGATACAGAGTTTTTCATCGAGATTCTGAGCTACATAGATAAAGGCGGTTACAGATATTATACCATCACAGACTTGATATATCACGTTGACTATCTTTTACGCAACAGTTACTGTCATTTCGGAGAACTTGTGCTTCAACAGATGAAAGGAATTTTTCAGGGAGGTAACTTCAGCCGATTGTTAGCCGATATTGCAGTTTCCATGTTGGAGTATAGGTACTCTATTAGCGCGAAAATTGAAAATAATGTACTTTTCAAACCTTTTAGATATATGGATGACTTGCTTATAATCCATAATGAAGATGAAACATTTATGGACAGTCAAATTTCACTAATATACAAGAATGTATTGGAGGCCAAAAAGACGCACAATAATCCCTATAAATGCAACTACTTAGACATTAGTATAGAAATAATTAATAATAGAATACGCACAAAATTGTATAATAAGACAGATGATTTTAATTTCGGAGTTAAAAGTTTTCCTCATGCTCATTCTGATATCTCTATAAAAGTCAAAGCATCCTCAATTTACACGGAGACCTTGGGATTAGCTCATATCTGTTCAAATTTAGATTCTTTCACGGAAAAACTCAAAGAAATGAAAACAGTCTTAATTGGAAACCTATATACACCAGAATTCGTAGAAGTAAATATGATAAAATGCATCTATAAACAAAAAATTATAACATATAAGTTAAAACTAAGAGATGAAAAGAAAAGTATAACACAATTGGTAAAAAGCATAACACACTAATTCTTCACTGTTGATAGGTCGGTGTTCGATACTGTCCAAGATAAGGACTTGTGATCATATGGACTTCATTCTGATAATGATAGTATACTATAGCTTCTTGCCCTAATACCTCTTTCTAACGTTTCCGACACTACTTCACTCTGCTTGGCTCATTCATCGACAGTTCTGTTCCTCACTGAGGAGCCCCGGCAGAGCTGTTTGATAAAGTTCGTCTGAGATCAGGGGCGAAACGAGCTTTGTCAACTTCTCCTTCATACCTTTCCTTTTCTTGATTTACTTACTTCTAGTATTTTGAAAATTGGGTCAAATATAATTATAAAATGGCAATTCTTTCATTGTCCGTACTTGTTATATATTCTTATACACATGAACTTTACATACGTCGTAGTGTAATTTATTACCGATTATTTTATCCTTCTTTCTGGCGATTGACCCTATTTTTCTGGCTCCGCCTTCCTTAATGGCCGTTCTCGGCAGTTTAACAATTTTTCTTTGATTCGTGCCTGTCGCAAATTTCTGAAAATGGAGAACGAATCTCGATTTCGTAAATTCTCTGATCACACCCAAAATTGCCTAACCACTACAAACCTCATTCCATCGAGTGAGGACGCGGCCGTCGCTGGCTCACTGTGTCGCCATTCGGGGCCGCGAGCGGTTGGGCGGGGCCTCCAGACGCTGAGCGAGGCCCAGGTACCTTAAACCTTGGTAAGTGAACCGACGGAGGTGTTGACATCTGAATCATTTCTCTGGAATGCTTCTCACGTATACTCACCAGGAGAGCATTATTTTTCGGCTATTTCGCGGCCAGCATCATTTAGCGACTATTTATCGGCTACTTGGTGAAACACCATCTATGTCCCGGCTATTACGCGGAAGGCAAGTACTTCGCAGCTACTTCTCGGCTATGTCTCAGCTGAAAATCTCAGAGCACGACTTTCTCCGTTCGATCCGATAATTTTGGCCGAGAAATAGCCGCGTTATAACCCACCAGGCTCCGCTGCGGCTCCTGGTTGGCTATTTCTCGCCTATTTCGCGACTGTTTCTCGAAATTTTTGCGGAACGGACAAGGAATGGCCGATAATTAGCCGAGAAAGAGCCGAAAAATAACGAGGAGTAACTGAAAGTAGCTACTCTGAGAGTTTTGGCCGAGAAATAGCCGAGAAATGCCTGCCTGCCGCGTAATAGCCGCTAAATAGCCGCCAAATAATGCTCGCCGGGAAACAGCCGAGAAATAGCCGAAAATTGCCGCTTAATAATGCTCGCCGCCAAATAATGCTCGCCGCGAAATAGCCGAAAAATAGCCGAGAAATAATGCTCCCCCGGTAGATATACGGAGCGTTCCAGAGGCATGATTCAGATGTCAGCACCTCCGTCGGTTCAATTACCCAAGTTTGTACTTAGACCTCTTTCAGCTTCTAGAGGCCCCGCCCAAGCGCTGGCGGCTCAGATGGCGACTCGACGAGCCGGCGACGCTTGCTTCTTGGTCGATTTTGTTTACTTCTGAGTATTTCTCGGTTATATATCGGCCATTTCTAGGCTTCTTCTTGTCCGTTTCGTAAAAATCCGAGAAATGACCACGAAATTGCCGGAGAAATAGCCCACCAGGAGCCGCTGCGGAGCCTGGTGGGCTATTTCTCGGCTATTTCGCGGCCAAAACTCTCAGAGTAAGAAGCAGCCCTCACCTGTTTTCCGAGCAGCCAACTGGGGCCGCCAGCGGTTGGGCGGAGCCTCCAGAGGCTGAGCGAGGTCCAAGTACCTAACTTGGGTAACTGAACGAACGGAGGAGTTGGCATCTCAATCATGCCTCCTCTAAGAGTTTTGGCCGCGAAATAGCCGGGAAAAGTCCACCAGGCTCCGCAGCGGCTCCCGATGGGCTATTTCCCGGCTATTTCGCGGCTATTTCTCGGCTTCTCACGGAAAGGACAAGAAGTAGCCGAGAAATAGTCAAGATATAACCGAGAAATATTCAGAAGTAAGCAAAATCAACCAGGACGCAACCGTCGCCTGCTCGCCGAGCCACCATCTGGGGCCGCCAGCGGTGGGGCAGGGCCTCCAGAGGCTGAACGAGGTCCAAGTACCTCAAACTTGGGTAATTGAACCGAAGGAGGTGCTAACATCTTAAACATGCCTCTGAAGTGCTCCGTATATCTACCTGGATAGCATTATTTCTCGGCTATTTCGCGGCTTATTCGCGACGAGCATTATTTGGCGGCTATTTTGCGGCGAGCATTATCTAGCGGCTATTTCCCGGCTATTTCGCGGCTATTTCAGATGGTGGCTCGGCGAGCCGGCCACGTTTGCGTCTTGGTCAATTTTGTTTACTTCTGAGTATTTCGCGGCTAGCATTATATCGGCTATTTCTCGGCTTCTTCTTGTCCGTTTCGTAAAAATCCGAGAAATGACCACGAAATTTCCGAGAAATAGCCCACCAGGAGCCGCTGCGGAGGCATTTGGCGGGCTATTTCGCGGCTATTTCGCGGCCAAAACTCTCAGAGTCTGGAATGCAGCCCTCACCTATTCTCCGAGCCGCCAAGTGGGGCCGCCAGCGGTTGGGAGGAGCCTCCAGAGGCTGAGCGAGGTCCAAGTACCTCAAACTTCGGTAACTGAACGAATGGAGGAAATGGCATCTCAATCATGCCTTTTAAGAGTTTTGGCGGCGAGCATTAGCCGGGAAAAGTCCACCAGGCTTCGCAGCGAGCTCCCGATGGGCTATTTCCCGGCTATTTCGCGGCTATTTCTCGGCCATTCTCACGGAAAGGACAAACAGTAATTGGCGAGAAATTTAGTCGAGATATTGCGCGAGAAATATTCCATTCAGAAGTAAGCAAAATTAACCAGGACGCAACCGTCGCCGGCTCGCCGAGCCACCATCTGGGGCCGCCATTTAGCGGTGGGGCAGGGCCTCCAGAGGCTGAACGAGGTCCAAGTACCTCAAACTTGGGTAATTGAACCGAAGGAGGTGCTAACTCTTAAAGAGCCTCTGGAATGCTCCGTATATCTACCTGGATAGCATTACTTTTCGGCTATTTTGCGGCGAGCATTATTTCGCGTCTATTTTGCGGCGAGCATTATCTAGCGGCTATTTCTCGGCTATTTCTCGGCTATTTCGCGGCGAACATTATTTGGCGGCTATTTAGCGGCTATTACGCGGCAAGCAGGAGTTTGGCGGCTATTTCGCGGCTATTTCTAGGCCAAAACTCTAAGAGTCTGGAATGCGTCGTATACTCATTTGGAAAGCATTACTTTTCGGCTATTTTGCGGCGAGCATTATTTCGCGTCTATTTCGCGGCGAGCATTATTCAGCTGTTATTTCTAGGCTATTTCGCGGCTGTTTCTCGGCCAAAACTCTCAGAGCGGCTGGTGAGTAGATGAGGGGTGGCAATGACGCAACTATTGCTCACTGAGTCGCCAGTGCATATCGGGGTCGACCGAGTCTGCGTGTATTAACGCGGTAGATGGCCAGTAGAGGGCCAGTAGCGGACCATTGAGTTTGTGCACTCCGTTATAAACAGAGTATGAAAGCCTCGACCCCGCAGAGAAAACCCCCGTCTAACCCGGCTTGAAGACATCCTTAGCAGATAAAAACTTAGATTTGGAAGCATTAAATTTAGTCAGTATATATGCAGCTTGTTGCAAACGGCTGGATCGACCCTTACTATGTACTTGCCTTGTCAGTCTAATTGCATTTATGCCACTGATTGTGAGAACGACACCGCCCGCCTCAACTTTTCCCTAACCCCGAAAAACCCATCGCGACAAGCCACGCGTGAAGATTTCTCTCCCATTTGGTTGTTTCCAGTTCCCAAATGCAGCTTCGTGTATTGTTGTTTTTCTTCATTCCGGAGGCAAGTCGTTCGTCAGTTCGTCCGCCATCGACGTCTGCCGTTCGGCAAATGTTGAGTTTTGTCATCTAAAACATAGATACCAAAACGTTCATGTTTGCGATTTTACAGTGGAAGTCGACTATCGTCTCTAACACTGCTGTGGTTTTTTACTAAACATATTATTGATTGGGTAGGAATATATCGTGTAAATTAGCCTTTTTTAATACGCAAATGACCACACACGACGATCTGACTCGTTGAAACAGTACGTTTGGTTCACATTCCTCGAGGCTACGGTTCTATCCATTCAGCCGTTCCACAGTTTGATACCCCTTGATTATCGTATCTACGTCCCACGGACCATTCATGATTTTTACTCTTCTTGTCTTGTTCCTGAGGTTGATATCCCACAGACCATCCATGAAGTTTGGTTCCACCTACCCGT
This sequence comes from Aplectana chamaeleonis, assembly GCA_029168955.1. Taxonomy (NCBI): domain Eukaryota; kingdom Metazoa; phylum Nematoda; class Chromadorea; order Rhabditida; family Cosmocercidae; genus Aplectana; species Aplectana chamaeleonis. The sequence goes on along the minus strand of JAPDOI010000012.1, from coordinate 552,199 downwards.
TCCATTAATCAGAATCTCAAGGAGGATTCATAGTCTGTGGCACTATCCACTCTGGCGATTCTCCGCCACGAGCCGCACCGAACACGAATCGGAGCCGCCTGACAGTTCGGCTCGTTCTACCAATCTCCGGGCCACTGCTGTTGCTGTTCGGGCGAACCGGAACAGCACGGACAGCTACAGCAGTGGCCCGGGAAGCAGCATCAGTGGCCCGCACAGCAACTGAAGCCGACTTGCAGATTGGGAAACGAGCCGAACTGTCAGGCGGCTCGGGGCAGCATACCGCCTGAACAAGTCGAAAGTAAAGATATATTTAATGGGCGACCCATGTGATTTAGATCTTTCTAACCTATTTCCGCAGTTGACATCCTATGAACCGCCTATGAAGTCTAATGGTTTCTATCCCGTACCTGCGTTTGATATCTTATGGGGCACTTTTGAGGCTTACGTAGTTATCACCCCCCGCTTCAGTAGTTGTTATGTTGCGGACCACCCATGAAATCTGGTCTTTCTGACCGTTTCATTCGTTGACACCAAAGGACCACACCTTAAAGGCAGTGTCTACGATAAAAACCATGTCTGATTTTTTGGTGGAGACCGACAGCTACGGGGCCTAGCGCAAGCCTACCGTTGAAAAAAAAACTAGGAAAAATGAGCTCAGAACGGTCCCCTACGGCCCCAAAGTTGGACACCCGTCAGCTCGTCACACCCCAGATGCACTTTCCACGCCCACCGACGTGAACAAATGAATGCTCGAGATTGTGAGATGAGCGATGATTTCCGATCAATAGCCCCGTTCTTCCCTTTATTCCCAAATTCTCTCTTTACTCAGGTCAGCTCGCATACATCGGCTGCAAAAGACGGAAGTTACAAGCCTCGGACAACTCGTCCACCATGCTTCCCTAGCTCAATTTTTGAGGGACCATAACTCCATTTCCAGAAGGTCTTGTACGATTTCAGAGACACCATTGGAATCAGCATGGAGCCGTTTTCAAGATAGGCGGAAAAAACAGAAAAACGATTTCTATCGTGAACACTGCCTCTAAGATAACCCCTTGCTCCCGTGGTTGCTTCCCTACTCTCTAACGAAATTTTGTCCTCACGAACCTGCTTTGGTGGTCTGCCTATAAAGGACCACTCGTAATTTATAGTCTACTCCACCGACTTTTCCGTAGTTTTTATCGTATTGACCACCTATCAAGTTTAGTTTCACCTACTACTTTTCCGAAATGTTTGCTATCCTACTGAACACCCATGATGCTTTTAGTATTCTCCAACCAGCTCGCCAAGTTTATATCGTATAGATCAGCCATGGATTGAAATCCTGTGCAAATTGCTATCGTAAGTCGAGCTCTAGCTACCACCCATGAAGTTTACGCTTCCCCACTTTCTCCGTAGTGAATATCTTGCGAAACTCTCATAAAAGGAAGTGTTAATGATGAATATCATATTCGAGTTTGACTCGAAAACGCGGTTATTCGGTCGTGAGCTATCGAATAGTGAAGAAACAGCGAAGAAAGCGCTCAGAATAAGCTAAAATAGCGGTTTTTAACGTTCAGGGCGTGGAGGAGCTTACGCGCTCTGCAAGTTTCTGCAAGCGCGCGCTAATGACAAAATTTGGCCGAATCGATCAGGCTGGACTTTGCGGAGTTGCTTGGCAATTTGACATCGTAAAAGTCCACGGTGCCACAAGCACGTCAGAACGGGGGGCGGGGCGGGCTAAGCAGGCGTACGGGGCGAACAAAATCTTCACTTTGCGAACGTTTTCCCTCGATTTCTGTCGCGTTTTCGCTGCTTTCTTCAACGTATTCCCACCAGCATCTGCTAGTGTAGTGTTTCACACTGAGAACGAGATTTATCGTGAACACTGCCACAAAGTCCGCCTAGAAGTCTAATAAATCCTGATACTCAGATATTCGCCGCGTCCGACCCCAGTTCGAACGGGGTCCATCCCCAGATTTCTGTCGTGTCGGACTCTTCAGCATTGTTCCTCCACGTAGTTCCAAGTGAGACGATATGGGGTGGGGGAAAAAATTTTACTTCTCCCCCACCTCGTCCCACTTGGAAGAAGTGAGGGGCGAGAACGGTAAGGGGTTCGACCCGACAGAAATCTGCGGTCGGACCCGTTGAGTTTCTGAGTATATGTACTTCCGTACTTGAATGAAATCATAGGGCGAGTAATCAGCTGATCGATGAGTTTTTTACACTACGCGGCGTGTCACTCCATTCTTGGCGCCCTATTGGAAGGCAGCAGAAAACGAGCTCCAGCCAGTCAATCATCAATCACGTAAACAATCGCTTACCAAATCTGACCATCGGTCGCTACCCGACCCACTCCGGGAAAGAGGTGTTAGTCAGTCATCTTCCTGAATGTCACCTGCCTTTTCACTTCAGATTTCCAAACTTTTCTAGGGAGAAAACTCTTTTTCACAACCATTTTCGCTGATTTTTTTATGTTTTACCGACTTTTTTCGATGGATTTCATACGAATATCTGCCCAAATTTTGTTCCTCCCCTTTTCGTGTGAGGTAGATATTTTTAAGATTCACCAAATGTGGTTACGTAGAGTGGGAAAAATCAATGAAGCGACACGTAAGGAAGAAAGTCAGGGAACTGTGACGTCGGCAGAAAAACAACTGGGTCGCCAACTAATCTCAGTGACCCGAAAAATTCCAAAAAATTACTAAGTCCAGGTTTGGAGAGATGAATGTGCATAGACTGGCTGGAGTTGTCTCAACGCTCATTTTTGGACGAACTTTAGAAGCCTACGACTAGAAAACCATATTTCAAGCTTTTTCTACATTATTTTCTGACATGTCATGTGCACCCCTTCTATGCTCCCCCCCATTGTTTTCCCACTCTGTGCACCCTTTCACTGAAAATCTCAAACACCTTGTTGGTTAAGGCGCTATTCATACTACTCAAAGCCAGCGCGGCACGCGCGTGCCGCCCTGGCGTGGCGTTTGTGTATGAATGGCTTGACGCCCCGCCCGCGCGGCACGCGCGTCACGCTCCGCCATGGCGTCGCCGCTGCAGTTTTCAGACTACCACCCGGAACGCCTTGGCGTTTTCATCCACTGATAACCGCGCGTGCCGCGCTGGCGTGGCGTTTGTGTGTGAATACTTTCTACGCGCGTGACGCACGTGCCGCGCTTGCGGAGACTATGAATACTCCAGCGGCGACGCCATGGCGGAGCGGTGAAGCTGGAATGAATGAGACGATCGATAAATAGCATCAGTGGATGAAAACACCAAGGCGTTCCGGGTGGCGATTCGAATACTGCAGTGGCGACGCCATGGCGGAGCGGGCGGAGCGTGACGCGCGTGACGCGCTGGCGTTGAGTACTATGAATAGTGCCTTATCGGTCGTCTCATTCATTCCAGCTTCACCGCTCCGCCAAGGCGTCGCCGCTGGAGTATTCATAGTCTCCGCAAGTGCGGCACGCGCGTCACGCGCGTAGAAAGTATTCATACACAAACGCCACGCCAGCGCGGCACGCGCGCGCCACGCTGGCGTTGAGTAGTATGAATAGCGCCTTATGAATGTCCCAGTGTTTAACAATTTTCGGAATCTTCGTATTAGCTCTTCCTGTCTCAGCCGAAGGAAAATGCACCCCCTTTTATACTTTTGTTTTTCCAATTGAATTCGCACCCTCTTGCGTATTCTACCCCAACAAAGTATGCACCCTTTTCTGACACCACTATGTGCACCCCATCATCGCCTCCCTTCAGTAAACTCGCCCAACCTGTCAGTGAGCATTAGCGTGGTTACCTTTGCGGAATATGCTACGCACCCCTTTCTAATCTGCCAAATTATGCACTCTTGCTTTGGCACCACTATGTGCACCCCTTTCACCGCATTCCCCATGTGATCTTATTTAATCGGTCATGGCGCACCTGGGGACCGTCCTATCTAGAATATCTCATATGCACCCTATTCTGATCTACCAACTAAACATGCTCCCCTGGTGATGTAAACTATTATGTGCACCACTTTCACCGCCTACCCTCTGTAAACTTGTAAGCTCCTTTAGCACATGTCATACTCACCCTTTTGTGATCTAAGAAATTATGCACTTTTGCTTTGGCACCACTATGTGCGCCAATTTCACCGCGTCCCCCTTAGCCTCCTTCCGAATTTCCAGGTTTGAACCCTGTTTTGATCTACCATCAGAATATGCACCCCTGGTCTGGCTCTGTTATGCGTATTATGTAGCTCTCAGGTATAAGTTGAAGTTCATTCTACTTACTAGCCAGGCTTCCATGTCAACTCCCTCTTAAAACCTTTAAATGCACCCCCTTTCTGATGTCCCAGCATAATATGCACCCCTTAGTCTAGTTATTACCAGCTTCCTCCTATCTACCAGCGCTGCTGGCCGTCCACCTTATTTATGTCGCTGTTATGCACGCCTCCCCCCAAAATTTTGTGAAGTGCTTTAATGCACCTAAGTTAACGCTTGTCATATGCACTGGATGGACATTCCATACTTCAGCATCCTTCTTCCCCATATGCCACTCCCCTTCTCGAGTCTTTCATGCACCCCATCAGACTTCACAATAGAGTATGCATCCTCCCCTTCCTTTAGTTTGACAGTTTTGTGTGCAGCTCTTCTATCTACCCCCTCGTGTACATACGCCCTAATGATTAGCCCTCCGGTATGAGCACCTTCTTTGTGTATCTGGTATGCAGCCTCAAATGATGAAGCTTCTCGCATGTGCTGCTACTAAATCCAGTGTTGAACTATGCACCCCTTTTCGCTCTATCAGCAGAATACGCCCTCAGACAGTAGGTGCGGACTGACCGCTGGCAATCGAGGCCTCTGCGGGTGGTCTGCCAGCAAGTTGCGGGCGGATGGTCTCCCATCGCGGACTCCTCGGGAGGACCGCTGCCTCTCGTTGTCTCCGCGGGCGAATCGCTGCGTTTTGGCGGGCGGATAGCGGCGCCTGAGAAAATTCATCACGCTAGCGAGCGGATCGCCGACAAGCTCTAAAGCGGCGATCCGCCCGCCACTGCTTTGATAGCCAGCGACCCGCCCGCTCAAATTTCACACTGCGAAACTTGTCAATCATTGACGAGTTTTTTTTTCTGGTATCAGTATCGTGCTCAGAGTAGACAAACCGAGGGGTATAAAAGGCGCTCCATTTCACTGACTGCCCACTAGGCATTTCGAGGCCGATCCTGAATGGTGACTTCAAGTCACCTCTGAAGGATCACTTAGAGGCCGAAGGATTATTTTTGACAGCTGAGGGGATGGTCGTGGCTAGGTGAAAGGGTGATCCCGCACACAAAGACCGTGGAGGGAACCACCGGAATAACCTACATGTTGCATCGAGGGCGGATCGCTGGCTAATGGCGGGAGGGTCGCTGGCTAGTGGCGGGCGGATTGCTGGCTACTGGCGGGCGGATCGCTGGGGGCGGATCGCTGGCTACTGGCGGGTGGGCCGCAGGCTACTGGCGGACGTTTCGCTGGCTACTGGCGGGCGGATGGCGGGGGGATGTCGATTCGCCCGCCAAAAGCCAGCGACCCGCCCACACCTACTGTCTGAGCACCCTTTAAATGGAACCCTCCAGCATATCGGCATCCTTGTGTTATGCACCCTCAAAATGGCTGAACTTCTATGTGCACCCCCGTCTGCTCATATGCACCCCCACAAATATAGACATTTCTGAGAATCTGCACCCAACCACGACTTATCAACATCTTCGTAGACATACTTAGTTTCATTTGATTGGTGTTCCTCTGGTGTGCACCCCTTAGCGATCCACTATTCGAATATGCACCCCCCCCCGCTCCACTGACCAACACATTTATAGTAGCCGTCTGTAACCGAATTTGTTTTGGTCCAAAATTATCTCATGGATTTTTTCTCTCATGAATTACGTGAATGTGCTCCCGACAAGATATCGACATTCATATTTCCCAGGACGAGAGAATGTGGAAAAAGCAGGCGAAACCCTCAAATCGGATCCAGTTTTATTCATCGTCGCCGTTTCCGTGCATTCTGACATTGATTACCATCATTGTTCTCTCGTGCCGTTTTTATTTTCATTCCTCTTTTTCCGTCAACCCCTGAACCCAACCCTATTCCAGCGCCGCGCCGGACTCAGTCAATCAGTCAGCCAGTCGATCATCTCGACCCGTCGCACTTCCTTTTCTTAGGGGGTGCATTCTGTTTGTGGTTTGGGTTTGTGTAATATGTCTGGTTTTGGTTCATTTTCTATTTAGTGAAAACTAGTAGAGTCTGTCTGAATGAGACTGTCCGCCCAAGCGGCCAGCGTGCGTGTCGAGCGGCCGTGGCATAGACACTTTTTCGAACGAGCCTTGCCGCGGCGGCAAACAGCTTACTAGGGTTGTGTTCACAATTCGTCTATTAATCCTGCTAATCGATTCACAATCTTGGAAAGCGCCTTCGCGACGGATGTCCGGCACGCACGCCGACCGCATGAGCGGACAGTGTCTTTCGGACCGACTCCAAAAACTTGGCGTCAAAGGTTCCTGGAGGGACTATTTTCGCTCGAAAAAAAAGGTTCGGGAGAACTATGATAACCTCATACAGAAGGGGGAACTTTCTATGATTTCACGAAAGTTTTCTTTTTGAGTTCTCGGACTTAATCTCTGTTAAACCAATATAAGACTTACCTGAAGTCGACCGGATCACGATGAAAAATACCCTTCTTTAGTACGAATGTAAGCTTTGGATTAATCTAAGAAGAGTAAGGACGGAAGTAGGACAGAAAACAGCCGGAGACTCCGAGAATTTGGTCGAGAAATAGCCCACCAGGCTCCGCAGCGGCTCCTGGTGGGCTTTTTCGCGGCTTTTCAAGAAACGGACATTTCGCGGCTATTTCTCGACTTTCCACGAAATGGACAGGAAATAGCCGAGAAATAGCGGAGAAATATTTGAGAAACAAAGAAAAATAACCAAAGTAACTAAGACGCAAATATCGCCGGCTCGCCAAGCCGCCAACCGGGGGGGGGGGGTCGCCAGCGGTTGGGCGGGGCCTCCACAGGCTGAGTGGGGTCGAAAAAACGGCTCGCAGCGAGCTGCAATCGGCCGTATACGGCCTTAGAGTCAGTGTCCCCGATAAATCTCGTTTTTGAGTTTTTATTGTGAAATACTAAGCTGGCAAATGTTGGAGGGGCAGCTCACACGCACGCCGACCGCGTTGGCGGACAGTCCATTTTGGAGCGAATTTGAAACTGAGGATTTTGAAAAAAATCTTGAAAACCAGCCGTGCTAGTACTGTCAAAATCTTCTTTTCGGGTGTTTTGGAATAGCGTCCAAAACTTGTATGGTGAGAGGGGGGGGGGTGCATTTCTTGTTTTTGTGAGTTTTCCGCTATGGTGTCATTGCTTCGCGTGAGCAATTAGTGAGATTTTGTGGTGCTGGAAATCCGCTGGAATCGTGAGGCCAATGAATAATTAAACTTCAAAGAAGGCTGCTGGCCTTCCCTCGCCCCTCCCCAGTGGAATAGTCACTCGATTTCTCTAGAGCTTCGAATCTGTGACTCGCAGTATTCTAAGAGTATCATTTTATACCAAAAAAAGGGCGCTCTTTCGAAATAGACGACCCACTGAAGAATACAATGAAATTAGCAACTGCTTGGGCTTGACCGACCGCTCGGTTTATCACATCAAACAGCTCAGTGTGCTTGAAAAACACTAACAAGGGAACCACAATAAGTCATAGTGACCATTCCAAATGAAATGTACTTTCCTAAAACCATTTTCGGACGAAACGTCCGAATATGCCCATCGTAGCTGCCTAGACCCACTCTGAAAATAAGTTATGAGCGTTTTTTAAAGCTTCGCGGCAAGGTAAGGGTTTTTTTTCCCCCATGCAATTTTTAGGGTGTTTTTGAATTTTTCTTCTGATTTCGCTATAAACATGTATGTAGGGGTAGTCTGGGGTGCTGAACACGAATCTGGGGTCTGCTTGCCCAAATTTTAGGATTTACTGTAGGTTACGGTAGGTAATATGCCGTTTAGGAGGCAAAACTTACCTAAATATTCCGAAAATCGACAAATGGACATCAAACTCGTATTCAGCACCCCAAATAACCCCCACAAAGAAACTTTGAGACAAATCTAAGACTTTGACCAAACTACCGTATACCCACCGTAATCTACCGTAAGCTACCGAAAATCGATAAACCGACATCAGATTCGTGTTCAGCACTCCAAATAACCCCCGGAGAAATAACTTGAGCATATTCTATAGAAACACTCCGGAAATCTTCAAAAGTCGCGATTTGCCATCAAGTTCTCCCCCGATTGGAATCTGTCAACGAATACAGTCGAAAACTTCGGAAAATCGATAAATGAACCTCGGATTCGTGATCAGCATCCCAAAGAACCTCCCAGAGCGAATTTTTAATCAAATCTGGAATATTTTTCTAAAACGCTTCGAGAGCCCTCTAATTGGTATAAATCAACGCTCAACCGAAAATCCGTTTGGTATAAATCAACGCTCAACCGAAAATCCGTGTAAGTCCGAAACGCTGTTACTCTGCGCAAAGTTTGGAGAATGTTCCTTCAACCTAACTTTGCTTAGTGGGGTAGTTTTGGGCGCTGAACACGAATATGAGGTCCGTTTCCGGATTTTCCCAAGAATAATGCGCTTTTTGGAGGGTACAATAAGTACGAAAATCAGAGAAAAAATGCCTATAACTTTTTTCAGAGTGGGTCTAGGCAGCTGCGATGGGCATATTCGGACTTTTTGTCCGAAAATGGTTCTAGAAAAGTACATTTCATTTGGAATGGTCACTATGACCTATTGTGGTTCCCTTGCAAGTCATTCGACCGCTCCAGTGGGATGAACATTTCTCATGAAATTTCACTAGTGGGTCGTCTATTCCGAAAGAGTACCAAAAAAAGTTCAAGTTTTCTATTAGTTTCACAAATACATGCCTCTGCGATTCTCCGAATCCAATCCAGAGAGGCGGCTCTACTTTTTTCCCCTTTAGTCCCATTATTCCCACTGCTAAGGCCCTGTTCGTTGCCGCCGGCGTTTTAGGCGACAAAAATGTGAGCGCTCAATGAGGGGCATTTCCGCGGAGGAATAAAATCAGTCGCAGAATCGTGTTCCCCGTGTTGGGGTTTCGACGCTTTGCTTTTTTCTTTTCGGTCCATAATTTCATTCTCCAGCGATCAGACAGAATATAACATGCAGGAATAAACCCTTCTCCAGTCTTCGTGTTCTCTAATGTTTCTTATTTTCCTTGGTAAAAAGAATTAAATTACAAGTGTGGTTTATTAAAGGCAGTGTTCACGATAAAAATCGTTTTTCTGTTCCACCGCCCATCTTGAAAACGTCCCCATGCTGATTCCAATGATGTCTCTGAAATCGTACAAGACCTTCTGGGAACGGAGTTATGGCCCCTCAAAACTTGAGGTAAGGAATCATGGTGGACGAGTTGTCCGAGGCTTGTAACTTCCGTATTTTGCAGCCGATGTATGCGAGCTGGCCTGAGTTAAGAGAGAAGTGGGGAATGAAGGGAAGAACGAGGCTAATGATTGGAAATCATCGCTCATCTCACGATCTCGAGCATTCATTTGTTCACGTCGGTGGGCGTGTGTTGCGCTTTTGGGGTTTGCCTTGCGCTCGAAGTGGTAACTTCGGGCTCTTTTGGAGCTTTTCCTGGCTCGTTTTCATGCGTTCTTTCGAAGTCAACGTTTCAGTGTGCCCCTCCACTACCCACTCCTAGTAGAAACTGAAACACATTTTTTGTCGTGAGCACTGCCTTTAAGGTTTTCTGCCTATACGCATGTACAGGTCGTTCAAAAATGAATGTTCATTGAGAGAAATGGTGAATTCTTGGACAATCAAAATTTATATAGAAATTTGAAAGTTCATAAATAAAGTGAATCATTTTTTAAAATTTTAAATTATTATGCGTGTAACGACAATTATGACTCACCTAGCAATTCTGGCTCTCTATGTTTTCGATCTCTTGTGTCGTGAATTTCATAGCAGACTGGTTTTCAAATCCGCATTAGCGGACAACCGCTGTTGAGACACGCAGCGCACCACGGAGTTCCAGCACTGTTAATATATGTATGTATGGTCCCAGCACGATTACCCTTCGAGCTGCGTGCTGGCTGCAGCTGTCCGCATCTGCGTACATAAACTTCCTTACAAGACGGGAAGTACTTCTTTCCCTGCAATTTTGGTTTTCGGTTTCCGTTATATTTTGACTTCCAGTTAGGTTCGCTTCCCATTTCCATTTACGTTTTTTTTTTCCTTTTATGACAATTTAGAAGACGTTTGCCCATTAGCCAACTTCCCCTGGCGTCTCAATAGATCTTGAGGAATAATTTTGTTCCCGATTTTCGGTTTTTTTCTCTTTCAGTTTTCCAAATTCCATAGCTCTCAGACTTGACTATTTTCGTTTTCCGCCCTCGTTTCTTTAGACCACGGTTTTTTTTCCGGAGAAAAAGGTCAAAAACGACCTAGAGTTTGTACAGTTTTTCTTTGCGATCCCCACTGAAGGTTGGCGCAAACTTGGTGCACCTATCTTATAGGATGTATGGCACCGAGTTTGCGCCAACCTTCAACAAGGAACGCAAAGTATAACTAGAATTCATGCCGACTGTATGTTCGACATCCTAAATATGGGTGTATCCTAGATAGAAAAATGTTTTTTTTTTGCATTTTCCGTTTTCCGCCCTCAATTTCCTCTCCTTTTTCTAACCCTCTTGACCTTATCCTTATCTGTTTCTGATAATCTCTGTTTCTAGTAGAAACTCTTTTTATTCCGTTACCGACTTCTGATATTTTTGAGACGTTTTCGGGTAAATAACATTCGAAATTATGCTCATTGTCCACTTACCCATTGTTGACCGCATTCCTATGTATTCCAACAATTTTACTTCATTTTTTCAAATTTCCTTTTTTGCATCGTACAGTCATTTTTTCCTCAATCATTCGCCTGTAGAAGTTGCTCTACTCCTACGTTTTCCGTCCCCAATGATTTTTTTTTGAAAATTCCCGAAACTAATATGCTTAACAGTCATTTTGACCAATTCCTTCGTAGTCCTTCTTCTTCTTTGTATTCGTTTTCCAGTCCTGTCTTAGCCGGTCTGTTCGTCCTAATTGGTTTCTCTTATTTTCGAGAGCTCCTTTCTGCTGCAAAACAGCTGATTTTGAAAAAAAATTCGGTTTGCTGCCGCTGGTAGAGTTTGATCTATCCGTCTTCCGGCTCCAGATAGCGTTTGGTCTGACTATTCCGCCTTCGGATGCTTTTTCAATATTTCCGGACTTCTATTGTTTTCGTAGCATCCTTTAGAATAATTTCAATTATATAGAAAAATACTTTTCCAAAAGCAATCGCCTACTCCAACGACCTCCACCTTAGAAGCGACAGTTGGCTACAACACAACTATCAATCACTCTCACAAAAAAGCGATGAAGAACCTAATCGAGCACAGCTCATATTTTACATCGTAGGCAATCATGATGAAGTAGGATGCACTAAAATCTATTTTTACATTCCTCTTCATCTTTTTCCGTCTATTTTTCGACAGTTAATCATGCTTCCTCTGCAAAAAGGTAGCTCAGCTACTGCATTCTACTCTCTGGTTATTTCATGTCTAGAGCGTTGTGTACTTTGTGAATGTATGTATTGTATGTGTTCTGCCCGTAATTGCACACATCGACGCCTTTTTTCTTGTTATTTTAGTCACAGTGTCGGCTTCTAGTTCTCGCGTTTGCTTCTAACAACTGTTCCGTGCAGTTTCTCACCTTACCACAAAATATTACAATGCTAAACTTAGTAAAATCCATGTGCAAGCTTCGACGCCATTTTGCGACATGTAGCGACACTATGCGACACCGGGCGATCCTCGGCCACAAAAAGCAAAACGCGAGCCGACAAAGGTTAAAGGCACAGTGCAACCTCAGAATACAATTTTTGTTTTTCTGCTCATCTGGGAGAACATTTCACGCCGATCACAATGGCTTCTCCAGAATCGCTCAGAACCCACTGTGAACGGAGTTATGGCCCCTCAAAGTTCTGAATTGGAACTACGAGAATTTTGTGGACGAGTTTTCTCGGGCTTGTTTTTCCTTGTCCTTCGCAATCATCGGGCAGGCGCAGACTACATTATAAACGTATATCGAAGATAAATGGAAGAACATAAATTTTGACCAAAATCCATGGTGTGTCTAGTCCATACTTAGCTCGAAAGCTCTCAGGTGGGCGGAACGAATGGGTGCCGATTTGGAGGCGGAGGGAACGGGTGCTCGATTTTTCTCGCTTATTCTGAAGTGTTGAGATTCCGCGTTTGGCAGGGTTGCTAGACTCACCGGCAGGAGCATAATATCAAATTATACCCACAAGCTTGGACTGTGTCTTTAAGGTCTAGGAAGTGCTTGAATCAGTTTAGAATTTTTTAAAGATGACCAATAGCATATAGTTGGCGAAAATTTGCGTCATGGGGCCAGAATGCATGCTCAGAATTTTTTTGAACAGGAGTGCAAGTTGACTTCAAGACCAGTAATGCAGCGAATGTGCATCTATAAACGACAGCTTGCGACAGCCGGCTGCAGCCAGCGACACTATTCAACATTGGAGTTACAAGGTCAGTAGGGCTTTATCTCAGATGCACAAGCATTGTCTTGTATAGGCGATAAATAAGCGTTCAAAACATCACTACAAAGTATAAGTAATCATTAGCGACATCTTAGGACAGCGTTCGGCTTTGAGCGGCTCTGTGCGACAATAGCGCAGCATGGTGCCTGGTCGAACGCGTAAATATAATTTTTCGGTAAGCGTATTAATCGACTCTGGAATAACGTTAAAAATTGCAATGAATATTTATTTATGAGCGACAGGTTACGACATCGCGCGACACGGCGCGAACTTAAAGTTTTAAAGGCAGTGTGGCGCGTGTTAGTATGCCGAAGTTTTATTTTTATTGCTCTCATAGGCGTATAAACGGACAATGCAACGTTTATGGATTACAGATGTCCACACAAGCATTAAAACGTCGGTATATCGCAGGCGTTTATATGGACGGCCGGCGACACCAAGCGACAGAATGATGCAGTAAGGGCGCCACATATTGTACTACTTGTTGAAGCAAAAACTTGACGAAAACTATGCGTATAGCATATGTGCGCATTTTCAATCATGGCTAGAAATTTTGACACAATCCTATAGAAACCCAATTTTTTTCAAAGTCGCAGTTGAAGGCAGCATACAAGTTGAGAATTATATCGATTTATGCAAAAAATGAGGGTTTGGAGCCAACAGTATTGGGAACTGACAAAAAAAAAACGACAAAAACGCGACGCAAATTAAGTGAAAACGAATTGGTTCCGTTTTGGAATGGAAGTGGACGAGTTACACCACAGCACACACGCGTGGGTAAAAAGGCGAAGCTAGCGATAAAAATGGTAAGATAGCGAACCTAATGGACTTTGACTGTCTGTGAAAGAAAGCTTACATGGCTGAAAATATTGAAAAACTAGCCAAAGTGACTGTGTTGAAAAAAAACTTTTAACGAGTTTGTATTAAGGGGCGGAGACTTCAAAATGAGTGGGCGGAGACTGAATGTTTCCCAGCTCAGCACGGCTCAAATACGGTCATTTTGACTCGTTTTTGGAGCTTTAAACGACGTGATCGCTTCAATAGGGGCGGTACGACCCAGTTGAAGTCCCTGTCTTGACTATTACTCAGAAAAATCAAAACAAGTTACTTGCAATATAAATGTAACCTAAAACTCGCCCGCAACCATCCCAGACCACAGGCTAAAGGGGTCTACAGAGTTGCAGAGACCGGCGAGTGGTCGTCGAGCGTGAACCTTGACGCGGCGACAAATAAGTTTTGATACATTATCGTCGCGGCGTCGGTTGCCGCTCGCTGGCAGTGATGTAGGGCCGTCGCGGCGTCAATACACTCTGCGGTGCCCTCTCGTCGCCCTTCACTCCGCGTCGGTCGCCATCGTCGCCAAATGTAATCGATATTGTACAACCCAGCGCTGTTCGTCCCTGCGAGCAACGCCGCGGTTTCAACTCTGCGGACCCCTTAAGCGGTAAACGCTGTGCGTGGCCTTCCCTCCTAGTGTGCGGTCAAGCACCTCAAACTTAGGTAATCAAACCAACAGCAACGCCTGTCTTAAGCCTGACCCCGAGAGCGCGTCATATACTCTCAGGTTCATGGCCGATTTAAGTTACTTGCGTCTTATCTTGTGTAATTTAAGTTACATGTAACATATAGGAGGCGCACTGCACGCCGTGTCCAGTCGATATGTTGCACGCAACTTAACTGATCTGAGATTGGTCGCAAGTAACTTACATCGGCTTAGATATGTTACAAGTAACTTGTTTTCACTTTTCTGAGTTTTGCGAGCGGGTGTGCTGCATTTAAAGGCGGTGTTCACGATGAATATCATATCCGAGTTCGACTCAAAAATGAGGTTGCTCGGCCGTGAGCTAGTGAATAGGGAAGAAAGAACGAAGAAAAGCGCTCAGAGTAAGGTAAAATAGCGGTTTCTTGCGTAAGTACAGGTTCAGGGCGCGGACGAGCTTACGCCCCTCGTTAGTTACCGCAAGCGCTCGCTAACGACAAAATGTGCTCGAGACGATGAGGCTGGACGTGGCGGAGTCGCCTGGCAGTTTGCCATCGAAGACGTCCGCGGCGCCACAGGCTCGTCAGAACGGGGGCGGGACGGGCTGAACAGGCGTACTGGGCTAACAAAGTTTCCATTTCTCGGCCGTTTTGGTCGGTTTCTGGCCCGTTTTCGCTGCTTTCTTCGACCCTTTCTCCTCCAGCATCTGCCAGCGTAGTGTTTCACCCTGAAAATCTAAAAACAAGATTCATCGTGAACACTGCATTTAATTACAGGGTTTTGTTTATATATTTATTTATTTATTTATTTATTTATTTATTTATTTATTTATTTATTTATTTATTTATTTATTTATTTATTTATTTATTTATTTATTTATTTATTACACGTCGTTGCCGACGCGCTCAACAACATTGAAAACAATGGATAGAACCTCGGAAAAAACACAAATGCAATTAAAAACAATCAAAAACTAAGCGTAAAGATTCAAAAGCGGACGCAAGATCAATGCATCAATCAGAAAAAGTTTGGAGGACGACCCTAGTTAAAGTTTGGAGCCGCTAATGGTAGAGAGGGGGCAGTAAGAAAGAACTGATATAGTGCCAGAAAACTGAGACCATCAGTTTCTCATGTTGAGAAAAGGAATTCATTCTAATCCGTATACTGTTATAAAGATTGTTGTAAAAGCGGCCCTACCCACGCGGCTTCCTAGGATGCATAGAGGTGCTCCGACCACAGTTAGGTATCTGGGCGAGTTGTCTTATTACAGTTTCGATGTACTATTGGTTGATAAATGTAGATGAAGGCAAATACGTTCCTAGCTGCAGTCATCTGGCTTGACCCTTAGTTTAGTAATGTAGAAAGAACTCGTAAGGTGAAGCAAAAAAAGAAGAGATGGAAAAATATATGGCTCCGAACTGTATCAGGGACGACCTCATAAGATTTGAAATGGGAACTCAATGATTGTCACATCTTCGCTATAGGCAATAATAATAATCGAGAAACAAGACAATGTCTGTCACGTCAAACACGGCCCATCACAGCAGGAAAAAACAAGGTTCGCCATATACCAACAAATGCCATGAGTATAAAGTTTGCCATATCCCAAAAAAAGCCATGAGTCCATGAATGACGTCCGAGGCATCAGTGACATGAAAAAAGATTGTAAACCAAAAGGCTAAAAATCTTGGATGTTCAGCAAGAGAAAGAAGTTCAGTTTTTTCAGTCTGCTACGAAAAGTTCCCACATTAGGGGCACAACGTTTTCCCAGGCAATCCTTGCTTTCCGGTTATTTGAAAGCTCCTCGAAGCCTGAAAATGTTTTCCATTGGTAGTACTACCTACATGTTTCACCTGATGACATACCATCTCACACTTCCGCTGTTTTGCTCTTATCTGTAGTAGGGCAACCTCACACAACAAGGCATTTTCGGCTGGCTGACTGCCCACGCCCTCCCATTCAACCATCCCACTCATGTAGAAGGGGGAAAAAGAAAGGAGCTCACTGGAATGAGGTGGTGGTGGTGGTTTTCTAGATGCTTATTACGACGAGTATGACATACTACTGCTAAAAATGTACAGTTTTTTTTTTGGGTTTTTTCGCATTTTGGTGTCCTATTTTGAGGATTCTGTGCGGATGAAGGGTGCTTCCTACCAAAACAGAAACGTCATCCTTGTCTCGTCGTTTCTCTCTGGTTTTTCTGTCCACATTTCTCTGCCCCCATGCAAATCACCATTAGAAGCGGCTATCCAAATGGATTCATCGATTTCGTTGTCAATGCCCCCATGCACTCTCTCTCTGTGGCAATTTTTCTGACAACGACGTCCCTCTTCCTGTCTGTTTATGTGTGAGCGGGCATCTGTCTGTGCTAAGGTGTGTGGCGTGGTAAGATGGCATGCCCTCTCTTATCAAGTGGCAATATAAACTTTTTCTGTGATTCCAGAATGCTTCGGAATAGTACTGGCACGCTCCTTCTTCCATTTTCGGTCATAGTAATGCACCATCTAGCTCCTACCCTTCCCACCTTTCGCCAAATTCAGTCGAGTGATTACGCCTGGTGCGGCCGTAGATCGTCGCTTGCGGTCGAAACCCAGCTGATCGGTGCTGTCGCGCGGGCCCCGCAAATGATCACTCGACTAGATTTAGCAAAAAGTCTCTCTTAGAGTGGATCAAACCCTACATTTTTGAATTGTGTAGGTTTTTCTTGCCTGACATTCTCAAATATTAAATATTTACTGTGCTTCTCTATGCCAAATTCCGGTCCGCAATTGCGTCTCGACACGCTTTGCGGCCGCACGCGCTCGACTCAATCGAGTTTCCAGCGACAAAGCCGGCTCGATGTGGCTTTTTTATACAGTTTTCTCCTAGTTTGTTTGATTCCCAGTTTTCAAAACCCACCGATAGTCATTAGATCGGCTACTACGGCGCTGGAAACTCTTCCGACTTGAAAGCGCGCGGCCGCAATGCGTGTTGAGACGCAATTGCGGACCGGAATTTCGTTCAGAAAAGCACAGTGCAACAAAGGCCTAATAACCACTTGTTTTCCAGCTATATACTCGAAAATGCCTCAAATACAGATTTTCTAGGCATTTTTCAAAAATATTTTTTCTGTTCCGGATGATGTGCTATGTAATTACTGAGCAGGTCTTTTCCCTATGCGTATATGGTCCTTTTTTTCATATTGGTTTGTCTCAGTCTGTTTATTTCTAAATTATTCAATATTTCAGAATTGTCACTTGTTTTTAATTTACTGACTGTGCTTCTCTGGGCCAAATTACGGTCCGCAATTGCGTTTCGACACGCTTTGCGGCCGCGCGCTTTCGAGTCGGAAGAGTTTCCAGCGCCGCAGCCGCCGATCTGTTAACTCTAGGTTGGTTTTGGAAACTGGAAGCTATATAAAATTGGAGAAAACTGATAAAAGAGCCACATCGAGTCGGCTTTGGGGCTGGAAACTTGACTGACTCGAGCGCGTGCGGTCGCAAAGCGTGTCGAGACGCAATTACGGAGCGGAATTCGGCCCAGAGAAGCACCTATTATTTTTTTGGATACTTTGATTGCTTATTTCTTCGTTTACTTGTTTCTTATTGTTATTGAATTCTCTAGTTTTTCTTTCCTTATTTTTTATTCATTTTTTTTTCGCTTTTTTCTATTTGCTCGGTGATTCGTTGATGCATTGACTTATCCTCTATTTCGGAGCCAAAGTTACTTTGTTCCTTCGCGCGCTTGTGCAGAGCGAGGGAAGAGACAGCGAGAAAGTGTGGGGTAAATAGACGCAGCATACTCGCGCAGCCGCACGCGCAGCCGCACGCGCTGAACGGAAATAAATTAACCTCCGAAACTAAGAATACGTGTCGTTTTTTTTTTCATCTTTCGCTATCGAAATCATTGAACTTCATCCCAATATTCTTTAAATTAATGATGAAATTTTGACAAACTTTTCAAATGGTCATTTTCTGCCCAATTTTTTTTTGTTTTTTTTTCGTTTTGTTATTCTGTCTGCTTACATATTTTTATTCGCTCAGTTGTTTATTTGTTATTTCACTTATCCCCGCACTTACCTTTTATTTAATCCGTGGTTTCTTTCCTCGTTTGTTTAAATGTTAAACTATTTTCAAAATTTTTGTGAAGCTGTTACGCTGTCTGTTGATTGTTTATTCATTGCTTTCTTTTGTTTAGAAGCTATTTTATTTAATTTTTATCCAGTTCGATTACTCTATTATTTTTTCATTTATTTATTCTTTTGAATTTTTGATCTGTTCCTTACTGATTCTTATTTGTTTTTTTGTTTTTCAGTTTGTTTTGCATATTTAATAGGTTTTTGTTGGCTCTTATTCTCACCAATTTTTCTTGTTTTTATTTGCTCAATTGTTCGACTCTTCAATTACTTTTCGCTCATAAACTTTTTAACCGATTAATAAATTATTTGGGTAGTTTTCTTTGTTTTTTTCTCGTATTGTTAGGCATTCACTCTTTGCTTTCCCCTTTAAATGTATTTTTATGTTTATTTTTTCCAACATTTATCTGTTCATTTATTTGAATTATTACATACCTTTTTGTCTAACTCGAGCAACTGTTTCAGAAGTTTCCCTTTTCATTTTCTCTTTCTCTGTTTCCTTCTTTTGATTCTGGTTTCAATTTTTTTTCTTTAATCTCTTTTTTTTTTCGATTCGTTCTTGTCATTCCTTCATGACACATGCATTTATACAGGAATATCCTCATTTGATTATTCTTGCATTCATGTGAATAGCTTTTTTTGTTTCTGAGTTTCTGTTGAAAAATTTTCCACATTTCTGCGATTATTCAGCCAAATTTTCATTCATTAAAATGCTCAATCAGTCTTTGTCATATTAGTCTTGTTCTTTCTTGTTCTATGCTTCAGTACTCATTTATTTATTTATTTATTTATTTATTTATTTGTTTGTTTTCTTATTTATTTATTTATTTAACTATCTTTTCTATTTTTTTATTTTTTATTTATTTGTTTATTTTATTCATTTATTCATTCATTTAATTGTTTATTTTTTATTTGTTTGCTTTTGTACTCATTTTTTTATTTATTTATTTATTTATTTTATTATTTATTCATTCATTTCATTTGCTTTTACATTTTTTCCCATTGTTTGTGCAATTGCCTTTTCAATTGTTTTCTACACTTCGATATTTCTCAGCCTCATTCTGTGCTTCTGCACTTTTATAGCTCGTTGCAATGCAGTATTGCAATTTCGGCTTACTATTTAGTTCCAGAGAGCAACGAAGAGAAGATAATTGAGTTTTCATCTGAAAAATGCTCGGACCAAGTATAAATGCATTGCACTTTTGGCGCACTGTGCATGCAATTTTTTCTTGACGTTTGGTGTCACGATGTTCTTTCCCTCCAGAAGCTTCCAATACATGGTACAGCTTCGCCATAATGTCGCTGGTTGTCGCAGTGTCGCTCGTCGTTGCGACACATGTTTGTACTCATGTATGTTGAGGCTTCGTTAGTACAAAATTAGTTGTACGAGCCTATATTTCCTCAGTTGTTACCAGATTGTCGCATCGTATCGCTAGATGTTGCTTGTTGTCGCGTGGTGTCGCCCATTGTCGCTAACCGCTATTAACAGGTGTATTCTTAGAGATTATATTGCTGCTGTTTCCTTTGATCTCGCTGTGTTGGGCCCTAGTTGTACACCAATATTGCGTCGTGACGTAATATTGCAATCTAAAAATTTTTGCACATTTCAATGAATTTTTTGATACTTTACACTTCTATCACGCATTTATTGCAGATATTCCCGCTATTATAGTTCCCCTGACATTTCAGCGTTCTTTATGTCCTTTTGGTAATCTTTCACTAGGTTAAACTATGAAAAATAATCAGCTGTTTGAGCTTGGCAGCTTTCCAGCAAGGTAATTCCCGCCAGAATATAGTACACAGTGCCGCAGCGTGCCCAAGGAGTCTTTTATACTTCCGCCGCCGAGCGGCGCGGCACAATGCATTTCTGTAATAGTGATCAGGCGGCGCGGCACGATCAATAATACAGAAATGCACTGTACCGCGCCGCTCCGCGGCGGAAGTATAAACGACCCCTAAGGTGTCGTTTATACTTTCGCCGCGGGGTCTCGCTGTCATATACAATTCTATACTGTTGATCTCGCTGCACTGTACGATCATTATTATCGTGTTGTACTGTGCCGCGCCCCTCAGCGGCAGAAGTATGAACGACGCCAAATTCCTCGATGTGGCTTCCCACCGCATTTTTCTGTTACGAGTGTTCCTTTTGGCGCGCCTCAGCGCCATGAGGGTGTACACAAGTGACAGTTGTCTCGTCATTTCCGCAGCGTCCCACCGTAGTATTACTAGGGCCTAATGACTACCGATCAAATGATATCACGTGATCTAGTAGCTTCGCGGCTTTCTATAAAAGTGACACAATCCGAAAAAAATCAATGAATAAGCATATCAATAATTTAATGTCATTAAATAACTAACAAATAGGTAGAAAAATTACTATCTGATTGATTTCAGATCGTTAAAGAAATGAATGAATAAATAAGTCATTAGATAGGGAAAGTACTTGATTGAGCGAATAAATGAATAAAAATATTAATGAATGGTTTTTTCAATTTTTTATTCATGATGGAAATGAATAAGTAATGACCTGAATTGATGAATAAATAAGAATATTCAGATCAAAAAAATTCTACTGACTGAACAAATAAATAAAATAAATAGGTAAGAATAAGGGAATAAGTGAATGAATAATTAAATTAATGAAAAAAATTAGTGAAATGAGTAGTCGGGTTAATTGAAACACAAATATAAAAAGAGAAGTAAATTGATCAGCCAACAAACAGAAAATCAAATGAATAATCATAATTATAAATAGATCTCAACTGATAGATATATTCTTCACAATATTGAAAATTTGCATAGATAGAGGATTTAAGAACCAGACGAATGAGTAAGTAAGTAAATAAGCAATGTATTTGTTAAATAAACAATTAAATGAACAAATACACGAATAATAGTGCCATTGCCATTAAATATAAATAAATAAATTAAATAAATGGGAAAAAATAAGAAAATAAGTGAATGAATAAATAATTAAATATAAAAAATTAGTGAAATGAGTAGTCGGATTAATTGAAACAAAAATATAAAAAGAGAATTAAATTGATCAGCCAACAAACAGAAAATCGAATGAATGAGTATAATTATAAATAGATCTCAGCTGATAGATATATTCTTCAAAATATTGAAAATTTGCATAGATAGAGGAATTAAGAACCAGACGAATGAGTAAATAAGTAAATAAGCAATTTATTTGGTAAATAAACAATTAATTGAACAAATACACGAATAATAGTGCCATTGCCATTAAATATAAATAAATTAATTAAATAAATGGGAAAAAATAAGAAAATAAGTGAATGAATAAATAATTAAATATAAAAAATTAGTGAAATGAGTAGTCGGTTCAATTGAAACAAAAATATAAAAAAAAGAAATAAATTGATCAGTCAACAAACAGAAAATCAAATGAATAATTATAATTATTAATAAATCTCAATTGTTAGCTTAATTCTTTGAAATATTGAAGATTTGCATAGATAGAGGAATTAAGAACCAGGCAAATGAGTAAGTACCTAAATAAGCAATTTATTTGTTAAATAAACAATTAAATAAATAAATACACGAATAATAGTGTCATTGCGATTCCATAAGGTTTCATAGCAGACTGTTGCTTTATCCGTAGAGGTTCAATAAGTGAACTTTTTAGCGCTAATTTTTAGGGCTCATATTTTCCAGTTTTTGTCCTCGAAATCCCGAATGCGTCAATTTTTTTGTAACTTTTCAAAGTCCATTTTTTGTCCACAATTACACTACCGCAACTCTACCTTAGGATCTATCAAATTTTAAATAAGAAATAAATAAATCTACCAAATAAGCATTGACTTTTACTAAACCTCGCAATTAACGGTTCAATGGGTGAAGTTGTAAGCTTAGAAATAGCGAAAGAACTGATTTTCGATCAAATTTCTCATTAAATTTTGCAAAAAAAATATTAATCAATTTTTTCACAATTAATTTTTTTTTCATAATCAAGTTTTTTGTTTTACTTTTAATATTTTTTAACTGACTCCATGAGTTCT
Source organism: Aplectana chamaeleonis (assembly GCA_029168955.1). Lineage (NCBI taxonomy): Eukaryota > Metazoa > Nematoda > Chromadorea > Rhabditida > Cosmocercidae > Aplectana > Aplectana chamaeleonis. Next base: position 529,991 of record JAPDOI010000012.1, on the reverse strand, counting down.
AAATTTTCCCTTCCAAGTGCCGGTCGGGTCAGACCTAAACCAATCGAAGGCCACTAGCCCGGTTCTACCCATGTATCGATACTCTATAGATAATCATCTGTTGCCTCCCATTGGGAGGTCGTCATGCTATTCAACCTCTCTCAGCGTTCCCTGAGAGGTTTCTCAACTATTCATTCGTTCTCACTTTGTATGTGCAATTGCGGACTTTTGAATTTCAGCCGCAACCATATCCCAGCTCATTACAGGACGTTATAGAGGCCACTTTTTTGCCGTCCGTCATGACCCAAAGGTTTAATCGAGCGGGCACTCAATTGACCCCGTCTACGACCACCGACTGACTACTACTATTGATTGGGTTCGACCGGCGGTCTGTGTGGTCCATTTATGTGTAGATATAGCAAATAGTATATTCTCCCCCCGTACGATATTTGTGTTTATCTGTGTGTGTGTATATGCCGCTGCGCCCGCTTCTCACATTCATTCAAGGTCAGATTGTTTATGGACAGACCTCATTCTAACCGACTAATTTCCGCCATTTCTACTTCTTATCCGATTTTATACAACTTGGAGAGCTTATTTTTCAAGTTTTATCATTAAATTTGCAGAAATATGCTTTTAAAGGAGAAATTTTTACCGTACATATTTAGGCGTCAAATTATGTAACGATAGTGTTCGCTGCACAAACGGCGTGAATTTTTTTCCACAAAAAAGCTTCTGCGAGATTTATGCACATAAATTCTGTTTTTTCTTGTTATCGCACTCTGTTCAACTTTTTGAACGAATTTTCCAAATTTCGCCCTCAAAATTGCTTGTATAGGCTTTTAAAATTGTATTTCCATCCCGCAAATAATTACGCGTCAAGTTAATTGTAATTGTGTGTCGTTCACACAGGGCGTGTAACATTACGGCAGAAAAGCTTCTTTGCGATTTTCGCCCACTATTTCCACCATTTTTTCTTGTTATCACTTTCTGTTCAATGTTCCGATCAATTTTTCCAAATTTCGCGGTCAAAATCGCTTTTATAGACTTATAAATGCGTAATCCTTTCGGCAAATATAATTAGGCGTCAAATTAATGGTAGTCGTGTTCTATTCACACAAGACGTGCAGTTTCACGAAGAATAATTGTTTTGCTCTGTTTTCATATAATTTCTAGGCTTTTACTTCTTATTGGATTCTATCCAAGCTACTGACGTCCATTCTTCCAGTTTTGCTCTCAGATTTGCACATATAAGTTTCTAAATGTGTAATTCTTTGCACAGTTAATTAGGCGTCAAGTTATGTTATACAGTTGTTCGTTGCACAGAAGACGTGGAATCTTACGGCCGAAAAAAAACTGTTGCCTGATTTTCGCTGTATTTGTCCTATTTAAATCATTTTTCGCCGTGATACTCGCATTTAGAAAACTTTTTGTTGAGTTATTTTCCAGGTTTCGGTCTGAAATTTGCGTATCTACATATATAGGCTTTGAAGCAGCGCACAATTTCAATCGAAATTAATTAGGCGTCGAATCGTATGTGGTGCAATTGTTCGTTGCACAAAAGGCGCGGAATCTTAAGACGAAAAAATTGCCGCTTAATTTTCGTTGTATTGCCCAATTAAATTTTTTTATTGAATTATCCTCCGATTTTTAGTACTAGACGGAAAATACCGTGCGGTACCGATTGTCACAAAGCTATAAAATGCTTTTCAACTTTCATTTGAGAGTTTGAGTCGGTCGGTCTGCTATAGAAATGCAGCTGATATCATCATTCCATGCAGTTGTGGCAGTCGGTACCGCACGGTATTTTGATTTTACCATTTTTAGTCGGACATTTGCGTGAATAGCTTTTGAAATGGAAAATTTTAACCAAAATTATTTGGGCGTCAAATTGTGTTGTGGAAATGTTCGTTGCACAGAGGACGTGGAATCGTACGCCGAAAAAAAATTCGGCGTTTTTTTTCTGCCATTTTTATTTTTCCCGGTTTTATTTACTTTTTTTTTAAATTTATGGGATAACGACCGTGCCTGTCTCTCGTACAGGTCCACATGAGTTAAGGGACTTTGTTTTGTGGATTTTAATATAATTTTTTTAGGGTTCATATTTATTCAGAAATCGGGTGAATCGCATAATGTGTGGTCTCGATCTATAATAAGTCACTTTTTTCCGCGAAGGAATCCAGTTCCTGCTCAAAGGAATGCACATCGTTTATCCGGTCTGTTGCTGCTCATGTCATTTGTTTGATAGATGCGCTTTGTAGAACTTGGCCCCCTGGGTGTGTAATTGCGGACAGAAAAAAGGCGGGAGGTGGGAAGGGGATATAAAAAGAGGTGATTCTGTCGCTGATCCATCTATCAGAAGGGGTGGGAACAGAATTGTTTAGGAGGCAACGTCGCTTCTTAGAGTAGCGAACTAGGCGTAGAAAAATTCCGTAATTGCACTAATAGTTCAATTTTGTAGACTTTTACAAAGTTACAAAGCTGATAACAAAATAATGCCGAAAAAGCTATATTTCTATTATCGGAAGGGATATTCTCGAAAAACTCCTCATAGCTTGTGCAGCAAACACCTGCGTCGTATATTTTTACGCTTAATTGGTTACGGTAGGATTAGGTGGCGCCTGCGCTCATACTGATTGGTGGAGTCTGGGGAAGATGGCTGGGTAAAGTTGAACTATCTATTACATAATTGCAACTGTCTGCAATCACGCAAACACACGCACGCGTAGAGCCGCGCGCTCTGCGAAGTACTGGTTGATTCAACAATTTGGAGTGCGGTGCGTGGCGAGCGTGTCTACTGTCTATTGCGGAAAGTAGCATTGAAGCATGAAATAAAACCTCTTACAAATGCCTACTCATCTTTTCTTCTGACTATTGATTTTTTCACGGAGTTGATGAAGCCCCGCCCATTTCAAACGAGATGTAGATCGAGTACACGAAAATGGACGAGTTATCCCGCCTTCTGCTTTTTGAAACACCGTTTAGGTGAGGTGGTTTTGGATGTATCAGCTTGATGACAGAATCGTAAAAAATGGGCTAACTCGTCCGTTTTCGTGTACGGGGACCAAAATCCATTTTTTGCGCTATTTCTGAAACCCCGCCCATTCAAAGATTTAACGCTGTGTTCCTATTGACTGATCCTTGTCCAATGACGTTCGACACAAGTTAATTCTGGTTTACGAACTTGTTCCGATTTCCGTTTTCCGTCATATTAATTTTTCTTGTCTCCCTCTCATCTGATGTTTTTTCAATGGAAAGCTCGTCAAATTACATGTCCTCTATTTCGTAGTGAAATTTAGTTCCGTTGCTCGCGTGCGTGGGCGCGCCTACGCTGTGTGTCCTCCCCTACGCTCCACACATGCACGCAAAGGAAGAGTAAATTTGGCTTCGAAATGGAGGATAATCACTGTCCCACAATCAAACATCTGGTAGTGCTTTTTTTGAAAGTTCATATGATGTGCAATTTCCGTCCGTTTATAGCCCGAGATTGCTTTATCGATTAGTTCGCGTGTAGTGATTGATTGCTTTTTCAGTACCCTCACTCAGCCTGAGCCGGGTGCTCAGTCACTTCACGTAGTCCGGTGGCCACCTACAACTTACCCACACGGACACAAATACTAGAAGAAGAACAACTAGCGTCGCTGCTCAGGTAATTCAGCATTTTTATTTATTTTCTTATTATGTTTTCATTGTTGCATTTACTGACCCATGACTTGTTCACCCTTCTTGTTGGTGATCCCGGGAAGTTTGAATAATTCTTGGCAGTTTCTTTTCTGGATTAGCTCCGTGGGGATTAACCCATGCGGCTAAGGTCAGGGGCCGCCGCCGAGCGGCGCGGCACAGTGCATTCCTGTAATGCTGATCACGCGGCGCAGCACGATCGATATTAATGGTCGTTTATACTCTCGCCGCCGAACGGAGCGGCACTGTGCATTTCTGTAATATTGATTACGCGGCGCGGCACGATCTATATTGTAGGATTGCACTTCGCCGTGCCGCTCAGCGACGGAAGTATAAACGACGCCTCAGGGTCAAACAGAGCGTTGTCCACGGCCTTGACGTATTTAAGTCCACCTCCACTTGGAGACCAGAAATTTTGAAATTTGTCGAAAGTTTCCCTAGTGGATGAAACTTTTATTCACATTTTTGAGACTGAAAGTTTGTAAACTAAAAAGTTCTGCAAATTTAAGACTATCGGCAAGCCTGGAGGAGTGTGTTTCATTTTTGGCTCTTAAATTTTACGCCCCCTTCCAAATTTTCTATTTTTCTTGAAGATTTTTACGTCCCCCTCCTTTGGCCCGCTGGACACAGGGTTGAGCAGGCCGTTGTGCTGTTTTTCGGCGGAGCTGCGACCCCCCTGTTGACCAGAATTTTGAAAGTTTAAAAAATTTCCACGACTCCCTCCATGTGATGAAAAAATGATTTAGCTTTTTTCTGATTGTTAAATTCACCTAATTTTACCTCACCGAGTGGTTTGAGGAAAAATCATATTTTTCTCCAAAAGTTCTACGAACCCCCTCCCGGAATTTTCATTTTATCCCGAAAATTTCCAAAAATTTTACGACACCCCCATCCCCTCCGTTGTGACGACTCACAACGGTGCTCAACCCTGGCTGGAGCTTGGCTCAGGTTCCTTGCTAATTTGGCGCTGTCCCCGGTTGGCAAGTACCCATTTAGACCGAGTTTGACCCCTGAGTGACCTCTAGTTATAAGATAATTACATCGATCTGGTGGACTTGATACAGCCAGCCACCTTTCTCAATCCTTTGAAAGGCTTAGAGTCATTATTTTGGATGGTATTTCATCTTGAAATACGCATTAGGAGACTTCCAGGAAATCTTGCCCATCAGGGTCCGGCGAGCCTCTGCGCCGAAGCTACGACCAGTTCTAGAGATTAGATTTTCCGTAATTTTTTAAAAAATTTTGCGACCCCCTTTCACTTTGAGTGAAAAATAATTTCGACATTTTCAGAAAAAAAAAGTCGGGGTAAAAGGAAAAAAACTGCAATTCAAACACATTGCTTGGAATCCATCAGATTAGGGCAGGTTACCGTAGACAAGCGACGTCATACCTACCGCAATTTTTGCAAAATCAACGAATGAATGGCGGATTCGTGATCAACACCTCGAAAAACGCCCTTGCCCTATGTTTCAGCTAGATCTAAATTTTTGACCTACCATGATTTCCCGAAAGGCTGCAAATGGGTCTCAAATTTTTGTTTGGGCACCTCGTGTAACCCAGAAGTTATAAGGGAACAATTTTTACGACCGGCGCGGCTCGAATTACTATTATTAGTGCAAACAGTTGTCAGTTCCAGTGCAGGCTCCTGCGGAGCGTTCCGACCCTTCCCCTGGTGACCGAAATTTTCGAAAAATCATCGGAACTTCCTAAAACATTGCTTCTTGGATGAAAATTTGGCCTGAAACTCTTACTGATTCATCTCCACTTTCGCCAATTTTTTTATGGGCTAAAATTTTTACGACCCCTCCCCCCACCCGACCCCTTGTGCCCAGTTGGAACCCCAACCAACCCTGTTTTGGTGAGCCCCTTTCTCGGAGTCAAGCGGGATTGTGTGACAAGACAGTGGGTAAGGGGATAGTCGTGAGAGCGCCAGCTCAAAATGAAAATTCGATAAGATATTTAACAACACTGTATGAAAATGGAACTTTTTGGTAAGTGGGATTGTCATTTTTTTCAATTTTCGGTCAACAAGGGTGCCGCAGCTGCGACGATGTCTGACCCAACGGGCTGCTTGACCCTTTCCGTTCTCGCGACTTTCGAGTCGCTTCGCTTTCCTCAGTAACTTTCTTATACAGCTCTTCCAAGAGTTTATATTCCTTCAAATCCTAGTCCACACTCGGACCTTTCTCGGTGATCCATGGCTGAGACCTACCTCTAGGGACTAGTGCTGATACATTTATCTTTATCTAATCCAGGCAGGGCTCAGTGTGGCGTTGTTACCAGTCTCTATAGAACTACGACCCCCCCCCTTCTTGGTGACCGGAATCCTCAAAAAAGAGTTCGAAACTGTTGCGAACTCCCCCTCTTAAGAAAAAAATTATTCTGAAGTTTTAACGATCCCATTTTCGAATCTACAATTCCTCATTCTGAGCTAACTGTTTTTACGACCCCCTACCCAGCCTCGTGGTGCCCCGTCACAATCCCACTGGACACTGAAACCAGGAATCAAGCATGGCGGTGTCTTGAGCTTGGATGGAGCTACGACTGCCCACAATGATGATTTTTCTCAGAAATAATGTCACGATCTTTCATTCTCGTTCGCAATTTTTGAGGAGGTCCTCCATCAGCGGGGCAATATTTTATTTACTATTGTTCTCGGAGCCGAATTCCAGGCCGCAATTGCGGGCTACGGCTGCTGCATCATGCGACACGTGATAATCGTGTTGGGAAAAGGTGAATCGTGTCGGGATCAAATGGTCCCAGCACGATTATCACGTGTCGCGGGAGGCAATAGCCGGGGTCTGCAAATGCGGACCGGTATTCGGCCCTGAGAACGGCAGTACCTCTCGAGGGCTGTGTAGGGTGCTCCTGTCTGGGTTCTAGAGAGCATATGTCCTGCAAACCGATGCCAGAGGTCATAAATTTTGATCTTAGTTCAGCTTTCTGAAGGCAGGGAACTGTCGAAAGCAGCGAGTTCTGGCGTAATGGTTCTCGATTAGTCTCTAAACACGGGTGTTGAGTTGAGACATTGTGGGAACAGGGTATTGCACTAGGGGCTTGGAACCATTTGGGGGGGGGCACTCAAGAAAATAAAATGATTGATCTATGAAAATGAAAATTTGGGCTGATATCATATGCCTGATAGCGTTATCAGTCATTGTTTTCGTGGAGAACCTGGGGTCGTATTCGCCATCGACCCGCCGGGGAGTCGAAGGGTAGATGAGGTGAAATTTCAGTACAAAATGCGCGCTCCACGACCACCTCTCGCCTGCCTTGGCTTCCCTCGCGACCGCCGGAATTTTTTCGAATCACATAGCTAAAGAATGGCCGCTTCGCGATGGAATCTTAATCTTTTTGCAGTGATATCGATACGTAACACAGTTTGCATTTTCATCTTACATGGTGTAAGATGGGTTGATCTGCTCCTCTGCCGCGCGCGGTATCATCCCTTCCGCTTCCCTTCGACTTCCCTCGGCGGGTTGTTGGCGAATACGACCCCTGGAAATACTTAGACTTTCGAAAGCGGTATCATTCATTCTCCAACTGAATCCTGATTGCCCCCCCCAAATGGTCTCATACCGCACGAGGTTTGGAGATGGCTAATCTTAATCAGACCCCCTCCCCGGAGCGTGATTTGGTCAAGTTTCTGGCGACTTTCTCAGACCCCCCCCCCTTTAGCGTGTATTGCTCTGTTTTTGTTTGCAAAATTCAAGCAAGAGCAGCAGCAATTTATCTTAACCCATTCACGACTGTATGCCAATATTGCGTCATCGTATAACGTGTCTCACCGGTGGGACACGCCAGTGTGAATGGCGTTCCACGGGTGATTGTTTTTTCTATTTTCTCTTCGTATTGTAGCTAGCAACGCTGAAGGCACATTTGCACAGTTTGAGCTTCCAACACCCTCTCGTTTTAGAAGATCAATACTTCGGAACCGCAACGCGTTCAACTAAGTTTCAACGTTTTGAAAAGAGTAAACAATTTTCAAACGATGTATTTCTCCTTTTAAACATAAAAAGTAGCTGTGGAACCAAAAAGAAATCATAAGGTGCTTCTGAAATGGCTGCACAGGTTTTTATGTTCCTTCTTGTGGCGTAGAGATCGATTTAAAAAAAACGTGTCCCACCGGTGGGACACGTGGTCGTGAATGCGTTAAAGGCATCGTACACGATGAAAGCCATATATTAGTTTTCCATGTTTTTCTACGGTTTGGCCTCTTTAGTGAACTAAAATATCAAAGGGGTCCATGAAAAACATCCATCTGTAGAGAAAAATCAATTGGAACACATTGTAAATATGAATTTGAATTTCGCGCCAAAATCGTTCTTGAGGTTTTTCTGCATTCGGAGACTTGATCACCGCCATTTTCGGAGTTTTCCTCCATGTAGAGTTTGTACCATAAATGTTTTCCACGTTGTTTGACAGTCACATCAACATTCAACGAAAAAGTGTTAGATGACCGACCCCGGAGTGCTAGATGATCGACCCCACAGCAGTTTTCAGGTGGCCATAACTTTCAAGAGGGAGCATTTTTCGGAGCCTCAAGCTCCGTGGGCAATTTCAGCTAGCCCGAATCGGTTGATTGTGCACAAAAAATCGAAAGTGATTTCCACCTTGGACGATACCGTGGACGACGAGTACATCAGCAGTGAGTCAGATGACGGAGGAGTTTTCTTGACGGGTACTTGAAGTCCTAAACAATACATACTGTGCTTATCTGGGTCAAATTCCGGTCCGCAACTGCGTCTCGACACGCTTTGCGGCCGCGCGCTTTCGAGTCGGAAGAGTTTCCAGCGCCGCAGCTGCCGATCTATTGGCTCTAGGTGGGTTTTAGAAACTGGAAACTAAACGAAATTGAAGAAAACTGTATAAAAGAGCCATATCGAGTCGGCTATGGAGCTGGAAACTCGATTGACTCGAGCGCGTGCGGCCGCAAAGCGTGTCGAGACGCAATTGCGGACCGGAATTTGACCCACATAAGCACAGTATACAGGGTCAAGCGGGGCGTTGTGTAATTTTCCGAAATCAGAGCGACCCCCCCCCTCTCCCGCCATCAGATGTTTTTCCAGAAATTGCAAATTTTTGCGATCCCCACGAAGTGTAACTTTTGGTTACTTTTTTGCCAAGAGAAGTTGAGATTTTTTGATACTGGGAAGTAATTTCTAACGTTTTCACTTCCAGAATTTTTGATTTTGATCCGAAATTTTTGCGATCCCCTTAACCTTCGATTTCAGGCCAAAAATTTTGCGACCCCCCTCCTCCCCCGTTGCGAAATTTCACAACCCCGCTCCACCCTGTACATATATCCTCTGGTCCCGGGCCTGATTCAGTGTGTGCGATTGCGGACTTGCGTCGCGGGGGCGCGACGCATCGCTTTCGTACGAGCGTCCGCACCCGCCCCTCATCAGCTGATCGTGTGAGTTTTTTTCCTACATTTTGAAGGTTTTTCCTAGTTCTTTGATTTTTTTCTCAGCTGTTCTTTATCAATGAATGCAGTATTCTTTGTATTAGACCCGTTTCCAAAGGTTTCAATTCCAGGAAGAGCGAGAATGGTCGGCGACCAACACGAAACGGCAATTTTTCAGTGTTTTTTTTTATTTCGAGGTGCTACTCAACTAAAACTCGTGCTCAGTGTTTGTTACTGACTTCTGACTTCTCCTTCTAGCCTTTCAAGTGTTCGTGAACTTTGTCAGAATTTTTTTTATTGTTTAGGCTGGCCGAAATCTCTGTAGTGATTTTTATCTGTTTTGAAGCTTGTTTTTTGGTCAAAACTACTCTCAACGGAGTGAGAAACAATTGAGAAACAAGAAAAAACAAGGAAAATCAAGGAAAACCCAGCATGATCAGCTGATGAGGGGCGGGCGCGGAAGCTTGTACGAAAGCGATGCGTCGCGCTCCCACGACAGACAGTCGGTGGTACTCGGACGCCGACTTCTAGTTGTCGTGTCCGGTGAGCGCACCTTGGAGTGAGCGGGATAAGAGACGCAGACCGGTAGCTCCCCTAGCGAGACGGCTATGTCGATTTTCCCGGACGCAGACCAACAACCATCATACGACCAACACGAGAGTACATGTTGAAGGATTATTGCAAACCCGCGCTGTATACGGGACGCGTGGGGGTTAGGTGGTCGGCCGATTAATGGTCTTTAAAGGGCAAAGCAAAGTCTTGATATTGACGAGATGACCCAAAAAGGAAGGGAGGCGTGGGGAACTGAAGCCCCCTAGGCAAATTTTTTTTAGGAAACAGGCCTTAAGGCTTGTTTCCTAACAACTTTAGCGCTTCCTCACGAAGCATCACGAAAAACCGACGGCCTACAACAGCGTGAAGGGGCGCTCACCGCCAAAATTTGGTAGAGGTCGGCGTCCGAGAAGGCTCTGTGGCCGGTGAGCGCCCGTCCTCCAGGCCAGACGTCGCTGTGGGAGCGTCCGAGCTCCGCATCGACGGCTTCCGAGTACCACCGACTATCTGAGACGCAAGTCCGCAATTGCACACCCTAAATCAGGCCCGGAACCAGAGGGTACCCCCATTCAAAATGATCTACCTGGTCTGCCGTCGGAGCTCAGACCCCACTCTGTGGAGCTCCACCATCCGCGCCAAACCCTGATTACAATACAAAATGAGCCGGTCAACCCGGTCGATCCGAGTCATGAATTTCGATTAACTGTTTCAGGAGTTCAGTATGGCAGCCCTAGCGTCTTTCACCCGGAACAATCGTGGTTACGGTCAGCAGCCGATCGATAGCGTGGTTAACCCTCAAAGGGAGCGCAATGGATTCGATGCCAAGGCTAGCCAGTCAGTGTCGGTTTCTATCGTTCGATTAGATTCGTAGTTTCGATCGTAGTCGATTCGTTTCGCTTTCTTGTGCGCGGGCTGGCGCCGGCCCGTTGTTCGTCGCCAGCCACTTTTTCGTTCCCTCTCCTGGTCGTAGCTTATACTTTTCATCTACATGCCGTATACTATAGTTCCTGTTTTTTTTTGAATTTTTTTTTCGTCATTTCTCTGTTTTGTCTAGGCTTATTGGACTTTTATGAGTCGAACATTTCAGATAGTATGGGTTTGTGTTGACTTTTTTCTTCAAAAAAGGCAATCTCCATAGTACAGCAGCCTTGTTGTGCAAGGGTCTCAATGGAATCACGACCCCCCCTCGTTGTGAACTTTTCAGAAAAGTTTCTACGATCCCGATGTGTGAAAAAAATTGTATTTTTTTAGAAACAATGTGTTTTTTAAGAGAGTTTTATTGAACTCTTTATTTTGGATTTTTTTCAGTTGAAAATTCTAGAAAGTTTTATTTTATTTTTTTTAGCTTGTAGGATTACAAACCATTTTTCCAATATTTTTTGAAAGATTTGTTTCTCTTTTTCATTTACTAGCTACCTATACAAACTTCTTGTGCAAAAAATCTTAAGATTCCTTCAGTTTTTGAATTTTTCCCCAGATTTTTTACGACCCCCCTCTCATCAACCGCAGCTAGTTTTCGGCGAAGCTACCACCATCCCCCTTTGACCGAAGTTTTAGAAGATTTGGAAATGTTTTCAAGATCTCCCTCTCGAGAGGAGACATTGCTTAAGCTTTCTTTGAGTGAGAAATTTGGAAAAATTTCAAATTCGTGGTTACAGAAGACAATTTTAGTATTCCTACCCCATTCGTCCTTACGATAGATTGGAGGAGATTCCCATTTCTCCAATAACTTGACGAGCCGCCCAATATTTCATTTTTCCCCGAAAATTTTACGACCTCTTCTTGCATCAAGTCGCAACCCTAATCAACTCTGCACCCAAGTTTTCTGGAAATTCAGTTTCGATTCTGAAATTATGTTCACAAAGGGTGTTTTCGGGAAGGTGAGGTTCAAAAAATCAGAGGATAATATTTTTCTTGATTTTAATGGCCTTATTTTGGGATGAAAATCAGACCAGTTTTCTGTTTTTTTTTTGGTTATTTTGTTCTGAAACTTTGCTAATTTGTGAATTTTCCGGAATGTGACCCTTTGAAAAATCCGGATTACTGTGCTTCTCTGTGCCTAATTCTGATCCGCAATTGCGTCTGCACATGCTTTTCGGTCGCACACGCTTGAATCAGTCGAGTTTCCAAAGCCAAAGCGGACTCGATTAGACTTTTTCATACAATTTTCTCCAATTTTGTTTAGATTTCAATTTCTAACACCCATCAGGAGTCAACAGATTGGCGCCTGTGGCGCTGGAAACTTCCGATTCAAAAGCGGGCGGCCGCGAAGCGTGTCGAGACGCAATTGCGTACCGGAATTCGGCCAGGAGAACCACAGTACCAATTCTTTTAACTTCACCCTTTTTGAAGATCCCGAGTGAATGATTTTTCTGAATACTGCTTTCTAATTTTTTTTAGAATGAATGAATTGATTCGAAACTAAGGACCATTGTTTGGTTTCGATAAATATTCGAGTAATTAGTTTTTTTCATTTTTGTTGAAATATACAGGAAAGTAGGTAAGCTATTTCTTCCGATGACTGGATAATCATTTTTTCGTGACTAAAAATAGTTGAAATGCTGGAAAAAATTGAAATATGCTTGTGTTTTCAGTCTGAAGTTGAAATGAGTGCAAAAATTTGAATTCTTCTTTCATTAGGTATCTAGAGTCCCTGATTTATTAGAATTTCTGTGAATAGTTTCAAATACCAAATATTCGAATAATTCAGTATTTCAAACTCCCAAATGAATTCGATATTATTACTGCTACTACTATTTATACTTTTTGAACTTGACCTCTGAGAACTTTGATTGGAGTTGTATTTTTTTCCAACTTGTAACAAAAAATTGTGTCTGAATTCCCAAGTTTTCGAATAAGGCGCTATTCATACTACTCAACGTCAGCGCGGCGTTTGTGTCTGAATGGCTTGACGCCCCGCCTGCGCGGCATGCGCGTCACGCTCCGCCCGCTCCGCCATGGCATCGCCGCCACAGTATTCATACTGCCACCCGGAACGCCTTGGCGTTTTCATCCACTGATATTATTTGTCGATCGTCTCATTCATTCCAGCTTGACCGCTCTGCCATGGCGTCGCCGCTGGAGTATTCATAGTCCCCGCAAGCGCGGCACGCGCGGCGCGCGCGTGCTGCGCTAGCGTTGAGTAGTATGAATAGCGCCTTACTCACTGATCGGTATAGCAACTTCTGTTATCAATTATACAGATATTGTCTCCTATCCCTTTTGGAGCGAAATTCCGCTCTGCAGTTGCGGACAGACGCTGCTGCGCACCACTGGGTCCCGGCGCGATTACCCATTGTCTAAGCAGGATCATCATGGTGCTGCCTGTTGCAAAAGCTGTTTTCTGCAACTGCAGACCAGAATTACGTGGATAGTAATTTCTTTATATTTTTGAATTGAATGATTGGAATATTCATTTAACAAAAAAGTTTTTTTGAGTGCGAAAGACTCGAAGAGCCGTACATGGTGCAAGTTTCCGGATCATTTGAGTAATCAATTTTCAAAAAAAAATTCTGGAAATTCACTAGTAGTCTAAGTATTTTACTCGCGATTTGCGACAATTTCGAAGTAACGAGTCTATTCCCTGATGTTCAATAAAGTTCAAAGATTGTTATTCATGAAGCCAGCATTACAAACCAGTGTGGGTATGGACGGCTGGACGATTATGGAACGGCGTCATATTCGGGGGTTTTATTGTGATCCTCCGTCGACCGACCGGTCATTTCGCGCTATACATATAATGACCATTACAGTGACAGTCACGGTTACGGTCTCAGTAGCGTTTTATGGGCTCGCGTTTTTATAATCAGCATGGGAAAGTGACCTGCGAAAGTGTTTTGTTGCATTAGTTCCGATGCCACGCCCCCTTTCGTGCCCTGATATGATTTTTGTTTAGTCAAAACATTTCTATTAGAGAGTTGTTTTCCTCGGGTGGACTTGATGACGCGGTATTTTTAGATATTTCCCATTTGACACCGTGGGAAAGCGCATTAGTGCGGATAGATGAAGCGCTCGTTTTTCTGTTATGAGATCCTTATCCGTTAGTAGACGGATCATATCTGATTTCTGACTACTGACTACGCATTTTCTAGAAGTTTTTTCTCTGTTTTGAGACAGTTTTGAGACCAGCTGTGGTTTACCAATGAACAGGATCAGCGCTGAAGTGGCAGGGTAAAGCACCCTCGGTTTCGGTAACCAGGGGGCCGCAACTCTGGGCTCCACGAGAGAGGGGGGCCGCAGGCCCTTGGCCGGTAGCCATGCGAAAGCTGTTGGGAATTACAAGGGACCACTTTGAACAAAAAATGGAGTTATGAAAAACGGTCCCATGAGAGTTGTAGAGGGCGTAAAAAGGAACGAACAATTTAAGATTTTAAAAATTTACTCAGTCATCACGGGTAGATCGAAAATCACCAAAACCGTGGGCTGCGGTAGGTAAAATACCATTCAATGCACCCTAACATGATGAAATTCGCTAAAAAAACAACGTGTTTCTGAAAAAAGGTGACTAGGCGAGTTTTCCGGTTTGGGCTGGTGCAGCGCTTATTTGGAAGGAAATCACAAAAAAAAGTTACTGCTCGAGTCCCACGTCGATTGGTCCCATTAGAGCCGAGGTCAGCCGCGTAGCCATGGCATACCTGGTGCGCTAAGCGATTAATCGATATTATTTGGAAAAAAAAATCACAACAAAAAGTTACTGCCTGAGTGCCAGGTCGATTGGTCCCGTTGAAGTTGAGAACGCGACTTCGTAAGTTCCATGTGCAAACCCTATGTATCGATCAGCCGGGCAGCTGTGGTATGCATGGTGCCGCAAAGCGTTAATGAAAAAACGTCTTTGATAAGTTGGGGGGGGGGCGCAAAGTTTCCCAACTTGGGTGGGGGGCCGCATCTCCAAAGGGCCGGGGTGGGGGGCCGCATCTCCAAAGGGCCGGTAACCAGGTCATGCCTTACCCTGTGAAGGAAGTGGTTGACTCACCATTCAGAAGGTGCTCCATATTAAGCCAAAGCCTGGGAAAAATCGGGATTGCAGTCGGTTACGGTAATCGAATAATATTGCAGCTACCGTAACCTATCGCAGTACTTTAAAAACTGCAAAGTGGAGATTGTAGTCCGGTTGTGGACCACTTTCTCTGGGCAAGATTTTGGCTCAATTTAAGAAATTGACTCACTACGGTGTCTGTACCGTAGCGTACCGTAATCCGTCAATTATTGACCAACAGATTTCACAGAGAATGGTTTGTGGGAAAAGTCAGCTGTTTAATAGAAATGAGCATTTCTGAGATCATATTCGGACCTGAATTTCGAATCTGTCTTCCGAACCTGCGACCCGTTCCTTCGAGACTTTCACCATACAAACGTTTAACCTCCGTAACTTACCGTAATTCAACAAAAATCGATAATTGATCCTAAATTCCTGTTTATATCTCCTAGAAAACCCTCTAGGCGAAGTTTGGAGGGAATTTGGACAAAATTACATTGGGTTTTTTTTCAAGGAATAGCTCACCTGGCTCCGCGGCCAGGGTCAGGCGGGGCGTTTGGTGGTTTTTCGAAATTGGAGCGACCCCCCACCACCATCAAAATGTTTCTTGCAGAATCCAACTTTCGCGACCCTCCCCTAATGCGCGATTTTTGGTCAGTTTATATTGCATTGGTGTGTCAGACGCCGAAAATTCGTTCAGTAGTTGGGCTGAAGCGTCTAAGTTATACTTGGGCAAAACTGCAAAAATTTTCGAATTTTCGAATATATTCGGAAATCAAATTTTTCGAATTTCAAAATTTCGAATAAACTCGAAAATGGTATTTTTTTTAAATTCGGATTTTAGAATATATTCGAAAAACTGATTTTTGGAATTTCGAATTTTCGAGTATATTCGAAAATCACAATTTTCGAATATTTTTTCTGTTTTTCGGATAAATTATCTCAAATTCACAAATGATAGTCCGATTTTAAAAATTAGTTCTGAACTGTCATTTGCTGTGACTATCACTTTGAAGAAATATTCATCAGCCCACCACAATGCTAGGCGCTATTCCTAGTGACGCGTGACGCGTCACTATGAATAGCGCCTGGCATTGTGGTAGGCTGGTGAATCCTTTTTTTTGCGGCAAGCGTTAGCTGGCGGTAACCAGCAATTTCCCGGCTATTTCTCGGCTATCACGCTGGGAGCAGACATTTCCCGGCTATTTCACGGCTAGTTCTCGGCTAAAACTCACAGTAGTGACCGAAAGTTTTGGAAATTTTAGTGATCCTCTTCCCGTATTTTCATTTTTGGGCCAAAATCTTTGCGACCGCCTTAGTACCCGTTGAAAAATTATCCCGACCGCTCTTGACTCTGCGGCGATGCTCAGCCCCCTTGCAGCTCAGACTCCCCCCCCCCCTTAGTGGAGCTGCACGCCCCGCGCCGAACTTGAAGGGAAGTCGGTGATATGAACGGTCTGATTGGTTGAGATATAACATGTATTTTCCCCGCTCAATTCCTCCGTTTTCAAAAGTCTTTGGTCTATTGCTGCCTAATTAAAGGCAGTGTTCACGATAAAAACGGTCCACGACGTTCCACCGCAAATCGAATTTAACGGGATCCATTGCAGCAACAATGGCCAAAGAACGTCTAAAAACGAGCATAGATAGCCCTACACGGCCCTCAAACTTTGTTGTGCTACGCCCACTCCCTCAACTGCTAACAAGGAAGTGGGCGGGGCGGGCATAGCACAACCACGTTTGAGGGCCGTATAGGGCTATCTAAGGCTCGTTTTCAGCCGTTCTTTCGCTACTGTTGTTGTAATGGAGCCAGCTACATGCGATTTCTCGTGAAAACACAAAGATCGTTTGTATCGTGAACACTGCCTCTAAAGGCAGTGTCCTCGATAAATCTCGTTCTCGGTGTGACACACTAAGTCGGCAGAGGGTGGAGAGGATAGGGTCGAAGAAAGCAACGAAAACTGGCCAGAAATCAATAAAAACGGCTCTGAAAGCTATCCCGGTGCGCCTACCTTTCCCGGTCCGCCCCCAATCGGACGAGCTTGTGGCGCCACACGCGTTTCTATGGCAAATCGCCAAGCAACTCTGCCGCGTTTAGCATGATGGATCCGCGCAGATTTCGCGATTAGCGCGCGCTTGCCGAAATCAGCAGGGCCTATGATCCTCGTCCACGCTCTGAATTTATAAACCGTTATTTTGACTTATTCTGGACGTTTTTTTTGCTGTTTCTTCGCCATTAGTTACCTCACGACCAAACGATCCCGTTTTTGGGTCGAACTCGAGTGCGATATTCATCGTGAACACTGCCTTTAAGAGTGGACAGAATGAACCGGTAAGTATATCTGTCATATGTCACAATCAGTCAGGCTGTTTAACTCATTGACTTTCACTCGATAGTGTTATTATTCTCGATTATGGATTGTTTTTTCAAGTTTCGGTCTTTGTTCTGATATTGATTGGAGGAGGAAATTTACAGGCTGGCGGTTCATTTAAGCTTGTTTCCTACGCTTCCAACGGAGCTGGCGCTGTATTAGTAGCCTGTTTATGAGCGGGTATTCTGAGGCGAATCCATTTCTCTCATTATGGCAACATCAAATTTATCTCATTAGAAGATTGAGCACGCGGCCCGGTGTGTTTATCTATGCATAATGTGTGGCCCGCGTAGGGCGCGTCGTACGACGACGACGTCGAAACAGGATCCACCACCAGCATTCACATTTGGTTGTGGTGATGATGACGGTCGTTCGCCAGCGGCTTCGTTGTCGTTCTCCGTCACCTGCGATGTTTCATTTTATTGAGAATTATGTCAAAGATCTGTAGCACTATTGTTGTTTTGACAGGCATCCGGGAATGAGGGGGGGCTCCGTTTATTGGACTTAGGATTCAAGCCGAAAACGTGCACGACTGATCGGAAAGCCTCTGCTTTTTCCATCACATCTCTCTGGCTGAAAACTGGATTTCGCTTCCTCTGATGTGTTCCAGTTTTTGACTTGATTTATGCTAAACTACCGGGTGGTCTCATTGAATTGCATTATTTCTGTGGATTATCTGTTGTCAGGATTTGTTTGATGGGGGGGGGGGGGTGGTTGTATATGTCAATACTGAAAAAGGACTTCCTAGTTGATAAATTTAATAAATGATAAGAGGTTAAGGGTTTGATAAATGTTCAGAAGTTTTATCTACTGGTGTCGATAGCAATCAGATTTGAGACCGACTCGAACAATTTTTTCAGCCAATTTTTAAATTTTTGATGTGTTTAGGAATTTGAATTTTGATTTTATTAGAACATTCATTATTGTCGGGATTTTAGCATGCTTTTCAAATACTTGATTCGTTTGTGGACCCAAAATTTTTGTAATTTCCTGCTTTTTCTAATGCGACATTGGAAATAGTCATTCACCAATTTTTAGATTTTATAACTTTTTTTAAAATTTCACTATCAGATCAAAAATTCAAGTATAATTAAAAATTTTTTGAACTTTCGATACGTTTGGGAATTTCAGTTCGGGTATTTAAATCAATTGGTTCATTAAGGAAAATGATGTGCTTATCTGGGTCAAATTCCGGTCCGCAATCGCGTCTCGACACGCTTCGCGGCCGCACGCTCCCGAGTCAGAAGAGCTTCCAGCGCCGCAGCCGCCGATCTGCTGACTCTGGATGGGTTTTGAAAACTGGAATCTGAGAAAAATCGGAGAAACTTGTATAAAACAGCCACATCGAATCGGCTTCGGCGCTAAAAACCCGACTTACTCGAGCGCGTGCGGCCGCAAAGCGTGTCGAGACGCAATTGCGAACCGGAATTAGGCCCAGATAAGCACAGTAAAACATGCATTTTTTTCTAGTATTCAGCCTTTTTTTGGTGAATATTTCTGATGGACCCCTTGATTTGATAGGTTTTTCTTTCGGACTTAGGAAAGTCTTTGTTCAAAAAAATTAATAATTCGAAAATTCTAGCAGACCTTTGTCGGAAAATTCTCACTTCATTTCAATATTAAGATTTGGATTTGGAAAGCATTTTCTCGATTTCATAGAATATCAGTGTAAGGCATGGCGCTGTGGTCGGTCGATGAGGGGTGCGACCCCCACCCTTGTGCAGCCTGCTTCGCGCCCCCCCCCCCGTTTGGCGTCAAAGTTCCTATGGCTTCCCAGGTGGGTCGTGAGTGTGATCAATGAAAAATCAGCTAAACTTGATGGTTTTATGAATAAATTTAAAACATTTTCTATTTTAAAGAAATTTCGGACCTTTTTTTATCCCGGTTTTATTCGATTCCTTTTTAACGAATATTTATACCGCCGAATAACGGCAAGTTTTGTCTGGTAATCAGCCAAAACTGCGGCCCCCTTCCCTCTTCCCGGCGCCCACGGCTGCGGCCCCCTCTGTGAACATCACAGCGTGAGCCTACCACTGTGTAATATGGAACAGTTGTTTAGTATAGTCATTTACCATTTTTTTTCAGATTTTTTTCTTTTTTTTTCAGATTTTTTTTTCTTAATTTCACTATCAGATTCCTTCTTTCTTTTCTCATCTTTTTGTGCGCGCGATTTACTGATGCAATTAGGCGTTGTTTTTGGCTATTTCTGGATTTGTTTTTATTGTTTTCTTTGTGTATTCACGTATTCGTTGCTGTTTTGATGTGCATTTGACTATATTTCACCTTTCGGACTCCTAACGGCCGAAAGAAGTCGCCCGAACGTCGTCTAAAGGTGCTCTTTAGTGTGCTAAGCATCATGATGAGGTCCACTTTCGGGTTTTCAGAGCAATACGGCAGGTACACGGTAGTTCGTTGAAATCTCAGATTCGGTTGAAACAGTGCTCAGAGGGAGATCATCGAGGAGCTGATCCCAAATGCGCCGATCGTTTCCTGATTTTGTAAGGGTTACGGTAGGTTACGGTAGCTAAATGGCACTTGTTTCACCGTGGCTTACCGTAATCTGTTCAAAATGGAGAAAAATGGCTTAATCAGCACTTTAAAGAACCCCTAGAGAAAGGTTCAAGCCAAATCTAATATATGGTATACATACCGTAACCCACCGTCAAACTAAAAATGAACCTCATATTGGCGTTTTGCACCCAAGAATTAACGCCTGATCACTGCTACTACGGTTTGTTTTACCTATGCAAAGTTTTAACTGTGTGAAAAAATTCTTTTTTTACTAGTTAGTTCAGTATTTCTCTACTATCAGATTTATCTTTCTAATGTGTTTTTTTTTCGGAAAACTGTCCCAAAATCGCATAAAACTGTCAGTTGAAAGCAGCTTCACGCCATTCCTGGGGCGTTAAAGTTATTTTTTATGGTGCTTTTTGATGTTTCTACTGGTTGCTCATTAGTTTTAACATGGCAAGAGATTAGGCCTTAGTTAGTCAAATGCGGTCTGTCTACTTTTTTTGTGAGGAAAAATGATCAAGAATTCCCCCCCTTCACTAAAATAGGATTTTAGCGGCTTTCTAGCCAAGTAGGAGTGACCGTGCAAATATTTTCATTGACGAAATCAACTGGTCACAGTCTCAGAACTTGATAGATTAGACGCTGTCACACCTTAAGGCTGACGAATGTGCAAATTAACGTATTGCATATCTTGTGAAATTATGAGTCATCCAGGTGTCACAGGATTGTGCCCGTCTCCTTTTTCGTAATTTCATCGTCGTTTACGCTGGAGGAGGTGAGTCAGCGCAGGTGTGAATGAATTTCATCTTCACCTGAATTTTTTTGGGCGAGAATGAGACATCAAGATCAGAGACCGAAAATTTGGGTTATTTCGCATTGGGCGCATGTAGGGCAGTGGCAGGAAGCGCCACTGTCACGCACACGGTCGAGGGATTGATCCTCGCCTGAGGCCGACAAAGCCTTTTATCTTTCAGGGGTCGGTAAATTGGTAACTGACTTGTCTGAAAGGGTAAGAACACTGACTTGAACATCGGCTAGCCCTCGCAAGTCATCATGTAGGCTCAGTACACATTCAGAAGCGTACACTGCGTGGAAGTCGAATGTGTGGCGCATCCTCGGTGGGAATGATAAGCACCGAGAGCTTTGTCCTTCTATCCTCTTATTTAGCTACTGTCACCTTTTCCAAGTTGTTTTTCGATAGAAGGGTTTCTGTTGGGTTTTGCCAAGGTTTTGCAATAACCCTTGGGATAGCTAACAAGGAAAGTGTTTGCGACGACATTGTGTTATTCGCTGAAAACAGCGCAAAACTGCAAAGGATTGTGAAGCTCGTTTCGAAGTATGCCGCAGCCTATGGACTTCGTCTTCGTCCCGACAAATGCAAGCAGATGTGGGTCTCTCAGAGGCCTTCAACGGGAGTTTGTGTGGGCGGACAATGTATCGAACTGGTGGATGATTTCTGGTATTTGGGCTGTTTGCTGAAGAACGATGGTAGCTATGCAGCGGATATTCGACAACGATGTGCGAAAGCTACGTCTGCATTTAATTGTCTAACCAAGTGTTTGTGGTCTACCACCATCGCGAAGGAAGTCAAGTTGCGCGTCTACCTATCCGCTATTCGCCCTATCATGATGTAGGGATCGGAGACGTGGGCAACACCGAAGACGCAGATGGAAAGGTTGGATTGCACGGAGAGGAAGCTTTTTAGGCGTTTGCTTGGATATTTCTGGCCACGTGTATGCCATAACGAAGACCTTTACAAGGAAATCGACGCAGTACATAAACGCTTGACACGAGGGAGGTGCCAGCATCTCCTAACGCCATCTCAAGCAGCAATGGAAAGTCGGCTTCGACTGCTCGGGCATATACTAAGAAGAACGCCGGATCGTCTCGTACAACACGCTTTAAGAATGCTTCCAAATCCTGTCTGGAAACGGCCTACTGGGCGTAGGCGAAAGTTCTGGACGGATGTGGTTAAAGAGGTTTTGAAGTCATTCGGAATCGAAAGACAGTTCAGGCGCGATGTTCTACTTCGCAGCAAATCGAATAGTGACAGCCGGATGGAATGTGCTCAAATTGTGGCTGAAGACCGTGAAAAATGGACACGGCTGACCACCAGGGCGGCACACCTCGGTGAAGATGCGAAAAGACCGCGTCAGGCAAGAGCCAACCGATTAAGTCAAGTAAATCAAGTGTGAAACGCATCTATGAAAACGACAAGTATTGTTAGTATCCTTTGGGCCTCAATAGTAAAACAGCGCAGTAACCCGTCCCGAGCTGCAGGTTCCAAGAAGTGATAAGCGGTTTTCAAGCTTCGCAAAAAGGCAAGGGTACCCATCAGGCATTTTTTGAGTGTTCCAAAAAATTTTCTCGGATTTCGCTCAAAACTTGTATATAGGAATTAATTAGGGGGCTGAAAACGAATTTGGGGTCCAGTTTCCAATGTTTTGAAGTTAACTGTAGTTTAAGGTAGGTACAATGTTATTTGGGGGGGGCGAAACCTAACTGAGCATTTCGAAAATCATCGACAAATGGACATTAAATTTATGTACGGCACCCCGTCTAAACCCCGCATAGAAGTTTTGAGTCAATTCTGGGACTTTGACTGAACTACCGTATACCCACCTTAATATACCGTGGTCTGTCGAAATCTGATAAACGGACTTCAGATTCGTGTTAAGCACTCCAAATGACCCCTATAGGAACATTTAGAGCCATTTCTATGGCAGCGTTCCGGAAATCGTCAAAGGTCGCGTTTTGCCCTCAAATTTTCCCCCGATCAAAGGCTTTGAACAATTTTAGTCGAAAACTTCGAAGAAATCGACAGTTAAACCTTGAATTTGTGGGAAGCACACCAAGGAAGTTTTAAGTCAAATCTTTGAGAAAAATTTTGAAAAAACGCAAAATTGCTAGGTGAAACGGCCAACGAACAATTCGTACAAGCCCAAAACGCTTGCACTCTGTGCAAAGTTCGAAGAATGTGTTTTTAGCCAAACTTTGTTCGGGGGGAGGCTATTTTGGGCGCTAAACATGATTATGGGGTCTGTTTCCATGTCTTCGAAAGATTACTGCTCGTTTCGGAAGGTAAAGTTCAAAATGCGATCGCTTAAAGTTTGTAACTTCTTGGAACCTGCAGCTGGGGGCGGGATATCGCGCAGTTTAACTATGGAGGCTGAAAAGATGCTAACAACAAAAGTCGCCTTTGCAGATGCGTTTACCGCCATAAACACTTCTCTTGTAAGTGATACATATTGAACTATGCTATTATGGTCCATCTTCTCACCATGAAGCGTGATGGTCGAGCTTTGAGGGTCAGTGTGTGCCCACAATGAATCATTGTCTAGATTCTGGGAATTGCGGAGTACAGCATCGCGCGCATGAAGTGGCCTTGAGTTTCTATGTTTTTTTTCTATCGTCATTGATGCGCATATTGGATTACACAGAGGACACCCCCAATTCGTTCATGGTGTCGTCGTATAGTTGGACTGAAGTGATTGCTAAGAATTTTCAATTTTTGCAGAAATATTGGGTTGGGATATGTGGCTGCTCTATGATCTGGCTAGAAACCAGTATGGCATAACGAGATCCAAGCAGTTACCTGCTCACTTACATAATATACCTTCTACTCGACCGATAGGCTTTCGAATATCCGATCGAATATTCATTTAAAGGCAGCGTTCGCGATGTTAATCCTCGTTGATTTTACACAGTGAAATGATATTCGAGAAGGATCCTAGGCACTCAGTGTCGAAAGAACGGTAGAAGACGAGCCAGGAGCGGCAAAATAACGGCTGCAAACAAACGTTTTGGTGCCCCAGACACGCCTGGTGCCCCAGATCCGCCCCCTCGGAATGAACAAATGAAGACTCAGATTACAGGAATGATCAAGTCAGGAAGTGCTGATAAGTGAGCTGATCGCTTCATTGCAACGATAGGTATCATCCTTCTAGCGGTCAATTCCTCCACGCTCAAAAATCAACGTAAACAAGAGAGGGCCTATTTTTGCTCAAAAACGCGTCTTTCGTGTCGTTTTTAAGCAAGCCTTGCTATTTAGGGCACCAGACCTTCACTAAGCCGTGGAGATATCGGAAGTGAAATTTATCGTGAACACTGATTTTAAAAAGCGATCCGACCTGAAGTGGAGAATCACGGATTGCTCTGACGTCCTTAGTTATTAAAAAATTTGCTAAACCCGAAATATTCGATTTCCTGCTAATTAGAAATCGAAGGATTTGCAACTTTGGTCTTTTCTGGGTTGCCCGAGAAGTTTCAAAGTCAAAGGCAACATACACGCTCGTAAACGTGATTGAGATGACTATGGAAATGGAATTGTGTGGCTCAGAACACCACTTCTACGCATTTTGAGGCCTCAAAAATGATCCGCATTGTCACTACACGGGTAAGAAGTTAGCCCCGCCCTGTCATTCTCCGCCCCCTGTATTTGCCGTCTTCCTCCAAAACAGGGGTGTTGGGCCATTCCCACCGTCGTCGATGTATGTGGTTTTCTTATTGTACTTATTGTATCACCCACAAACGCCGCCGATGGTGGGAATGGCCCAGAACCCCTGTTTTGACGGAGACCGGCAAATACAGGGGCGGGGCCAACTCCTTACTCGTGTAGCTGCATTGTGGGTCGTTTTTGACGCCTCAAAATACTTGGGGGGTGTGATCTGGGCCATGCCATCAAGTCAAATCTGGAACATTTTTCTAAAACGCTTCCAGGGCCCTATAATTTTTAGAAATGCTTGTTGGCAAGGCGTCCAAAACGCTATCAGTCTGGACAAAGTTCGGAAAATGTGCCTTCACTCAAACTTTGCTCAGGGAGGTAGTTTTGGGCGCTGAACACATATATGAGGTCCGTTTCCGGATTTTCCAAAGATTAATGCGCTTTTTGGAAGGTGCAAAAAGCACAAAAAACGACCGTTTCAAGCTTGTAACATCATGGAACCTGCAGCTCAGGGCGGGGTACTGCACGGTTTCACTATGGAGACCTAAGATATACTAACAATATAAGTCGTTTTTGCAGATGCGTTCACTGCCATAAGCACTTCCCTTATAAGTGCTGAAGATTATCAGTGAATTATAGCATGTATTTCGCGAATGAGCAAGCTTTGGCTCAAGCGGAAGGCAGCGTTAGGTGGCATCTAGAGTTCTGCGAGCTGCGAGTTGCTCGCAGTGCGAGAGGTTGGGGGCGTGGCCCTGAAACTCTCGCAACTAGCTTTCAGAGTCTGCGAGTTGCGGGCAGTGCGGTAACCTAAATCAGGGTTGCGCATGAGTCATTGCTTCATATTGAATCAGGGAACGAGTGGCATTGGAGCGCGGTATTGTATTCATAAGGGCGCTGGTTCATAGGGATCATTTCCACCAAACATTCCAGCAATTCAATAATCAAGTCTTCATCATCCATTACGGCACACTTTTCTGAATTAAAAAAAAATTATGTGTGGTCTAGTTCACTGGGAGTGGCTTGTCGTACAGCGGGACGCGGTCAATAATGTTACTAAAAAGCGTAGCGTACACGATACCAGTCAATGTCAGAAAAGAACAATAGCCAACATTCTGACAGGAAACTCTCGCAGGAAAGAACGTAGCTGAAGACCACGAGAAATATTCTTATAATTTATAATTTATAATATTCATATTTTTTCTTGAGAATTTTGACCACCAGAAAGATAGACGGGACAAAACCGCTTGACCCTGCCGTTTTGACGACAAAAGAAGAAAAAACCACCCTCAAAACAACAATCGCATATGTAGAAAAAACAAACATGATATTTTGGAAATGTTTTCACTTTCTTTGATACGTATCACTTTCCGCACAAATGTTGTGTGTTGAAACTTCAAAAAAACCATCATTGAAAAGCAAAACTGGATATAATCACGAGTAGAAACTAAAGAGAAGCCTTCACAGAAAAGGAAACAGGAAACAATCATGAGTAAAAACAAAGAAAAACCAGCACAAAGTGTTTTGTTGGCAAAAGAAATGATGATTCACGAAGTACTCGCAGTGCGAGCTACGACAAAAATAGTCAGGAGTATTCTTCTCGCAGCTCGCAATGCGCGCATGAAAATGGTGGCAGTGTCCTCGCAGTGCGAGAGGACTGTTAAAGCCCTCTGCGAGAGTTTCGTCGCAGAGCGCTCGCACTGCGAATTGCGTGCTCGCAGTGCGGCAAGAACTATGAAAGCCCCCCCCCTACCATTTCGTCGCAAGACAGCTCGCATGCGAGGACGCTGCAAGCACGCAGCTATATGAGTATACGTGTCGCAACTCGCAGCTCGCAGAACTCTAGATGCCACCTAAGACAGAAAGGAATTCGTGCTTTCGATCGTTATAGCGCACTTGACCAAAGGAACAACGCTGAGTGGGTAAAAAATCGTCAAACTCAAGTGAAAAAAAAACAAAGAACAAATTTTAAAAAATAGAAACCCAACACTTCCCTCGCTCCGTGTTTGGTTGAATTGTATGGAGTTGTGTAATAAAATTGTAAATTGTGAACTGTTCTCGGAGAAGTTGTTTTCAAGCAATTTGGGTAACACGTAATTTTTTTCTCAAATGATTATTATAATCCTGTAAACAGGATTTTTTTTTGACAGAAAACTACAATCTGGCGGAAATGTCAGACATTTCTGTTCAGTCGACCTAATAATATGTATATTGAGGACTGCTCAAATAATGGACAAGCGTTTCATTTTCGTTCAGCTATTTTTGGCATCGTGATTGATCCTCCTATATAAATAGTACATGTGTACAATATGTGTTTTCAATCGCCCAGCGTTCTGTTTTTCCTTTTTCCCGTTCCCCGTCCGCCTCCTTTTCCTTTTTGTGTTGTTTTCGCCGCGATACGGTGACAAAGAGCGCAGTGGGACTCTCGTTCAGATCCTGGGTTCTTTCCATGTGTGTGTGTGTGTGTGTGTGTGTGCATAGTGCGGCTCACCCTTTGACTATTTTGGCCGACTTCAAGCGCTATTTTCGGACCTTATTTGTGTATTCGCCCTTTGACTCCGTCGGCGCTTCCTAGACTCTGGAGTTAAGCATGATGGTTCCAGTGACTTGTACTAAATCTGCAATCCGCATCCATCCATCCATCTAAAGAGAAGATCTTGTCTGGCGTGCTGTGGCTATTCGCATATGTGTACGTAAACAGCTAGCAAATTCCCCTGGGTGGATCTTGTTTAGCTATATTTGTTATTCACGTAGTGATGTGCGGTAAGTCTCAGAAGTGGGCGGGGCTGAGAGTGATAAGCCGCGCTGTTGAGAAGTCGATTTTCAAAATAATGATTGAGCGGTTTTTTTTTCTATGAAAGTGAAAAAAACATGGAAGGAAGGCTACGGTGGCCTTTTTTCGATTTCAATCTCATTTTGGAGTATGTACTTCAATGCTCGCTGAGGCAAGTGATGTTCGTTCCAACTCAAAGACTTTATTATGCGGCGGAAACATGTGAACACGACATGACAAAGTGCAACTCCAACATACTTATTCAATCACATATTGATGATGTGAAGCCGTGAGGGCTGTGCAGGAAAAACAAACATTCGGTTCCGGCTAACAGGCTGCGAATGCATAGATGGTGGTGCTAGTACACAGTTACACAGTTATTCGAATTTTCTGCCTTGATGATCAATATTCTTTCTACGGATTTCCATAAGCAGTATACAATTCATCCAACGGAGTTGCTTCCGGATATCCGGCTGGACTATCCGATCGCATAAATGTTCATGTTCATGTTCATGTTTATTACATAAGGTGAACTTATGTGAGGATATGAATATGATAATAAAATCAAAACAGAAGAATAAAAGAACAAAAACGATCATAAATCTAAAACAAGGCAAGAGCATTTTCGCAAACAAGGCAATTGTCAAACGAACGTATTGGTGAGAAAAAAAACACTTCAGTGAAGAGGACAAAGTTTTGGGGAAAACCTATTTGCTCGACAGAAACCCGTTCACAATCCTTAGAAAGCTAGTGAATTTATTAGGAATTTCGAAACACTTACTAAGTTTGGCGTACTCGGAACCGGCTCGGCATACGAACGAGTTGTCCCTCACCGAAAGCTTAGCCCGAGGTATTTGAATTTTGAACGTGGGACCTCGAGTTATGGATTCTTTAAGAGGGAAAATTTAGTTGCATCAAGATGAACAAAATTGTTAAGGATTTTATACGTCATGATTAAATCTTGCTTCTTCCGTCTGTGAGAAAGTGATTCTAGGCCCAGTTGTGAATTCCGCACTGTGTTTTCAGGTACTGAATCGTAGGTAAACCTTCCTGTTCTCAGAAACAATTTCCTTGTAAAGCTATTTTGAACTTTTTCTAACATTAGAATATGCTTTGCTTTCATGGGGTGGAACACTGGTGTACCGTACTCCAATAATGGCCTGATGTAGACCTTATAGGCTTTAAGGAGCGTTTTGGGATCTGTGGATGATAAACATCTGAAAAGGTTACATACCTTTCGAGTAGCATTACTAGCAATGTTCTTACAATGTGTATCAAAATCAAGATTTTGCGATATTTGAAAGCCGAGGTCTCGGATTTCGGAAACCTGAGAGATTTTAACGCCGCCGATGTTGTATATATTTTCCCATTATTTTTACCCAGGTGTAAACTTTTCGTTTTTTGTTTGGCCAGGGGGAGGTTCCAATGCTGAGACCATTCATGTATTGAACTTATGGCCGCCTGCATTGCTCTAACGTCTTCCTGGCTCGCAATGCTTTTATAAACTTTCAAGTCATCAGCGAACGCCTTGCATGTGACTCCATGGATATTAATGATGCTTGGTATTTTCCTTGTATAAATATTGAACAGAATAGGAGATAAAACTGATCCCTGAGGAACTCCGCTCTTTGCTGTCCTGAGCGAAGATAATTGGCCTTTGACATTGACACGAAAATGTCCGGGATCCGATTCGACATCAAAATGGCAGTTTCGGATTGATCTGAAATAAGGCCAGACGAACAAAACCCGATATCCGAACTGTTAGAAATCCGGAAAAGTACAAATGGGAGGATCCGGGCAGATCAGAAATGCTGTTTATTGGATAAAAAACGGCCAGTATCAGTTTCATCCGATGAGTCGGTTTTGCGAAATCAGCAATATCTGAGATTGCGATCCGACACGATTCTGGCCATAGGATGGAATGCATAATGAGCAGTGTTAGATGTTGAACAAGGCTTTTCGCCAGACTTGTCGCTGCGCTTTGCAGTAGTGGCAGACGGGCGCAGTAAATCCACCCAATGAGTCCGTCTGCGACCATCTGCTCGCGTCCGCAATCAACCCGGTCGATACTGATGTTCTACGCGCGCACACGGGTAGGGCCAAGGCACTCGAGGGCGGGTTTCCTCCCAAGATTTGTCGGACTCAGTTGGTTTCTCGAACAAGTCTGACGGGGGCGTAACTTCCGATTGATGGAAATAACTCGGCTGAAGTTTTTATCTGGAATCGGAGAAAGCGAAAATGTCGGCTGTTCCCCCACGGCAGCTCATGCCGTTGGGGTCCGCTCTGGCTACAATACGCATCCAAATCGAGAAACTCGACGAATTGAAAGGCTCCTTAGTAGCTACATGTGCTGTTTTAAGAAGCGCGTGATCGGTTGAAGCTGTCACACGGTTTTGCTAATAGGCGAATCTGCCACACCTCTCCTCATCCGTCGTTATCGCATCGGCCCGTGCTCCTATTTCTCTGGAGCGCGTGTCCATAGCGATCGCGGCTATTTTAATCCCGCTCCTTCGATAGAGGTGTGGTCTTTACATCAAGGGTACGCTCCATGCCACGGGTCCGCAATCTGCAGGGAGTCTCGTAGCGGTCGAAAATCGTTCACAGAATGACCAGATGTCACTTTCCAGGACTGACCCTAAGAGACCAAATGCGCTTCCGAGTTGTTGATCCAATGCACAGAAAGAGAGGAACCTCGGCCCTGTTCGGCCACTGAATACGATGCGCGCGAGTCTTCAGCCAAACGAATGCGGTGGTTTTTCCCCGCGTGGGTCTCATTTAACCAGCCGATCTGGGTCCGCTCCCTTTATGAAGTGTGATCCCTTATTCATCTGCGGGATGAGTGGTAAACAACTGTGGCGGTGTTCGTGGAATCCTTGCTTGAGAAGGGGACGTAGCCTTCACGCTATCGGCGTTTACAATGAATATTGTCCCTCATGCTTGAAGCTTCAATAGCTCCCGTCTTCTTTCGCTTTCTGTGAGAGTAGCGGTTGGTATGTGGTTCTGTTCGCAGAGACGGAGAGGAGCCCGTCGGGTGCCGAGACGGCAGTCTCTTAGCTACGGCATCGGCGCATTTCCGCGGGTATAGCAGACCCAAACTCGATTCGGCGGGCGGACAGCAGAAGCGCGCGCCGCCTTTAAGAGATTGTGATCATTTTCTGCCACTTCAAATCAACGTAGCACTCGGCCACCACTCTCTCCGTCCACCAGTATGGTGGCCATTAGGCTTCCCATCTGCTCGCCACAAAACCGGGAGCCTCCCTGCCATCACTCCGGGTACGTCGGGGGACTCTGGACCTTGTTGGGAGGCTCCCGGAGGTTTACAAATACCGCCACTGCTTAAATGCAGAAGAATGGAATAGCGTGCACAGTGAGGGGGATGGTGCCCCGATTGTCGTCCAAACCGTTTTCAGTGAGTTTGGAAGCTAATCGTGGTTGAGTTGAAAGCGTTAGGGGTTGCAACTCGTATTCTCATTGGGACGGCAATACCGAGCGATCCTGTTGTAGGAGTACCGGGGCGTATTGTGGTTGTCCAAACCACATCATAGTCAAATTGAAAACGCATTGTGGACCACTCCCCTCAAGTGGGTGAGTACGACACACAGACATTACTAGAACATAGCCTGTTTCTGTTCTGATGTTGACCTCGGAAGATCCCTGAATGCTTCACTTGTGAGTGAGGCTGAAGGATGAAGTTCTCGGCGTTGAGCAATCCATCTGAGGATGCGCCACACATTTGGCTTTCATTCAGAATCGTGCAGGTTTTTGACTCTGTGATTGGCCTACGCAACTACTGGCGGAATGGATCCCTCTGAGGAAGCGCCACACATTTGGCTTTCATTCAGAATCGTGCAGGTTTTCGAATCTGTACTTGGCCTATGCAACCACTGGCGGAATGGTGCCAATGTTCAAGTCAGTGGTCATATCCTTCTAGTCAAGCGTGGTAGAAATCCAACGATTCGGAGGAACGGAAAGCTTGATTGGCCTTGGGCGAAGATCGATCACTCCACCGTGTGCGTGGCAGTGGCGTCTAATCCCACTGCCCTACACGTGTCATTGAAGAGAACCGGGAATATTTCTGGACTTCCAATTTGAAACAGACCAGTGAGAGGCAAACTGTGGCCAACAAAAAACCATTCTGTCCCATTTCTCTCTCAATTGAGAGAACAGCTGTTTGACCTTTGGCGTGTCAACAGAGTTTGACTGGAGCGCTTCAGCGTGCTAGCTGTCACCTTCAGATTCATATCGTCTGCAACTGGCAGTGCTGGCAGGAGAAATGTGTTGGTGAAAGCGGCGCGCGGTGTGTCCATTGTTTTGGCGCGGCAAGACGCGGCGGTCGTCATCGCCGCGTTGTTTGCATGGATGGGAGTTTTGTTGACTTTCAGGCCTGTTTTTTTCCCAACTTGATTGTGCTAGTCCATTACGCGCTTTCGCTGGTTGGATTTTGCTATTGCTGCTGCTACTGCAGCTGCTTTTCCAGTAGTATTCGATTTCACGCGTTCGGCACATAGCTTTGGACTTTTTTCGAGGGTTTCATAGTCTCTGAAGAAGGATATTGTCTTCTTCTCAGGAAAATTTCACCTTATTCTTGACCCCTATAAGCCCAATTTCACGGTTTGTGAAAGTAATTTCGTCAACTCGACCTGTACCGTGGGCAAACAGATATTTGGCCGGACGGAGACGGTCGGAGCAGTTTTCAGTACTAAGTGCGTGATATGTTATTTATTTAACCCGGTGGCTGATAAGAGGTTGATCGCTATTTGTGATTGCGCCAGACGAAAACATATGGCTGGAGTAGGACCTAACTGACCATTTTCAGCCTTGACCCAACTAAGAAATTCCTAAGAGTGGAGTTACACTGTGCAAGAAAAAAAGCCGGAACCATACGACTGTAGAGGGGTGGGGGGGACAAACCGGTCCTCAATGGTCGGGATCATGTTACAACGTCTGAGTTTTCACACCTTGCAATTGTATGAAGGCGAGAAAAACATGACTGATTCTTGTCGCGGGTTTGGGAAACCCTGAGAAAGGAAGCTTTTGAGGTTCATTTCTCCGGTGTTTCTTCGTATGATCATATCAATTGGGACGAAGTGCAGCGTCTTCAGCAGGCTGATAACCTGCCTGATAAGGTGCTAAGTGCTTTCACCTGGGTCAGCTGTTTGTGCGATGCGGTTTTTAGAAGTGGTGGTGAAATTTTGCATTTTTGAAGTAAAGTTTGTTATTCAATTTGTCTGATTGAGCAAGGAAACTACTATTAGTCAGCTTGGGCATTCCAAAGAGAATGTCCTTTTCTAGAACCATTTTCAGACGTAGGGTCTGAATATGCCCTTCTCAGCTGCCTAAAACCACTCAGACAAAAATTAGAGACGTTTTTCTCCTGGTTTTCTCACCTATTGCCCTTTCCAAAAGGCGCAGCAATCTTCTGAAGATCTGGAAGCGGACCTCATAATCGTGTTCAGCTCCCAAAATGACCGTCTGGACGAAGTTTAGAAGAACGGCTGTCCTTCGATATTTATGTCAATTAGGGCGATCTAAAAGCTTCTAGGAAAAATGCTTCACTTTTGACCTATTGCTCCTCCGTGGGTTTTTTTTTTGGGTTACTGATCACGAATCTGAGCATTATTTGCCGATTTTTCGAAGTTTTAGACACATTTCTTTCAAAACTCCTCATGGGGGAAAATTTTGAGGTTAAAACGCAACTTTTGACGGCTTCCGGAATGCTATAGTAGATGTGGCCGAAATCTTTCTCTGTGGGTTTTTTTGGAGTGCTCAACATGAATCTGAGGTCCGTTTAACGATTCTCGATTGCGGTAGATTACGGTGGGTATACGGTAGCTTGTTAAAAGTCTCAAATTTGACTTCAAATTCATATCCGGGGGTTATTCGGGGTGCTGAATACGAATTTGATATACATTTGTCGATTTTCGAATTATTAAGGTAGGTTTTGCTGCTCAAATGGCATGGAACCTTCCGTAATCTACAGTAAACCTAAGGATTTCGACAAGTGGACCCCAGATTCTTGTTTAGCATCCTTGATTACCCCATACATACAAGTTTTGAGCGAAAAAAAAAACTATTCAAAACGCCCTGAAAGTTCCTTGGTCATTCTTCCCTTACCTTGCCGCGAGGCTTTGAAAAGCGTCTATAGGTTTTTTCAGATTAGTTTTAGGCAGCTGCGAAGAACATACATGATTTTCACGTCCAAAGTTGTTCTAGGAAAGGGTACTATCCTAAACGGGGGGGGGACACCCAGGATTGAAAACGCATCTTTTGAATCGAAGTTTTTCTTTGAGTTTCCAAAACAATGATTGTTAGCAGTGTCTAGCATCTTTCGTCAGTTTTTGTTCATTTCAATGAATAAATCTTTGGTGCCCCCCGCCCCCACCGTCTGGGATAGAGCCTAGAAAAGCACATTTCATCCGGAATGGCCTGGCTGTTTAAAGGCACAGTACACCCTCAGATATGAATTTTGAGATTTTCATATAATTGGGTAGAAGACCCCTCGTGTATAACACGTGCCAAATGCCTGATCTCATTTCCTCCAAATAAGCGAGATATAAGCGACCACCACAGGCCCGACCCCCTTCGCTCACCACCACAGGCCCGACCCCCTTACAGATTTTCGAACTCAATAGCGGCTCGATGGATGGATGAATTCCATCGAGTCGTCGTTCTTCAGTCCATCACCGTACTGTCTCCTTATCCTCGCTTTCTCTCACCCAATGATTGCGGATGAAGAGAAATACAGGTTTGAGAGAACTCGTCCGTCAGAATTTCACCCTCAAAATATAGGCATCTTTGAGAATCCATAACTCTGTTTATGAAGGGTCTTGAACGATTTCAGAGATATCTACCATTGTGATCATCGTGTGACCCTCTCCAAGAAAAACACAAAATCTAAAAATTAATTATTTGGGTGCCCTGTGCCTTTAAAAGTAGTATCCTTGTAAGGCAAGCGGGAAGCTCTGTTTGAAGGAAGCGATGACTTATCTAAACCCCTAAAACCTGTGGTTTTCTAGATTTCTTCTAGCTTTTTCGATTTTCTTCCATCCCCATTTTCGCGAAAGAAAACTTTTTAAATCTTGATGGTTGGGTTTAGTAAGTGGTTGAGGTCAAAGTTGTCGATTTGTATGTGTGGGTAATGAGTGATGGGGAGTGCGAGAATTCTCGCCTCTAGTTCCCATGCGCTGCTTCGTCGCCTTTGTTAAGTAGTTGTGAAGGAGTCGGAGGCTGCGCGCCACTTCTCGAGAGGCCAAAGCGCGAAAGCGGCCACAATTCGCTCCTTATTGCCTACTTCGACTCGCATTCTGAATTATTTTACATCTTAAGATCTTTTTAAAGATTTCTAAGCCTCACAGAGGGTCCAGCTGCACGGGTCCATTGGCAAGGTTCTCTACGAAAAAAGCAGATCCATCAGAACTTTTTATAATAATTTTGAGTTTTTTTTTTCAAATTTCCTGGTGACCCAGGAAATTTGAAAAAAAATTACCATAAAATTTTACGTCCCTTCTCGAAATTCCTATTCCCCCGAAAATTTATAAGACCCCCCCTTGGGCAAGCAATCCAGTCCTGCTCGAGCTTGGCCTCAGAGTTTTTTTCTGCTGTCATCAATGAGCTAGTTTCATAATTCTTGGAATTTGTCTGAGGGGGGACTACAATTTCTGCGAATCACTTAGCCAACTGTCCATCACAGAGTGTTGCTGGCCCGGCCGCCTTTACAGCTGCAAACGTTGTAAATGTAAAGTGTGATCGATGGTGATTGAGAATGGGTTTCTGCAAGTGTCGGTGTGGTGGTCTGGTTTTTTGACTACGAAATGGATTCATTGGCGGTGAATATTGAAGAAAAAATGAAAAAAAAGAAAAATGTTTTGTAAATTTTTATTAGCTTTTTTTCAAAAAAAAAAACGCCGAGAAACCGACTACATTTGAGCCCACTGGTTTGTAATGAATTGATAATTTTGAGTAGTTTTTGGGCATAATATAGATGATTTTTTTCATGAAAAAAATCGAAAATCTTGATCCGAACTCTTCCAAACGGGAAATGGTTTTTCAAACAAAATTTCTAGTAAACAGACTATCCCACCAAACTTGAAATTCCAAAAATGAATTAAGCTTGTTTCTTCACCTAGTCTATTTTCATCGGATGAATCAACTCGGATGTGTGGGTGAATTAACTGTTTTCGATCTACATTTAAATGAATATTTAGATAGTTATTTGAATGATTACCCATTTTTGGAGAAAAAAAATTGAATTTTTTGGTTGTTCCCAAGTGATACTCCAAAAATACATATTTAGAATTTTTCTGCGATCAAAAATTCCATATTGCTCTTACTTTTTTTTCGAGGGATTCAAGTTATTTTAATTTGAATGTCTTAGTGAATCAAATATTAAAAAACTGAGTAATCAAAATTCAAGTTGAGTAAATTATTTGAACCTGCAACTAAGTAAATTGAACATCCAAACGGCCAGATTATAAAAAGAGAAGGTGAAATTCAAAATTAGGTGTTAGCGGAATATTATATTACTGGAGTATTCTATTTAGTATAATGTGATCTGAATAGTTGTGATAATGATCCCATTATCCCCCAAAGAACCTCTTCTGCCTTTTAACCTGCCCTGAAAGCTCTGTAAGCGATCTTCTCAGCCTTCAAAGATCTTCTTATTTACTCAAACCTCTGGGGAAACTTGCCGCGATAGCGCCGGGAAAGTACCACGACCATCGACTGCGCCGCGATGTCTCCGCGATAGTGCCGTGGTGGATCCACGATCATCACAGTGCCGAGTGTATTTGATTGCAGTGTCTTGAGCCTCGAAAACGCTGCGATATTACCGCGATAGTACCGCGATGGTTCCGTGGCAAACTTCAAGACCACGAAACCTTCCCTGGCATCAATCTCTGCGGGACTCCCTCTGAGTCTCACTGCAGGGGAAACTCCATTGTTTGTTGACGTCGTTGCCTAGTATTTTTTGCAGAGATTCGTTTCTGAGCACTTTGAGAGCAGAAATCCCTCATGCTGATTGATGGAGTTGTTGAAGTTGTTTTCCAAGAAGTCCGGAGAACAGCTGCGTCATCCCGATGTCCTTAAAAAGAATGATCCGTTCTCCGCGACCGCAAAAACTGACCGGATTCATTCCGTTGTTGGCCACATGATGCCCTTGATCGGATTGTTTTTTTGGAAGGGCAGCAACGTACTTTTGAAGCGTCACATTTGTGTTTATGTGGAAACAAAAAACTGAAAAAAAAACGAATTCATAAACATTTAACGGAGTACAAAACCGCTCGTAGGATTTGATCAGAAGGCGCACGAGGACGCGTTTTCGCGTCTTTCTCGTCATTTTCGATTAACTCACTTCGGAATCATCTTTTTGCGAAACTAGTGATATTCATGACCCTGGTGTTGAGGGCAACCCAATAGTATAGCCAATGTGGGGGGGGGGGTGTTCGTTGATAACTAAAGAAGTTTTCCAATTAGCCAGGTTTCTAATTACGGTACCGTGGCGAAGAGACAGGAGGTACGGAACGCGCCCCCTTCGCCATGGTGCCGCAATTAGAAACCTGGCTGCGTGTGAAATTTCTTCGGGTCACAACGAAACACCTACAAAGGCTATACCAATAGGTAGACCTTAACACCAGGATCAAGAATATCACCCTTGTTTCGCACAAGGTTGAATTTTAAGCGAGTTAAAGGCAGTGTTCACGATGAATATCATTTTGGAGTTCGACTCGAAATGGAGTCGTTTGGTCGTGATCTATCGAATAGTTAAGAAATGGCGAGGAATAGCGCTGAGATTTAGCTAAAATTGCGGTTTCTAACGTACGTACAGGATTAGGGCGCGGACGAGTTTACGCACCGTGCTAGTTTCCGCAAGAGCGCTCTAATGGCGAAATGTGCGCAAACCGACCAGGCTGGACGTGGCGGACTTGCTTTGCACTTTGCCAACGAACGTCCACGGTACCGCAAGCTCGTCAGAACGGGGGGCGGGGCGGGCTAAGTAGGTGTACTGGTCTAACGAAGTCTTCACCTCGCGGCCGGTTTTATCGACCTCTGACCCGTTTTCGCTGCTTTCCTCGACCCTATCCCCTCCAGCATCTGCCAGCGTAGTGCTTCTCAATGAAAACTAAGACTTATCGTGGCTGCCGTCTCTAATCGAAAAGGACCAAAAAACGCGAGAAGGGGTATTCACGCGCTTCCTGATCAAATCCTTCAAGCGCTACTGTAGATCACTTGTTAAAAATGACATATGAGGTCGATACTTCGAGAAAATTCTGCATGAAGAGGCTGTGGCAAACTTCAAGACCACGAAATCTTCCTTGGCATCAACTTCTGTCGGAATCAGGGATGAGCGGAATTCTGATTTTCGATGATTTTTGGCCTTACGATTTCCAAAAAAAAAGCCCTAAAAGGCGGGACGAATGGGAAATATCCAAGAAATTAAACTTTTTCACTCTTTTGCTTACCAAGTCCCTAGGAGGTTCTTTCGGGCGCTAAATTCGAATCCTAGGTCCGTCTTCACTTATCGCAAAGCCATGGTCGATTGTATTCACGTGAAATTTATTCAATAAAGAAGAAAAGCCTAAGGTTTTTGGTAGGCACAGTTATCAAGGAAGGGTTGAGAATTTTGCTGAACGAATTTCCGATTTCCGGTAGTTTTTGGCCTTCCGATTTCCGAATTTCAGAAAAAAATTTCCGCTTATCCCTGGTGGGAATCCTTCGTAGTCGTACTGCAAGGGAGACCCCATTGTTTGTTGACGTCATTGCCTAGTACTATTTTTTGCAGCAATTTGTTTCTGAGCACTTTGAGAGCAGGAAATCCCTCACAAAGATTAATGGAGGTGTTGAAGTTGTTTTCCAAGGAGTCAAGAGAACAGCGGCGTCATCTTGATGTCTTTAAAAAGAGTGATCCGTTCTTCGCGACCGAGAAAATCGAACGGATTTCTTTTGTTCTTTGGCGCTTGCTTCCTTTAACCAAATATAGTTATGAATAATTTCTCTTTCTGGAAGGGCAGCAGCAATGTACTTTCTAAGCGTCATATTTGTGAATTTGTGAAAAAAACTGAGAAAAAAGGATTTGTCCATAAATATTCAACCAATTAGATGAAATTTCAGGAGAAAAAAATCCATGGAATTGCAGTTTATCGCCGGAATAAAAGACAACGGATGACGCAAAATGTTCTCCTGATCGATTAAAAATAGGGTTTCAGCACTGCCTTGATTGTTTTTGGGGCATGCATTTCCTCAACGAAAAATCCTGCTCCACAACCGAAATCGTGACATCATGGGTGAATCTGAATCTGTGTTGTGTGTGAGAAGGTTTTCATGCGTGTGGTTTCGTGGCCAAATATTGAATTTGTGTATGGTGCTGGTGGTTGTGGTGGTTGGTGCTGATGACTGCTGGCCCCCCGAAGGATCTGTAAATAAACACTGACACGCCACCGCGATCGACGAATTTGTAGTGTCTCCCGGCTGGTGGTCTGCGCGCGATTCTGATGTGTGTATAGTTTTAGGAAATCTCAGAAACCTCAACCTCGAGGAATCTGAATTTTCATTATACTATTTATGTTGATGAAATCATTTCTTGTCAGCTCTTCCCTCATCGATTAATGGCAAACTTAGAACCGAGCCAGCGATGGCTACAGCATTCTTAATGAAAATTCGCGATCGCATCACCGTCCTTTTCCGGCGCCGTGGACTGTATGCGAAAATGTATAATTGTTTGTACTCTGAGAGTTTCGGCCGCGAAATAGCCGGGAAATAGCCCACCAGGCTCCGCAGCGGCTTTTGATGGGCTATTTTCCGGCTATTTCTCGGCTTCTCATGGAACGGACCAGAAGTAGCCGAGAAATAGCCGATATATAACCGAGAAATACTCAGAAGTAAACAAAATTAACCAAAACGCAACCGTCGCCGGCTCGCCGAGCCACCATCTGGGGCCGCCAGCGGTTGGGCGGGGCCTCCAGACGTTGAACGAGGTCCACGTACCTCAAACTCGGGTAACTAAACCGACAGAGGTGCTGACATCTGAATTATGCCTCTGGAATGCTCCGTATATCTACTGGGAGAGCATTATTTCGCGTCTATTTCGCATTATTTTGCGGATATTTTGCGGCGAGCATTACTTGGCGCCTATTTAGCGGCTATTTCTCGGCCAAAACTCTCAGAGTAGCGGACCGCACTTTTTTTCGAACCGGCGGAGAGGGGCCGCTCTTCCAATCGTCCTGTTGGGACAGGTCGCACTCTCAGCCGCCTTGAAGGATTGGCCACACCATCAAGTGTTCTGTTGGGAGGACCGCTCCGGATGGATCCGGGCGGGAGGAGGCCGCGCTTTCGATGGTGTTATGAGGGGTAGGCCGCATTCCCGATTGTTCTGGAGGAGAGGGACCGCGTTCCCGACGGACATAGAAGAGATGGGGCCGCACCCTTGACCTCTGTAACTGGAAACGAGGGGCTGCACTCCGTGTACAAACCCTATGTCTGACCCTGATGGACCGCTTAGACGCTCGCCTACTTACAGATACAACACCGCAATTCACAACCTGGATTTTTCCAGCCTTTTCAAACCTATCGGGCTGGGATCATACTTAAAGCGATGAGCGACGCGACGCAATGTTTGCCGTCTATATCGACCGAAAATCGATATGCCTGGTATGCACTGTCGCTGTCGCTGGTCATGGGAAGTGTAGTATGGTCTCGGCCTTACGACAGTTTTCAAAATCATGATTCTCGTGATTAAAAAAATTAGAATTCCCCTAAACGAATTCTAATGTTTTCCTGGCTTCCAACCCAAATACCGGCAAGTCTCCACCAAAGTCGGCGATTTTCGACCTAGATGTATGACAAGTTGTAAACCAACGGGGTTTTTCTTTTTTTTTTCGTGTTTAAATATTTGTCATCCTAGACTTACCGACTTAAAATACGAATATGACTGTTCCAGACCGGTCCCCAGGAACGTGATTTGGTGAAATTTTTCGGCGATTTTCTCAGACCCCCTCCCCCCAAGAGCGTGATTTGTTTTTCTT
The DNA here is from genome assembly GCA_029168955.1 of Aplectana chamaeleonis. Lineage (NCBI taxonomy): Eukaryota > Metazoa > Nematoda > Chromadorea > Rhabditida > Cosmocercidae > Aplectana > Aplectana chamaeleonis. Next base: position 490,281 of record JAPDOI010000012.1, on the reverse strand, counting down.
TCGTTAAATTTTAAGAAGAAAGTCACCATATTTAAAGAAAAACAAGACATTAACAACGAATTGGATCACGGACGAGAGTTTTCTTCAAAGTTGCCTCTCAGACTGGTCCAAATGGTCTGCCGGCAGAGCTTATACCCCCTTCCACCTCTCCGCGGCTTGAACCCCTCTCCCCCACCCTGTAGAGCTCCACACCCCGCGCTCAACCCTGAAATTTCTGCATTTTCTTCCACAAACCCACCATTTCTCACTACAAGCTCGGCGATTCTAGTCAAAAGTGACAGTTACAGGCTACGGCCGCGGGAAAAAGCGGTTGTGCGGTTGCGTATTTCCACTAAGCATATTGTAGGTTGTGCCATAATTCACGGTAAAGTCGTATTTTTTTCCTGAATTTTGAAGAAAAAACATCGGAAACGCTGAGAAACGGTGTTTTCCCTCACACATGAAAATTATCAATACCCCTGAAGTATTTATCATGGATGCACACAGGAATAACAAGAACAAATGAAAAATTACAAAAAAAAAGGAAATGACAGAGGAAATTTAATAATTTTTCTGTTATTCCTGCGTGTATCCATAGTGACCACTTTAGGTATATTGATAATGTTTGTGTGTAGGGGAAAACTCACCGTTTTTCAACGTTCCCGATGTTTTTTCGTCGAATTTCGGGAGGAATGTGCAACTTTGCCGTCGATTATGGCGCAACCTACAGTATGCTTTGTGGAAATACGCAACCGAACATTCGAATTTTCCCTTTGGTATAGACAGTATTTTCCCAAATGCGACACTTCGCTCTCAGCGTCAGCTATTGCTGCCCAATATTTTACAATTTCGAACTAAAAATCTAAAATTTGCAGTTTGTGTTCGATCATTTTCAACCACAAATCTTGAACTCAAGTATCATTTTCAAGTTTCATCTCATTGAACTTTTCATTATTTTCGTGTAGAAATTTCCATTCCAATATCCGTTTTTATAGTTGTTAGAAAATATCTTCGCTCAATTCTCAGAATCTGCAGAGAATCCCTGTCTTGTCTCCGGTCAAAACCTGACTGCGAGGAGGATGAGTTTTTTTCGTCGGGAACAATTTGCAAGTCTTCTCCTGTTGTAAAGTCGAAGCCAGAAACACGAGTGGTTGTAATACAACTTACGATCGTGTATTATATAAGTTGAGGTTGTTACTGATGTGTAAAGGGGGAGGTGAACTGTTTTTGTGCATAAATGTTACACTTGAAACCAGTTAACGCTGCGGGGAAAGTCAGGTGTAGTCATTGATGGCGAAATGCGTACTACACCTTTTATCGTGCGAATGATTTTTTTCGAATATTCGACTTTTGAATGTAGTCGAATGTTGGATTTTTCGGATATTGGACTTTTTGAATATAGTCGGATGTTGGAGTTTTCGGATATTCGACTTTTTGAATATAGTCGGATGTTGGATTTTTCGGATATTCGACGCTTCGAGTTGGTTTTTTGGGCTTTCGAGCTCTCTGCCTTTTCGGAGATGGCCGTATAATGGGCTCACCGGATATCCGGTGTTTTTGAATGTTCACGGTTTGAGACTTTCTCTGTACAGTCGGATGTTCTTCAGTTCGGGTGTTTGACCTTTGAAGTGGAGTTGGATATCCGTTTTTCTCGAATTAAGTCTGATTCTGCTTTGCTCAGAATATCGATCTTTCGAAAATAGTTGGATATCCAACTCTAGAAAGGATTACACTAGGATATAAGACTTTCAAAATGTCCGACTTTCCAAATATGTTTGGATTTTGGACGTCCTAAATAAAGTCGAATATCTGGATTTCAGAATAAAGCTGGGTACTGCACTTCTTGGAGATCCGATGTTTCTAGTCTAGTCGGATATTGGACGTTGTGGATATCCGACGTTCGCATATGCTCGGCTATCTGATTTCTCGAATGAAGTGATGCTGGTCCTTTCGTGTATCCGAGTTAGCAAGTTCGGTCAACTGCTGGACTCCTTGGTTGTAGTGGGACTTCGGAACCTTCGGATATCCGACTTCTCGAATATGGTCGGATAGAGGACTCTCCGGATATCCGTCTCTTCGAATAGAATATTGTTGGACACTGAACTCGTCGTATGCGGAGTATCGAACGTATGCAGTCCAATATCAACCTTCATGGGTATGGCTGTATAACTGGCTTGCCGAATTTAGTCGGATATTGGTCTTCTTGAATGCAATTGGGATTTGGTATTTTCGGATATCCGACAATTTGAATGTAGTCGAATATCCGACCTCTAGTTAGAAATTTTCAGCTAATGGATTCTTCGGATGTCTAATCCTTCGAATACACATAGTCGGACATTAGAATCGTTATGTATACGACGGTTCAAATCCACAGGTTTGTCGGATGTCAGTCTTTGAGGCTATCTCGTTCTGAGAACATGGTCAAATAAACGGCTGCTTGAATATTCGGTCCTCAGAATTCGGTCACATAATGGTCTTTTCGGATACCCGACTCTTCGAATATGATCGGACATAGGACTTTTTTTATGGCGGACTTATCCAGTATGGTCGTATGTGCGATCTTTAAGATATCCGACTTCTCGAATGAAGTAGTTGGATATTGGACCTTTCGGATGAAAGCCTTGACTTTAGTCGGATACTGGACTCATCATGTGTCCTATGTTCAAACACAGTGGAATATTAGTCTTCTAGGCTTTGAGAGTCTACGACGATGGCCGTATGTCTCACTAGTCGCCTGTTATCGGATATCAGTCTTCTTGAATAGAGTCGGATATTGGTCTCTACGGATGTGCGACAACCCGAATATAGTCGAATATTCGGCTTTTCGAATGTGATCGTCAGATATTGGATCATTCAGATATCCGACTTTTCGAGGCCGTATATCTCACTTGCCTAATAAAGCCGGATATAGGTCATCTTGGATTTTTGATCGGATCTTGGTCTTTTCGGATGTCCGGCTGCTTGAATATATTCGGGTACTGGACTTGTTACGTGCACGACGCTCCGAACGTATTCAGGCAGGTGGTAGCCGTTGAAGCTATCCCACTCTACAAATATGGTAGGATATTTGAATTTTCGGATATCCAACATTTGACTGCTGGATATTATGCGTCTCGGATATCTCACCTCGAAAATTCGGTCTGATATTGGTCTTTTAGGACATTCGGCTTTCCGAATTCAGTCGTATATTCGAGTTATCGGTTATCCTGTGTTAGGAATTTAGTCGGATATTAGGCTTTTGTGTTGTTTGACTCCTGGAGTGCTTATACTAGTCCAATATTCGACTATATTCGTGACGTCGAATACCGGATTGTGTAAAATACATTTTAAGTCTCTGTAACTTGGTTCGCTCCGTGCTGAGGATCCTCAAAGGCAGAGTCCGGGCAGAATTTCGATTTTGAGGTTTCTCGCTGAATCGGTGCTCTTGCTACAGGTAGTCCCAAGGAACATGCGAAAACTGCGTATAAACCGGTCTTCTTAAAGTTATTCCGGCCAATTCCGTTAGCCGATGATCCAGGAAAGTCAGAAAAGTGTGGCCATCGTTCATATTTTAGCGGTTGTCCACGCATTCTTCAAAAGTGCTGTGTAATTATCGATCATTCCAACCATGATAATCATGCTGTGAATACCGTAATCCTTGACTTTGAGGCTGTTTTCTCCAGAACTAAGGACTCAGAGTTCGTGAAACGTTCAGACGATGTTCAGCTAGGCCAGCCCAATCTGTTTAACCCAAATTTCGGTAAAGTCAAAATTTGACCGGACCTTGCCTTTAAGGATGAGGAATGTTAAGATTCACTTAGAACAAATGTGGCTAAAACCAATGAACGAAAAAAACAGCAACTGGACACCTTTACGATGTTGACTATCCATAAACACTGATGATAAGGAAGTCAGTGAGTGCATCTTTTACAAACAAGGTACGCTCACTGGCGTATCCTAATAGCCCATTAACTTTCAACTAAATTACCTGAACGTCAAATCAAAACAGACAACTTAACTTGAAACTTGAAACTGCGTTTTCAACAAACAGCTCCAGCCATACAGACAACCCTAAAATGCGCTCGTCAACTCGTAAAACACGCACACACAATAGGGTCAGCCAAAACAAGCCGAAATCGCTGCTGCTCCAGCTGTCAAACGCACGTCAAACAGGAGGAACTTCCACTGACTTCCCAATGAAACCCGTCACTTACCAACAAAAACAACAAGCCGGAAAAGGCGCAGCTAACAGACACACAATTTAGGAAAAGCGAGTAGTTCCGATTTTTCCATCTCACGGCTTGCGGCTCGAGAGCGATCGCAGTCTAGATAGGGTTAGGGTTTTGGCCAGAAATTCGGATATTGGAAATTGTGTAAATATTCGAAATATTCGAAACAATATTTGAAATTCGAAGGCTCAAGCCTGCGATTAGGGAGAGAAATAGTCTTGTGACATCTACTCCACCAAACATTCGCAGCACGAATCTAGATGACTTTCTAGAATGCTTATCTTCGTTTGGGAGGAGGCTTGATCGATTTGGTCGAAGCCATTGTGATTAGCTTGATATTCTCCCTAAAATAAGCAGAAATCCGATTAGTAATTTTTCGGCTTTCAAAGTGCTCGAAATTTTTTAAAAAATTTTCATGAACTTCTAGGGGAAATTCCCCGCATGAAGTTTTTCGTTCCCGTCTCCCAGCGCAAAATGTTGCTGCTTCCCGCTTATTCATAAGACAATATGGGTGCGTTTGAACTTTCTGACGAGCGATGAGACCTTTTTCAAAGACGTTCGCGGTGGAAGAGAAGTTTGAACAGCGGTGTCATTGACGTCACCGGCAGCTTTTTGGCTTTTCTCGCTCTTCAGCAAGTGTCGTTAGGTGGTGTGTTGAAGTGCAAGGGTTAACCCTGCATTTGCAAACGACGAGCGCGTTTTTTCTTCGTGTGGTTACAGCAGTCAGAGGAACGTAGGTTAGGTGAGGATTGATCTTGTGGTTTTGCTATTCAACAGAGATTTGGTTGCGAGTTTTTGGGATAGAAACCTTGGGTGAGTAGTGGGTGTTCACTTGCTACGCAGAAGGAGTTTACCTCGCACATATGGGAATTCCCAAGTTTTGACCCAGAGGGTGTACTGTTCTTCGTAGGTGACATTTTCCTCTTCCCTCCGTTTCGCAGGTAGTATGAAATTCCAGTAAAAAGTTGATGGGGTGTGGAGTGAGTATAAGGTTTACACAAATTACCTTGGGTAAACACTGGGATGACTAATAATGCGGTCAACAGTCGTGCGACTTAGTCATTGTGTTTACCCAGGGTAGGGTGCATAAACGCTGTAACTGTACAATTACGATTCAGATGCCTCTGCGGTCACAGTCATAAACTTCCAGCATTATTTCTTATAAAAAGACATATAAACAGCGTATAAAATGTAAAATACATGACGCTCCCACGGTTTCCATGATTTCCTCGGTCTTACGAACCACACATGGAGCCTAAGTTCACTGGTTACTCAAACTCGATTAAGCCTTTACTGTCGCGTAAAGTGCAGCACTACACTTCGAAACAACACCGAAACTACCATCAATCCTCTCGGATGAGTGCATGTTCTATGCTCGCTCTGCGATGCATGTGACGATTTCCCCCGCGCAGGAAACTCGTTATGAGAAGGAGCTTTCTTGAAAGATCTGTTGTGATCAAACCGTTTCGAAATTTCAACATCGCTCTGTGACAAGAAACTGACGTCATCCGCGAGGATCATCGTTTGCCACCGTACCAAAAATAGCCTGCGCGCAACACTAGGACGGAAACATCCTGTGTAAGCAGAAGTCCCCGCCGCAGTGCGAGCTATTTTGGGCGCTGAACGATTCGGAACAATGTAGCATTAGCTGGACGCATTTTCGAAAACCATGTGACGCGAATGTCTTAATGGGGAAACTCCCATCATAACCCCAGGGGGATCTCTGAACACTCCAATTTATCATAAGAATGCCGACTACATTTGAGGGGGGGGGGGCTTATGAAGCGATCTCCGTCGGAGGCAGGACATTTTCCCACCGCTCCACTTCCTCGACCAGACCCATTCGCCATCTGAGAATGCGTATTAGTCCATTTGCATTTGGCAAAATCAATATTTCCACTTCGTTGTACATACTACTAAATCCTGACTCATGTTACCAAGCATAGTTGGGCAAAGTGCGCATTTTTGGATTCATCGACTTTTTCGAATAAGTCGAAAATCAAACTTTTTTGAAGGATCAATTTTTCGGCTCATCAGAAATTGTTTATAAAGCGATCACCTTTCTCGAATAAGTGAAAACACATTTTTTCGAATGATCGACTTTTCGGGTTATCCAAAAATGAATGATTAAGATTTCGAGTAAGAAGTCAACTTCTCAATTCGATTTTAAAAATCGTTGACCCTTCTATTTAGCGATTAGAGCGGCACGCGAAGACGTAAGAGCCTATGAAAGTCTTTCAGTTCCGCAGTGGCTTCCTAAGTTAGTCCTCTTCAATATGTGTATTGTATCATTCGAGTGTTCATTCCTTTCCCTAGTCTTTCGAAAATCACTGAATGGAACTCGAATTTTCGTTTAGCTTTGGAATCACCCCTACAGAGTTTTGAGGCAAATATGTTGTAGCGTCTTGGAAATCATCAAAAGTCGCCATTAGTCCAGAAAATTTCTCCTTCGTGGCAGGTGGCTTCTATTCAAGCCACTTTGGAACTAGTTGATAGCGTTTGCGGAAAGTTTATACGGAGGCTAATTATTGAATTTTAGCGGATTTTGTGATTTTGCGGCTTCGGTCTTTTCTGACTTTTCCGATAAGTATCGGTCTCGAAGCTTGAAAGTTAGGTGTAGTGACCAAGTCCCCACTCAATAGTATTTTACATCAATTATCGATCTTTTATTCTTCGAATATTTCGAAAATCGAATTTTCCAAAAACGATCGATAATTGACGAAAAAATACTATTGAGTGCTGCGACTTAACCATTATTCTTAATATTGAAGCTTCGAGGCCGAAACTTCTCGGATAGGCCAGGAAAGACCGAAGTTGTACAACCACAAAATCTGCTGGGAATCATTAATTACGCTTCGTCGAAACTTTCCGCAAGCGCTACCATCTAGTTCTAAGGTGGCTTGAATATCCTGTCAGCTCTGGCGGATTTGGTGGTCTACGTCAAAGTAAATAGGCACGCTCAAAGATGTTCACAAGGGAACCACTACAAGTCATAGTAACCATTCCAAATGAAATGTACTTTTCTAGAACCATTTTCGGACGAAAAGTCCGCATATGCCCATCGCATCTGCCTTGACCCACTCTGAAAGAAGTATGAGCGAGCGTTTTCAAAGCTTTGCGGCCAGGTTAGGGTACCCCCATGGAATTTTTAGGGTGTTCTTAATTTTTTTCCGGATTTTCTGCTAAAAACATGTATGTAGGGGTAATCTGGGGTGCTGAACATGGATCTGGGGTTCGCTTGTTGAGTTTCTGAGGTTTACTGTAGGTTACGGTAGGTAACATGCCATTTAGGAGGCAGAGCCTACCTTAATAATTCGAGAATCGACAAATGGACATCGAACTCGTATTCATCACCCCAAATAACCCCCACATTAAAACTTTGAGACAAATGTGAGACTTTGACCAAACTACCGTATACCCACCGTAATCTACCGTAAGCTGTCAGAAATCGCTAAACTGACATTATATGCATGTTGAGCACTCCAGATATACCACAGAAAAACGATTTGAGCCACATCTGTCGCCACATTCCGGAAATCGTCAAAAGTGGATTTTGCCGTCAATTTTTTCTAACGGTGGCAAACCTTGAACAAATTTAGTCGAAAACTTTGGAAAAACGACAAATGAACCTCAGATTCGTGATCAGCACCCCAAATAACCCCCCAGGGCGAATTCTATGTCAAATCTGAGATATTTTTCTAGAACGCTTCGAGAGCCCTCTAAGTGGTAATAAACGCCCAATCGAAAATCCTTTCAAGTCCAAAACTCTTTCAGTCGGCACAGTTTGGAGAATGTTCCTTCAGCCAAACTTTGCCTGGGGGTGGGTAGTTTTGGGCGCTGAACACGGTTATGAGGTTCGTTTCCGAATTTTCGTAAAAATAATGCCCTTTTTTAGGGTACAATAGGTACGAAAATCAGAGAAAAAACGCCTATTACGTCTTTCAGAGTGGGTCTAGGCAGCTGCAATGGGCATATTTGGACTTTTCATCTGAAAATTGTACTAGAAAAGTACATTTCATTTGAAATGGTTACTATGACTTATAGTGATTTCCTTGTCAGTAGTGAAAATTATGACTGATCACAGCATAAATTTCACAAATGAGCACGCATTCTCCCGAGCGGGGGGGGGGCAGCATTAGATAGAAAAGAATTTGTGATTTCTGTCGATATATCGCCTTGGCCGAAGGATCAGTGCTGAAAGGTTTAAAAATCGTCAAAGTCAAGTGTCGGGAAACTTTGCTTTAATCTTATACCTCTGCGTTCAACTAAGGGAGACCCTTACTCAGCGATTCCTCAACAAGTTACCTGAGATTTTGACGTAAGTTGCGTGATGGCTTCACGCAACTTTCTCTGAATTCACATGTAACTTGAGACGGTGTTACGTGTAACTTGCCGTGATTTTCGACTAAAGCCGCGCGTAACTTGCCTCAATATTACACGTAACTTACACAACATTGCGTGTAACTTGCAATATTGTTGTATGTAACCTAACACCGACGCTCGACGCGGCCGGCAAACCGACGCGCAATCCGGCCGGCTTGCCGAGCTCCACCTGGGGCCGCCAGGGGTGGGTCAGCGGGTACGCAGATCCAAGCACCTCAAACTTGGGTAATTAAACGGACGATGGTGCACACATACGAGTCCTGCCTCAGGAGTGCGTCGTATACTTCCCTTGAGACGCCTGCCGCGTAGATAAGTTACATGTGCGATGAAATAGCACATTTAAGTTACAGGCGAGAACTTTCTGTCGTATGTAAGACAACTCGCACTGCGCAACATACTCACTCTCTTGAAGGTCGCATGCAACTTGAAGTTGTAAAGATAAGTCGCAGATAACATGTTAAGAGTCCTTATTTCGTATGTAACGTAATCAGATATTCCTGAGCATTACTGGGTTGAAAGTCTTTAGCAGCTACAAATATATGATTAAAAACGGCATTGGAAGTGCGCTGGCTGGTATGAATCTTGTTGAAAACGACGCTTTCGACCAACTGTCTTGCCTTCATTAGTAGACCAGTAGGTATTTAGAAGGTGCAATAGCCTTTGAGACACTTTCCTCCCTAGGTGACTTGTATAGATCCCCAATGAGTCATTGCGGAATGAACTCTGAGTGAGATAAGCGCGCCGGTGTGGGGTGTTGGTTCCTCCAAATAGGTCGTGTGCTGGATGTGGGATTGGGTGGATCCATTGTCCGGTTTTGTTCGTCGATGTGTATTTTTCCCCCGTTCCGTCGTCTCGTCGATGACCGGTATTCCGGCCTTTGCCCCCTCCGCGTTCCTCCCTTCCCGACCCCTCCCCTCTCAGTTTTGGATTGTTTACTCGCCGGTTTGACACTGAAGTCTCCCAGCAATTTTCCTCCTAACCCGTTCAGTCGGCTGTTTGCGGGTGTTTTCTTCTTGTTGAAAGAGCCAGCGTCTGCTGGATTTGTGTTTCCGCTATTCACATTGTTGGAGTTTTTCTGTTGGAGGTTTACGAAAAAGTGGTTTATTTGTTGACTTCCATCCTCGTGAGGTGGCTATTCTTAGGGTGTCGTTGTCGTCGTCTTTCTGAAGGGTGGCTTTCCTGAATTGCCTGTTTTCATGCTTCGTTTAGCTTGTTTGAGACTTTGAATTCCACTTGTGTGTCCGGTTTGTGCATACATAAGTTGACTGCTAATTGGCATGCTGGCCCTAGGACTTGTACACTTCTGCAATCCTATATATAAAGAATCCGGTCGGCAGAAAAAACAATTATGACTTACGCTCCGATTTTATGAAAATAATCAATCAGGGTCGATTATTGCGGTCAATTTCCGAAAATTTAGGGTGGAGGAATGTATCCGAGTGCTTCATTTGAACGATTTTTCCACATTTGCAGGCTGCATGTTAGAGTATTTCAACGAATATGTATTCGTAAAACGAATGTTCGGCAGAAAAATTTAATATTCGAATAATTCGAAAAAGTCAGTTATTCGAATAATTTGTCCATTCGACTCTTCGGAAAACCCGAACTTTGCAACCGAACGACTAATTTTACAAATTCGACTTCTAGGAAAAGCTGAAATTCGAGTAAACTTGTTTATTCCAGCATTCATAGTGTGCTTATCTGGGCGAAATTCCGGTCCGCAGTTGCGTCTCGACACGCTTTGCGGCCGCACGCTCCCGATTCTTAAGAGCCTCCAGCGCCGCAGCCGCCGATCTGCTGATTTTAGGTGGGTTTTGGAAACTGGAAACTAAGAAAAATTGGAGAAATTCGTAAAAAAAGCGTTATCGAGTCGGCTCTGGCGCTGTAGACCCAACTGACTCGAGCGCGTGCGGCCGCAAAGCGTGTCGAGACGCAATTGCGGACCGTAATTAGGCCCAGAGAAGCTCAGTAAAACCCAATATTCGAACTATGTTCGATTCGCTAACTAGGGACTGATCCCAGCACGAACAGAAGTTTTGAGAAATGGTTTTTTGGGTGTTGTGGAGGAAAGTAGAAAGAAACAATTTGGAGTCTGGTAAATTTCCTTATTGCATCTGGGTAGATGAAAAACTGCAAAAAAATTAATTTCTCCGATTTCAGAAATTTGAAGGTTTTCGGCCAAAATCATGTCCTGAGGGAATTTCCGGGGTTCTTAACACGGTTTTAAGGTCCATTTTAAGTTTCTCAGAAGGTTACTGTCGTTTACAGCAGGAAAAGAAAAAAATTGTTCACAGTAATCTATCGTAATCTTGCGTAAAAACTGAAAATGGACCTGTATTCGTGTTCAGCGCCCGAAATTACCCTCGTCGGCAAAGATTGGGCTAAAAGTGTTCGAATTGTCAAAATTTTGGAGAAAAGTTGTGTTCGGTTTTGATCTACCCAGGTGCATCAAGGAAATTTAACGAATTTGAAAAGGTTTTATCTTTCATCTCTTCCACAATATTCAACAGACCATATTTTGAAGCTCCAGTTTGCGCTGGAATCAGTCCCTAGCGAGTGCTTCGATAATTATTTAATGAGTATCTTTTAAATCCGTTATCCGAATGATTTTTCTAACTGTAAAGGGATATTTGAGAGGAATCGGATATTTTTTTAGTTTCTGTATAAACCGATTTTGGGTTTTTTTCGATTCTATCAAGTGTCAATAGTAGAATTTCAAAAAGACTTAAAAAAAGATTTGAAATTTTGATTAAACCCAATATTTGAATATTTAATTTTTGTTTCTTTTTTTTTTCGACAGCTCCGATTTCAAAGCTTCAAGTTAAGTATAATGTTCGAGTCTCTATTTAACAGCTTTTTTTTCCGTCAATTATCAATAGTTTTATCTAAAAATGGCGCAAAATTAGAACAAAAAAGGTCGATAATTCACGAAAAAGTACCATCGAGTGGGGACTTGGCTACAATACTGAACTCTGAAGTTTCAAGGCCGAAATTCGTGGGATAAGCCAGAAACGACCAAATTTGTAGAATCGCAAAATCCGTAAAAAATCAATAATTACGCGCCGTCGAAATTTTCGGCAAACGCGATCATCTAGTTCTGAGGTGGCTCAAATATCCTGTCAACTCTTGCAGGTTTGATGGCTCACCTCAAAGTAAATAGAAACACTCAAAGATGCTCAATACTGAAGATAACTACTGAATTATAGCATTTATTTCGGAAATGAGCAGGCTTTTACCATAGTGGAGGGCAGAGTTAGATTGAAAGGAATTAGGGCTTTCGGATCATTATATGTATCGCAATTGGCCGAAGAACCATCGCCAGAAAGTTTAAAAATGGTGAAAGATTAGTGGAAGGGAACTTTCGCTCAAACCTAATACATGGTTGAACGTCTCACTACACAGTAATTTTCCTTTCGTGATTTTGGCAGAGTTCCCAATCTAGGAGAGACATGGCAGTCGAAAATATTTGTCCAGCGAAAATTGTCTTGTAGCAGAGCTGTTTACGGGGGAAATCTGTTGTTGTTGTGGTCGTGTTTGGGAAAAATCAGTGTAGAAATGAATTTGTTGTGGAGGAAATAGGAGATCTCCCCCAGTGAAATTCCATTTCATCGAAGGTGGAATTCCGAATTGCCAATTAGCAGTGGGGGGAAATGGATAAACGGCGGTTGTGGGTAAGAAGGGGGAAGGAAGAATCAGAAGAAGAAGAAGGAGAACTCGATCGCTGGCATCGTAACTGACGTTGACGTGAAGGACGTGATTAGCCATTCATCACTTTTTTGTCACCACAGATTCATTGAGCGCCATCGACCGACCGGTATCTGTTCGCTGAAGATTTATGCAGTTCGTTAGGAAGTGTTTGCTTATTTGTTTTATTGATTGCTATGGTTTTCTAGGGTTTGATTACCCGGATTTTCAGATTTTTTTCATATTATTATACGAAGTATAAAGGCAGTGTTTACGTTGAGAACGGGCTTTGAGTTTTCATCCAAAATGGAAATGTCCGGATCTCATCGTAAAATTAATATCGAAAAAGACGGCTGAAAACGACCCATATATAGCCCTAAACGGCCCCAAAGTGCGAAGGTGGCACGCCAGCCCCGCCCATTCACTCTATGGCAGCTGAGGAAGTGGGCGGGGTGGGCATTCTACATTCATGGCGATTTATGGCTCTTTTTTCAGCCGTTTTGTGTTTCAAGTTTCAAACTTTGAATGTGACAGTGTGCCATGGACCCTTCCATTTCAGTTGAAAACTAGAAAAGTGATCTCTCGTGAACACTGTCTTCAAATAAAAATGTATAATCTAAAAAAAATAATTGTAGAATAATAATCATATATACGAAAATATAATTGAGTATATAATTTTTCATGAAATGCATTTTTTGGCGCTGGGTTATTTCAGTTTTTGATAGAAATTTGATTTGTGGTGTCAACAAACTTCTGCAATATCAGGAATATGTGCAGTTTTCAGCCCAGAATTGCATTTTTTTCAAAATTACACTCGTATGTGTGCCTTGAATTTCTAGACTTTCCTATTCTATCTGTGTAATATTATGACATTTTACAATAAAATTGCGTACGATTGTAGTATTATAACAAAGTTATATTAAAATTTTTTATAACTACAAAAATAAACCAGCAGCAAAGGATGGATCTTATAAAAGATAATATACTCACTTATATTTCATATTATGACTAATATTATATAATTATTCTAAAACTTTATTTGATCTTATTCTATTATAAAATTATAATTATGTACAGAAACCTGCAAAAAGTAATGTAATTCTGTGAAAAAATTGCTCAACAAATTTTTATGAATATAAGATGGTATTTTTATACAATTCTACTGAGAAATATAATTACTTGTTGATTGAAGTTTGTTTTGATATTCATATGAGCGTGATATTTTCGGTTGTTTCAAGATATAGGTTTACGTATAATATCGTTCGCAATATTGCTTCTTATTTCTTTTTTCAGCTTTTACAATGATTTTATTTTGTTTTTGAAGATTGTCAATACTTGATATATAGGCATTTGATCTTTGTTCTGCTCAGAGAATTGAATGTTAACTTGAAATTATTTCAAAATCTTGAAAATAGGGATTGCAGCATCAAAAAAATTGTTCGACAATTATGATTTTTCGAGAAATAATCGTGAAAAATATTATTCGATGAGGAAACTTCTGTGAAGCCAGTGTTCGCGTTGAAGAAGGCTTCAGATTTTTTTTACCTGAAGTAAGACGTCGGGTCTCTCCTAGATTAATGAAGAAATATGGACCGAAAACGACCATGAAGTGGCCGAAACTCACGTGAATCAGCCGACCCAACGGATCAGCCCGCCCACATAATGAAAGAGTTGTCCATCTCAGGGAACAGTTCTGGATGCGGTAAATGCTCGGTATCGTGAGAAGTTTAAACACTAAAACATGCGTTCCAAGTACTTTTAGTCACTAATAAATATCCGCAAAAAAACGTGAAAGAAATTGCTTTCCTGAGAGATTAAAAGCGCAAGATAACTTCCGACGTTGTGAGTTTTACTGCCCCAACCACACAAAATAGCCGTTGAGGGGCGTTAACTGAACGGTTCAGAGTTTTTTCATAAGTTTTTCTTCGAAAATCGAGGGTTCCGTGTTTTTTTTTTGTTTTTTCGTTATTATCCTCTACACATTTCGAATGCTTACCTTAGCAGCTGCACAAAAACGGTAGAAAATATGATGCTGTTTCTTTGTTGAAACTGCCCCTAACCTGGGGCGGGAAGCATGAACGCAGCGAACGGTGTCAGGGAGCCGCTCCGCGTGCCATGCGCGCAGCGTCGAGCAACAGGGCGGCCCCGAAAATCATGCACATCAACACACGCCACGAAATTCGGGGCCACCCGTTGCTCGACGCTGCGCGCATGGCACGCGGAGCGGCTCCCTACACCGTTCACTGCGTTCATGCATGCCGCCCCTGAAGGTTCTGAATTTTGATAGCTTGTTTGTTGATTTTAGAGGGATAATTCGTGCTTGGGTAGCAGAAGTCGGTCTAGAAGCATATACGTATCTCACTATCGGTTTAAATTTTATTGAAGTATCATTCCCTAAGCGCCATTTTGTTTCCTGTTCGGAAAGAGTTGTTGATGTCCATTACTAAGCGTTGAATGTGGTTTCCCGGATCAAGTTGAAGCCTATTTTTCATCAAGTTAAGCGATGTGAGGGAGGAAAACTCTGGGATAATCTGTAGGATTAGGAGAAGTCGAGGAAATCTTACACTGTAGGAGATTGGGATTGTGATATTAAGGTTTCTCTAATGGAATGTTGAGCCGGCTTCGTTCAAGAAATGCATTTCTGGGCTTTCTCAATAGTTACATACAGGTTTGTTGAGATTTTTGGCAAAGGCAGCTGCCTCCACTCTGACAGCTTTGGCCGGGAAATCGCCGCGATATAGTGGAGAAGTAGCCTACTAGGCGCCGCAGTGGCTCCTAGTGGGCTATTTCCCGGCTATTTTTAGGCTTTCCACGAAAAGGAAAAAAAGTAGCCGAGGGGCTACTTCCCGGCTATTTTTCGGCTTTTCATGAAACGGAAAAGAAGTAGCCGAGAAATAGCCGAGAAATGACGAGAAGTAACCGAAAGTAACCAAGACGCAACCGTCGCCGGCTCGCCGAGCAACCATTCGGTGCCGTCTGCGGCTGGGCGGGGTCTCCAGAGGCTGAACGAAGTCCAAGTACCTCAAACTTGCGTGATTGAACCCAAAGAGGTGTTCATATCCGAATCACGTCACTGGAAACCTGGAGAGCATTATTTCTCGGCTGTTTCGCGGCTATTCCACGGCGAGCATTATATAGCGGCTATTTCGCGGCGAGCATTATTTGGCGGATACTGCGTGGCAAACAGGCATTTTGCGACTATTTGGCGGCTATTTTTCGGCTAAAACTGTCAGAGGTAGACGGTATCCAGAGTGTGAATGGCTGATTGTGTGTTTATAATCCCCGCCGGGGTGCGAATTATTTGTGTAGCAATAGCAGATTGTGTGTGTGAATGAATTCGACAACTGCAGCAGGCCGTGGGGAGATTTTATGTGTTCGCAGGCTGTGGTCCATTTTGCCATTGTAAACCGCAGGCTCCGAGAATGAGGGTTGGTCGGCCCCCCTCTCCGATTGTCCGGCCATAGAACAGACCTCCGAATGCCCTCCTGTCGCGACCAAAGATGATTTGTCATCTGGCCAGCCTTCAATTGAGACCAGACCGGAATTGAATTTTCCGGCCAATCTGGAGGTTTTGTGGCGGATTGGGTGGTTCTTATGGAGTTCCTCTGGGATTTTCGGGGAAGAAGGGTCATTCTTATGGAGAGAGTCCATTAAGATTCGGTTTTTTCCTTGTTGAGATGATTCTCTGTGATTATTTATCTAGGTAGATCGTCTTTTATTTAAATTTCGCGGTAGTTTGGAGTTTTTATTCTCCATGGTTCCGCTAAAATTGAAAATTTTCGAGTTGGAATTTTGAAGAATTCCCACAATTTTTTGGAATTTAAAAAAACCCGATTTTCTCACCTGAAATTCGTCAAATTCTAGCAGTGTTGTAAATTTAAAACAATTATGGATAACTACACAAATTTTTCTCAAAGTCAGCATTATCTAGTTTTTTGTGTGACTTTTATTTAAAAAAAAAATTGAAATTTCTTTTGATTTTTATTTTGTCAGAGTTTGGTAATTCTAGGTTCGAAAATTAGGAATAATCCCCCTTTTTCTTGCTATGTAAAAGAAATTTTGGGTTTTCGGTGGAATTCTTTCTAGAAACATCATTCTATGTATAAATTTTTCGAAAGCTTCGTGAGTCAGCGTGATGAAAAAGTTTTTTGATTTTTTGTTTTTTTTATAGAAACTTGCAGGAGTTGGCGATTTCCTGTGCATTCTTTCCGAATTTTTGAGCTTTCTTTCTTTAGAATTTTGTGTAGATTAGGCCGTTTTATTCTCGTACTCGTATGATGTCATGCTGGTTTTGGCAGTTTTGTACGAATTGTTGTTTGAAATATTGAATTTTCACCTGAATTTCAGGAAAATTTGGCGACCTTGTGTTCGAAAATTGTTGGAATTTCCACAAGTTTGTATCCGTGTTCGCAACTCTGTTTGGGAAGTCTGGCGATTTTGTATTTCAGTATTGTGGAAAAGTCTACAAATTTCCTGGATTTTCGCGAAATTTACGATTTGCTGCGAAATTTTAGTTCCAGAAAGGTACATTTTTTTCAAAAATTTTCCTCGAAAATAAGCTGTTTTTATTGAGAAGGTGCGATTGTTTTCCTTTATTTAATTTCTCTTACATTTGCGAAATTAGGGATTTTCTCGGATTTTTGGGGAATTTTAGAGTTCTTTCTCGTAAAAATTGCTAAAATTCAGTTTGATTGAAGTATATTTCTATAATGCTTTTTAAATTTTGCGATCAGAAAAACAAGTTGTTCATATGGTTTGCGTATCAAATTTAGTCTGGTGATTGGACCGAACAGGCGCGATGATTGCAGCTGGCCGTGCGGCGTTGGCGGCATCACCGGTCAACGGGGTTTCGATCGCGCTCGGCGATCTACCGTCGCAGCTTCGTCCATTCGTCTGACTAAATTGAATGTGATGACTATACCTGGCTTTCCTTCGAAATAATAGGAATCTCAGACAATACCCAGAAAGTTTTCCTGGTTTTTCACCAGGTTCACTGTTTTCCTTCAGTTTTTGCAGATTTGTTCTCTTAAAAAAATTAGGGTTGTTTTTACAGTTTTTAAACATTTTGTTTCCAGTATTCAGCCAGGGTTTGTTAATTATTTGCGGAATTTCACGGGTTTTGGCTGAAATTTTGTGAAAATTCTCGTGGAATTTATGTTCTCCTGCAGAACTTTGAAGATTTTGAGAATTTATCCAAATTTGACCCGATTTCCATGATTTTTTTTTCCAATGAAGACAGCGATTTTAGGTCACAAGTTGAGTACATCTAGACGATTTTCATAGACGGCAGAAACTTTAGCTTTTTTTATCCTGGATTTTCAATATGAAAACCTTTTTTTTTTCGTGAAAGTGTCAGAAAACCATAGGACTAGAACCAAGGGTTCTGACCCCGTGGTGCATTTTAGCGCCAGGATCAGCTGCTACGCTAATGTGGGCTCGGTCTGAGGCCTGAGAGAGTGTAAACATTATTCATGAGAGGAACTCCCGGAGCGGCCGCCGGCGGCTACCCTTCTATCTCCGCTGAACCCTGATTTATGAATTAGCCAAGCGCGGTTGAGGGTTAGAAATTCGTTAGCTGACATATACAGTGGGATTCTTCACCGGTTATTTTTTTCATTTATTTGACTTTATTTGTAAAATTCTTATAAAATTTTATAGCAGAAGTGTGTCTGGTTTTCTGCTCGCTGTAACGGCGAATCCAATTATGAGACGATTTCGGTGAATATGGGTCTCGTGTGTGCCTAATATGCGATCGGGGAAGTGTTACGCGTTCTATAGACACCATGGGAACATGTTTTACTCAGCGCGCTACAGGTAGGGCAGGGCAGTGGAGAGGGAGAAGGGGGGAGGGAGGTGGGTTGAAGGACGACGTGGTGTGACGTTGACGTAAACATTATTATGGTTGGTTGCCTATTATACGCCATCGATGGCTGCTGCACGCTGTCTGCAGAGCTGAATGGAGGGTTTTCAGTGATTTTTCCGTTTATTTCTATAGTTTTCTACGTTTTCTTTGATATTTTTCCAGCAAATTGTAGAGTTTTCATCCGATTTCTTGGATTTCAAACGGCAGCTCGTCATGAGGAAGTGATTTTTGTGGGTTGTTGGGCAGCTCTAGCCTCAAATATGGCTCTACCGCAAGTTTACGGAAGACGAGGCCTTGCTTAAAATCCTGAATTATTCTTTATATTTTTAATTTTTTTTTTAGCCCCGTGGGTATTCTGTTGTGCTTCCCGGTCCACCTTGTTCTCCAGACATGAATTTTGTGGTTTCCATTCTTACGGTTATAAAAGGGGCCGCTCTCATGAATTAAAGTTCGTCCGAAAGAGAGTGTCCGCCCACGCGGTCGGCGTGCGTGTCGAACGGTTGTGGGGAAGGCATTTTTGGAACATGGGAGTCTGTTAGCAGGAATTATTGATGAATGGTGAAAATGATCCCAAAATCAGCCGTTTGCAGCCATGGGAAAGCTTACCCGAGATTATGCCTTCGCGACGACAGCCCCACACGCACGCCGACCGCGTGGGCGGACAGTTTTATTCGGACAGAATTTACTTGTCAAGTGCGAGCTCTCAACAAGGTGAGCGAGATCGACATAGAAGCGGAAGGCCGAACCCTCAAAGGGAACCGCAGGCCACACCCCCTTGGACCAGTTTTTGAATGGGCTGGTGGGCGTACGCGCGCACTGGAGTTGGCTGAACGTTTTTGATTTTCCCGGTCTTTTCCTTCGCTCTAACGCGCTTCTGTGCAATGGATGTGAACGACTAGAAAAACACTACCGCGACAACTCGTCCACCAACCTCTCATTATTCATATTTTGCGACTTGTGAGAGTCCATAGACCTGCTGGCAGAGGGGTTTGAGCAGCTTTCGAGATAATGCTGTGATCAGCACAGGATTTCCTTTAAGGTCCCCATAAGACCTTGCCGATCTACTGAGTCCCACCCGGTTGATATGCACCGAAATAGTGACAGACGGGTGCAGAAAATCCCTCTTACGAGTGCGTCTGCGACCGTCTGCTTGCGTCCGCAGGCCACCAAGTCGTTACTGGTGCTCCACGCGCCCACATGGGCAGCGCCAACGCATCCGAGGTCGATTTTTACGCCCCGGACTCTGGAATTTCAGGAAAAAATTGGAAGATTACCTCAAGGAGACCTTTTTTTGCTTTCTCCTCTTAGTTTTCCGCTTAGCTGAGGGGGAACTACGCGTTGGTTATACTGGTATCCTGAGTGTCGCTCGAAGTGTCCTGCGAATGGAGTTAGGGCTGTTCGACGAATCGACTAAATGTGGGCGAAACAAGCACTATGGACGAGTTGTCTCACTACTGTTTTCCCGCCATTTGTAGTCGCTACCCAAGAATCGCTTCAACACAATGAAGGTATAGTGTTTATACCAGAGCGCACTGACTCAAGGTCCGCAACTGGTCCTCTACTACGGTCATTGATGCGTTCTCGGCCGACCCCGATATGCATCGACGACCATTTTAGCGATCGATAAGGCCTTGCCGTCACTCGAAACTTATCCGCTGGATGGTGGAGTGGCGTAATGGATTGATGAGTGGTGGTAGTAACACATCGATCGCTCACGGGCTCAGCCGAGAATGCGTCGATTACCGTAGTAGAGAACCAGTAGAGGACCAGTGGCGGACCATGAGTTTGAGCATTTTGGAATAAACGGAGTGTAGAAAATGAAAACACATGTCGATTGAAATCCACTACGCGTCTAGAGATGAGTCTGCTCGAAAAGTCACCCAAAAGGGGTGTGGCATATGGTTTCATCTCAGGGGCGTGGCTTTTGGCTTTCTTCTGTAACTCTCTTAAATAGTGTAGTTCGGTCTAGCACTTTTTAGGATATATACGGGGGCTGTGCTCAATTTTTTGAAGATCTTAAAATTCATTATCATTGGTGTTTCGTGCAAAGTGTGCCATTAGGGAAACGATTTGGAGTCATGAGGTTATGCGTTTTAGAATTTTCTTGTAATGGTACATGTGAATCTTTTAGAATAGCAGCTATTGAGTGCAAAATCTGAGTTCCAAACGATTCAGGTGTAGGTGGATCGGTGTCCCACGGGTTTGAGGGGTCGTAAAAGTTCTGGTCAAAAATTTAAAATTTTTAAATTTGAGGTGGAAGGTCGTAACAATTTTGGTCTAAATTCTCACCCACAATGGGGCGGGGTATTCGTGAAAATCCCCGACATTTTTCGAAAGTTCTGATCAACAAGAGCGGTAGGGGGGTCGTAGCCCCGCTGGAGCTTGACGCGGGTTCAAACCCGAATCTAAACCTGTTTGGACAAGTTTTCGGGTTCAATGAACGTGAACAAATATTTTAGGAATTTTTCGTGACTGCCCGAGATTGCTCCATAATTTGTATTTTCATGGTTTTTTCGGGGTTGATATCAGGTTTTTATAACAAATATATTCTTCATTTTGAAGTTGAGTTCAGTTTTTTATCACGGCTATAGCTTTGTGAGCGCCTGAATGTGTCCGCAGGTGAGAGACATCTGCTGCGGCGGATATCTCGCCCTCTGGAAGGTGATCGTTCTCTGTGTGGTGAAGCATCCCTAGTTTATTCAAATGGAATAGTGCAAACCTCATTGAATTTTATTTGGATTCAAATGGATTTTGTATTCATTAGAATTGCATAATCGATTTGTGCTATGCGGTAGCTTTCCGTGGTTTTCTAACCCATTTGGGCCTAACCGCCTGAGGGTTTTTGCACTTTTCAAAGATTTCGCTGGGTTTTTTCTCGGGGCAAAGTGTACTATTTGTGTGTCCCAGGGCGTGTTGTTGGGTTTGGTTCGATTAAAAGCGAAATAGGATACGGGCCGGGCCAGGGGAGCCGAACGAGCTGTCAGTTAGGACTCTCCCGCCGGCTGACGTCCACGTCCACTTTGTAAAGCGACCGATGTAGATAGAGCCCCGGCCGTCCGGTGGGGCAAAGAATGAGGTAGTGACAACCAACTGGACTTCCTCCGGGCTGGCTTGCAGAGTGCACCTATTCGTTTTCCCCGCTTGCAGCGGACATATTGCACTTTTTAGGGGCCAAATGAGCTGTAAAGAGTGTATTAATTAGCTTAACGAATCTATAGTTAAGATTTGTTTGGTTTCTGCCTTGCTGTGATAAACTATGTGCTAATTATGTCGAATTTTCAACAAAAATCTTTTTTTATTAGTTCCGTGGAAACCTCGCTTGTTGTCGCTCAGTGTCGCTCTTTGTCGTCAACAGTGAACCTTCTCAGGATCATCTATACTACAGGATTCAACTCTGATGATCACCCCGCTAACTGTCGCCTTTGTCGCTGACTAACACATGATATCGCCAGCGTTCGCTGGAATGTTTTCCCTTCCATGGAATCCTCTGCAGAATTTCTGCGCAGCCGCTCAAGCGTTTTGTAGCTTCCTGTCGCACACTGGCGTCCATTGCCGCTCGTTGTCGCTTAATGTCGCCAGTTATCGCTCATGTGTAGTTTCGCGCTTTTCCAAATATTTCAGAAAAGAAGATTGCACTCACTGCTTCTAGTTTGTATCCATACCGGGGTTGTCGCCTAGTGTCGCTCGTTGTTGCCTTGTGTCGCCAGCTGTCATCCTTGGTCATGCATTTTCCGGGCTTAGTCAAATTTGCCTCATTGCGAATGTGGCATTTTATTGATCATTATCATTGGATGGCACTAAGTCGCTCGCCTTCTGCTTCCCTTGTTATCGCCTAGTGTCGCTCGTTGTCGCTTTAAGTCGCGAGCTCTCATCTTTGGTGATGCTTTTTTTTTGGTTTTAATCAAAATTACATAATAGTTATTGTAGCACTTTATTTGTCATTGTCATAGGATGGCATTATATAGTTTGCTGCCCGC
The DNA here is from genome assembly GCA_029168955.1 of Aplectana chamaeleonis. Classification (NCBI taxonomy): domain Eukaryota; kingdom Metazoa; phylum Nematoda; class Chromadorea; order Rhabditida; family Cosmocercidae; genus Aplectana; species Aplectana chamaeleonis. The sequence continues at coordinate 468,187 of JAPDOI010000012.1, read as the reverse complement.
TTGCGCTAAATGTCTCCGATTGCCGCATGTTGTCGCCTAGTGTCGTCAGTGATCGCTCATATGTAGTTTGGAGCTTTTCCAAAAGGTTCAGCAAAGGAGATTAGACTCATTGATTATAGTCCTTTATCCATACCGAGGTCGTCACGTAGTGTCGCGCGTTGTCGCCTTGTGTCGCCATCTGTCATCTTTTGTCATGTCTTTTTCGGACTTACTCAAATTTTTCCCGTAGATGTTGTAGCACATAATTTGTCATTGTCATCGGATTTGATTTATTTACGACTGTTTAAGATGGCACTGTATCGCTTAGTGCCTGCTTCCGCCAGTTGTCGCCCAGTGTCGCTCGATGTCGCCATAGATCATCTTTAGTCATGTTTTTTTTCGAACTTCCAAATTCGCCTTATAGTTGATGTATCATTTTATTGATTATTGTCATTGGATGGCACTATGTCGCTTGCCGCCCGCTTCTGCTAGCTGTCGCATAGTGTCGCTCGTTGTCGCCTTGTGTCTCCAGCTGTTATCTTTGGTCGTGCCTTTTATCGTACTCAATCAATTTTGCCCTAAAGTTAGTGTAGCATTTTATTGACTATTGTCATCGGATGGCACTATATCGCTCGCCGCACGCTTCCGCTTATTGTCGCCTGGTGTCGCTAGCTGTCATCTTTGGTTATGCTTTATTCGGTTTTAATCAAATTTGCCTTATAGTTATTGTAGCACTTTATTTGTCATTGTCACCAGATGGCGATATATCGCTCGCCACCCGCTTCCGCTTGTTGTCGCCTAGTATCGCTCGTTGTTCCCTTGTGTCGCCACTTGTCGCCCATAGTTTTGCGCTTTTCCAACGTTTTAGCGCAAAAAAAAAGAATTGACTTAATGTGTGCAGTGCATTATCCTTACCAATGCTCGGCGGCGGTGGTTGTCGCGTACTGTCGCTCCTTGTCGCTTAGCGTCGCCAGCTATCATCATAGTTCATCTTTTTTCCAGATTGCATCAAATTTGCCTTGTATTTTTTCCAGACAGCATCAAACCTATTAATTATCGTTGTCAGGTGGGCTTGTCGCTTGCCGCTCTTTGCCGTTTGTTGCAGCCTGGTGTCGCCGGTGTCGCGTATAGTCGTTAACGTCTAGCATTAATTACGCACGTCAGATTTGTCATCGATTTGTTTTGAGGAGTGTTTTTTTGCGCTTGTTGGAGCTAGTTCACGCATGTTGTTGCTCGCTATCGCACAGTGTGACACGCTGTAGCTTGGTGTCGCCAGATATCGCCCTCAGCCATGCTTTTTACCAGAGTGTGTAGCTCAGAAGATTCACGTGATCGTTATTGTGGAGTGGGTTTTGTCGCTCATTTAGTTGTCGCCTAGTGTCGCCCGTCATCGTCAGCTGTATAGTGTTATATCACTTCCTGCCACTGGTGGCATTATCGTTCATCGCCCATTGGAGCTAGTTGTCGCATAGTGTCGCCCGGTCTCGTCCACAGTGCATCAGATTTGACTAGAAGTGAAGTGTGGAGGCAGAGCAGTTTTTTCTGTTTTTTCTTGTCGCATAGTGACGTCATTTGTCGTCTAGAGTCGCCCGGTGTTGCCTGGTGTCGCTAGTCGTCGCGTAGTGTCGCCATTCATCGCTCATTCTTTTCCTCTTCCTCGGGTTTGCGGGTTTAGCTCATTTTGAAAGTGGAGTTTTATCGTTTTTGTCGTCTACTACTTAGCGCTAGTGGTCTTATCATGTCGCTCGTTGTCGCTTCGCCAGCTCACGTTCATGGTTACACACTTTTCTGGAACTCCTTTGCTAAACGTTTTCCTAATTTATAGTTTAGCGTTTAGTTACTTCTTTTTGCCTATGGACGCTGATTGTCGCTCGCCGCCGCCCAGTAATAATTGCATAGTGTCGCTCGTTGTCGCCCATTGTCGCCACAAGTTTCATACTTACTAACGCTGAGTTTCGTTCATTGTCGCTTCCTTCCGCCAGTTGTCTCTCTCAGGCGAAAACATTGCAATGCGATAAATTCGTTAATGTAACGCGTTATTCTCGCCTAATATCGCTCGTTGTCGCTTAGTGTTTGTCGCCTACATGAGGTTTTCTTTTCAGATTTGACTACGCGACTTGGGTTCCCTTCGTGGCTAATATAGCGCTGCTATAGTGACGCCAGCTGTCGCTGGGTGTCGCCAGCTGTCTGTTGTAATTATGGACTTTATTACAGTAGGCTCGTTGTTGCGACTTACGACTTTTTAGTGCTCGGTATCGATCCTCACCGCCTGGTATCGCTTGTTGTCGTTCATTTTCGCGAAAACTATGCTAAGGTTGCTTAAAAAATTGATAAAAAATTCCTTTTAGCCCATATTTTCAGTTGAGGCTACACAGGGCAGCCATGTATTCTTATTTCTAGCCGGGAACGGGTTATATTGCGTGTGAATCGCGTGAAATGGGGGCTTTCCCACAGCGATGTCATCGACTTCCACAATCAAAAAATCCGGTCCCCGGGTATTCCCCGAACCATGCGCGGCGGGCACAAGGACGCCTCACCAGGTTTTAGTAGTTTTTCTTATGTTAGCGAGCGCAAAACGGTCTCTCGGCGATTTTCGTTTACGACTTAATAGCGGCATCACTAGGAGGTCTTCCCCAGCCCGCACATGCGCGCTCCAGGTGGTTAAATCTTTATCTGAGCCTTGCTCCTCGGAGGATCCGTCTTGTTCTTTGAGGTGTCGTAGGAAGAAATTTGTTTTTTTTTCTGAACAAAAATATCTGCTGAGTAAAGTAAAGTATAGTTCAGTTAGCGGAATTAGCCATTTTTTGCGCAAAAAATGAATGAAACGGTTGAATAGCTCCGGTATAACGACTCTCAAGTCCGTGAAATTCCTAATTTTCTTTTCAATCAAGTGATGTTTACTGTGTAGTTTCAGTAAGGCAATATTATCTCAGTGTTTTATATAGATTTTTATCTTCAGTAGTCTTTGATGACGCAGGTAAAACATAATGTATGGCTGAACAGGAAGGAAGCCACTTGTCGAAACATCAGTCGAAGTTCCCATAACCGGTTACTCCACTCTAAACTCCCATTTTCTTTTCCTGATTTCTGTCTACCACCCACTAAATCGATATTTTTAAAAATGTTCTCTGAAAGGTCTTAAGAAGTACATTTTGATATTACGTTCGGTACCATGAATGAGCAAAATTTCTTCATGAAATTTCGGAAATCGGAATGCATAATGGCCATTTCAATTACGGAATGCAAAATTCGTAGCCTAAAGCTCATAGAAAATTGTAAAAAAAAAGATTTTGTTTCTGAGGTACTTCCATTTTTCCTTATTTTGAGACGGAAAACCCATCGGAAATCGAATTCTCGCTCATCTCTAGTACGGAAAGCGTCGCCTGGCATAATCCTGCCAACTGCAGAGGCTCTATTTTACTAGGAGAGTGAAGATGCAAGGAGACCAGAGGCTCCGCCTCGTTTACAGAAAAAAAGCGGCTCAGAATGGAACCCTTGCGTTCCACTTTAATTATGTGCATAGAATGAATATAATGGTATTGAGCGTCTCTATGTGGTTGAGCGCCAAATCATTAATGGGCGGGGCTCATGGTTTCGTTTTTTGGAGCCGGACCCCGTGGTTTTCCTGTATTCTCCCACTTTTTTTGAAATTTTGGCTCTGCAGTTGGCAGTAGACAGGCTTTTTGTGTTTATTGAGAACATAATGTTATGTATAGAGATACAGAATGTTCTGAGAGAATGAATTTTTCCTATATTTGTTTTTTTTTCAATTCTCTAAAAGAATACTTGTTCTTCAAATTTTGATTTCCAAAAAACTCGCCGAATTCTTTTTTTCAATATGGCCATTCGAAATTATTTTTGAATGGGTTTTTTTTATTCTAAAATCTTAAACATTTCGCTAATTTCGAGTTAATTTCTCTCTTAATTTCAGGATTAAAATTCTGCAAATTTATTATTGCATTTGAAAGAATTATTCTCTTTGATCCCAATTATCAATTAGAGTGATTACTTGAATAAATATTCGCGTTCGCAAAAATCTCTTTCCGTAATCGATTTATGAAAAAAATTCAATACATTTGGGCAGCTTTTATTTTTGGATATTTGAATAACGTTTCCTGAGGCTGGTCGAATATCCGAAAAATTGATTAATTATTCTCTTTGATCCCAATTATCAATTTAAAATCAATCAAATTTTTTGGAAACCTGAAAATTTTGAATTCCAAAAGGAATCAAAAATAAAAAAAACGAAAATTTTGAGTGCTGGATGTCGAATATTCTATCATATACTCGAATATTTGTATTGATCTGTTGATTTTTTCGAATCGAGCTTAGGCCGGGATCATACTTCCCGCGACTAGCGACAGCGACAGTGCACATCAGGCGTATCGATTTTCGGTCGATATGGATGGTAAACATTGCGTCGCTTCGCTCGTTGCTGGAAGTATGATCCTGGTCTTAATTCTGGGAGACATTCTTGTGATCAGAACGTGGTATTTTCGGGATAAGCTTGAAATCTTATTTCAAAATGTGCTTTCCAAAAAAACCCAAAAGGCGAGCGAATGGGTGAAGTGGGCGGGCTGAGTGCATTTCTTGGGTTCTTTTGCTCGATTTTCGGTTTTTCTTTATAATTTTTTTTCTTTCTATATGGTTGGTACCCCCTATAAAACGTCGTAAATCACATCATTCGAGGCGCGAGCGGCGCGCGCGACGCCTCGGCCTCCGTCTGCCCTACGCTCTCTCACTGTCTCTAACCTCCGCGCCGCACCAGCAAGCGTAGGAACCATGTGAATTCCGCCGTTTTATGGCCTGTACATTCCTACATTTTTCTATTCAAAAAAATAATAAAAATTATGATTACCTGATCTTTCTGTGTCTTCGCTTGACTGTTCAAATTCTATGAACTTTCTCGGGACATGTCTAGTAGATAAAACATGGAGTCGAAATCCTCTGTATATTAGGCTCCCAGACGGATACTAACCCTCACCATAGTCGAGTGGGCGTATTGCTCACAAGATGATATGTATGGTCTCTAGGGAGAACCGTGGTCCGGGCCTGCCCAATAAAGGGCATTGAAATTGCGAATGCATATTCTATGCTGCCAATTGAACGCGGCGGAGGCTGGCCGGCCCTATTCGGTTGAGTCAGTGTCGCCCACTACATACTTCTCAGGCGTCTACAATACAACTGGTTAGTAATGTATCCATTTTTCGGGGGGGGGCTTGTTTTTCTGGGTCCAATGGTGTATTCATAACGTCCAAAATCTGAATGTTTTCCTTCTGTCTTTCTAGTTTTTTTTCAATTTTTTTCGGGTTATGTGTTGGTTTTTGTGACAATTTTTTTCATATAGACTTTACTGGTACTGGCTTAGAGAGTATGCACTTTTAGGCAGTATGGTTGATGAACCCATCGACGCGTCCTTGAGTTAATGACCTTTTTTTGCGGGCCCGATGTCATAACGAGTGGGATTTTGTGGTAAACCTGGTATAATTGATCTGGGCTGTTTTTAGGAGGGGATGTCCTGGATTATGTTGTGATGTCATTTGGTGGTATGATTTGCTAGAGGTTTTTTGGTGGATATTTCTATGTAGTATAGGGTCTTGTTTTGGTTTCGTGAATTTCTCTGCATAGGATTGAATTCTGTGAATGCAGTCAGGCGAAACTGCATGTGCCGGAAGCCCAGTCAATCTGGACATATCCGGAGCTGTGGATTTTGGACTCAACGCATGTATGTACATGGTATATTGAGAAGGCCCTGAAATTTTTCTTCAAATTATTTCAGGAAAACGTTTGGGAATCGCCTTGTAACATCGAGACCACTAGTTTCAAGTTGAGCTCGCCTCATTATGTTGGAATTTTAGCCATAACAGGTGAAAATGTGGTGCGACCTTTTGTTGGGCCCTATTTGTACATACTTTGGCTTTTCGCTGCCGCCGGCCTCTGCAGCACGTCTGCGTTTGATGAGATTTCGATATTGGCTAATAGCTGCCTCTGAAGGCAGCGGCAGCAAAACGCTGAAGTATAACTAGGCCCTTGAAATCGCCTCACATTTTCACTTTATAGGGCGAATATTTCGCCATAATGAGGCGAGCTCGATTTGAGGCTAGTTGCCTTGATGTTGCGAGGCGACCCTCAAATGAGTGCTAGAGTTGTTTTCTATTTTTGGAAAATCTGTACATCGCGTTCATGTTTGTAGGTACTTTAGGAAAAGTATTGAACACTTGTGGCATAAATATGAGGACACCTGCTGTGTAGGGAAGAAAAAACCATTGAAAGTTGAGACACGCGATTATTAGGTCCGCATTGACCGTTTTGAATGAAACATAGTGTGATTTGAAAGTTTTAAACACTCGTGAATCCTGTCGAAAAATGAAAAAAATTCATTTGAAAAACTTTCGAACGAACGAAAAATGAAAAATTTTCGTTCGAAAAAATTTTGAACGAACGAAAATTGAAAAAAAACATTTAGTTCGAAAACATTACGAAGAACGAATTTCGAAAAACCTACGAAATTTTGGAGGTCGAACGAACATAATTCGAAACCGATCGAAATTTCGATTTTTTTCGAAATTTCGTGTTTTTTTTTTCGAAATCCGTTGAAACTTTAGAATTTTTTTTTGCGAAATTTGTTCGAAAGTATTCCAAACGAACGAATTTTGAAAAAAATTTAACGGAATATGGAAAAAATTCGTTCGACGAATTTTCGAACGAACGAAAACGAACGAAAAAAATTTCGAAAATTTCGTTCGTGTACAACTATGATACATATACAGATACACAAAAAATATTGAACATTTGTGGCATTTGTTCACAATTTGACTTGGATATTTGAGAATTCGAAAATTTTCGACGGAAAAAAGTCTACGACCGGAAAAAAAAGATTTTAAAAGCTCAATGGTTTGAGTTTTCGACGTAAAAGGAAGACTTAAGCATCAGAAAATACAAAGAATACGAATACAAATGGGGGGGGGGTGGGCAAAAGGGGCCTGCAGAGTTCTAGTCGCTGCGTTGCCCGCAGCGACAAATAGCGCTGGGTGATGCAATATCGATCTTATTGGACGACGAGGGCGACCGACGCAGCGTGATGGGCGACGAGAGGGAATCGCAGAGTGTTTTGACTCTGCGGCGACCCTGCGTCACTGCGAGCGAGCGACAACTGACGCGGAGAAGATAATGTTTAGGGGTCTGCAGAGTTGCAGAGACCGGCGAGTGGTCGCCGAGCGTCAGCCTTGACGCGGCGACAAAAATGTCTTGAAACATAATCGTTGCGGCGTCGGTTGTCACTCGCTGGCAGTGATTTAAGGGGCCTGCAGAGTTCAAGTTGCGGCGTTGCACGCAGCGACGAACAGCGCTGAGTGATGCAATATCGATTACATTCGGCGACGAGTGCGACCGACGCAGCGTGATGGGCGACAAGGGGGCATCACATAGTGTCTTGACCCTGCGACGACCCTGCATCACTGCCAGCGAGCGGCAACCGAAGCGGCGACAATAATGCTCGTAAACATTTTTGTCGCCGCGCCAAGGCTGACGCTCGGCGACAAGTCGCCGGTTGGTGCAACTCTGCAGACCCCTTTAGGGCCGGCGCAGCGTCACTACACTCTGCGGTGCCCCCTCGTCGCCCTTCACGCCTCGTCGGTCGCCATCGTCGCCGAATGTAATCGATATTACATCGCCCAGTGCTGTTCGTCGCTGCGAGCGACGCCGCGACTTCAACTCTGCGGACCCCTTTTGAAAACATTTTTGTCGCCGCGTCAGGGTTGACGCTCGCTGACCACTTGCTGCAACCCTGCAGACCCCTTCACGCAACGCGATAATAATCGTGCGGGGACCACGTAATCGCTGCACGATTGACCCTTGTCTTAACACGACTATAATCGTGTTACGTGATGTAATAGTGTTTGTCCGTAAGTGCGGACCGGAATTGCGTTCCGATAACGGCAGTAATCAAGTTAGAATTTGGATAAACTCCACATCTGTTCTTTTACGATGAGAAGGAAATTCCGCGATTTTCTGATTCGCGAATATTCGAAAAAGGGGTTTAAACTTAAGGATTAAGACCATGAATCATCGAAAGGAGTGAAATCTGCTTATCATCGACTTGCATCCTAACGAGACCTTGCGTTCCCCATTGGAGGTTGGCGCAAACTCGGTGCACCTATATTATAGCATATGACATGTTGTAGTTTGTGCCAACCTTTCATAGAAAACGCAAAGTCTCATTAGGATCCATGCCGGCGTTATATTTGAGATTTATTCATTTGAAAAAAAAATAATACAAGGTTCAATGAATTAGTGTAAAAGATAAAAATGGAAATTAAAAAATGTAAAAAATATTCCAAAGCGAACTGAGTGTAAGCAAAGCCTTGAAATTATGGAATCATTTTCATTCATCCCAAAAATTACTCAAAAGAACCTTATTTTTCGGTACGAGCCCACTCAAAGTCAATTTCATCAACTTCGGGAGCTGAAAGAAGTCTCAAAGAGAGGGAATGTGCACATTATCTTGTGTGTCCTCGTCAAAGTTCTTGAACATTCTATGACTTCGGGACTTCTATACTTCTGCTCGCCGTGAAAAGCATCTTGTTGGAGAGATTCATTCATCCGTGAGAAGCTGTGGCAAGAGCGGCCGGTTTTTCGGTCACCATCTGCTTGTCAAATAGTGTTTCATTCAGTCAATCCGTCCGCTGGACATGGCTATTGTGGTGGCCGCCGCTGTCCGCGTTTATCGGCCTGCTGTTCACGTTTTTGTTTAACGTCTCGCCTGGACCTTATGGCTCGCTGGCGACACTGCAGCTGAGACGACGCAGGTCCCAGCAGCGACCATGTTTGCCGACGATATTTGTGATCAGAAAGCGCCTGTGTCCGTCTACGAACGCCGGCCGCCGACCGACAACGTTTTAGTACAGCGCCAGCGATTTGGATGTGAGTGTGTGTATGTATGTGTAACATTTATTGGCGATCATTCTGCGTAGTATAAGCATATGGTATGACGGCGCCAGACAAGTGTATTTGCTCTGAAAAAAGGCCATTGAAGCAGAGGAGAGGCTTGCTGAGAACATGGTTTACGTGTGGGTTACAGCGAGAAAGCCTATTCACTCCTAGTGCGTTTCCTGGCCTTTTGAAGCTCTTTTCGATCTATAGTCTGAGCTCGGACTCGGAGAGTTCTCTAATAGCTCTTTAGGGTCGCCTTCTGTTCCGAATGAAGTGCTTCAAAATTTTAAAATCTCTTCAGTAGATATCGACAAAGCTACTTTTCACCGGCGCCAGATTCCTGCACAGTGAGCAGACGAGTTGTATGAGCAGCACTTCCTGTCATTGTGCTCCAAATCGCAGTACGTGCTGCAATAAGTCAGACATTCTCACCCACACGTGACATACAGTGCGTATTGAATATCCATTCAACTTAAGCAGACGCTTGGAGCACAGTGAGGAGACGTTCGGCAGGAGGAGCTCGTTCTGATATTGTGCTGTAAATTGCAGCACGTGCTCCAGCAAATGGGACATTCTCGCCCGTTTGTGGCATGTAATGCGTGGAGTTTGCAATCGACCTGGAGGCTAGCATGTTTCCAGCACGGTAAGGGCACGAGAGGCAGGAGGAGCACATCCCGTTATTTTGCTCCAACTTGCAGCACGTGCTCCAGCAAGTGATACATCCTCACCCGCTCGTGGCATATAGTGCGTATGGAATATGCATTCAACTTGAACAGACGGTGTCGCACACAGTGAGGGAACGTGCTGCAGGAAGAGCTCGTTCTGATATTTTTCTCTAAGTTGCAGCACGTGCTCCAACAAGTGAGAAGTCCTCACCGACTCGTGGAATGCAATGCATGTCGAATATGCATTCATCTCGAAGGCTAGGTCGTTTCCAGCATAGTGAGGGGACGTGCTGCAGAAAGAGCACGTCCTGGTATTGTGCTCCAAATTGCAGCACGTGCTCCGATAAGTGAGACAATCTCACCCACTCGTTATATATGGTGCGCATTAAATATACATTCAGTTTAAGCAGACGATTTCAGGCACAGTCAGTAGACGTGCCGCAGGAAGAGCAAGTCCTGTTATTGTGCTCCAAATTGTAGCACGTGCGTCAACACGTGAGACATTCTCACCCGCTCGTGGCATGTAATGCATGTGGAATATGCGATCAAATTGAATAACGGTTTCAAGCACAATAAGAGGACGTGTTGCAGGTAGAGCGCGTCCTCTCATTGTGCTTCAAGCTGCGGCGCGTGCTGCAGTAAAGAATACATTGGCTCACACGTCCGCAACGTTCGATGCGTGTCGAATATGCATTTAAATCGAATAGCCGGTTTTCAGCACAGTGAGGGACGAGCTGCAGCAAGAGCACGTCCTGTTATTGTGCTCCAATTTGCAGCACTTGCTCCATTAGGTGAGAAATTCTTACCCGCTCGTAGCGTATAGTTCGTATTGATTATGCATTCAATCTAAGCAGACGGTTTCGAGCGCAGTGAGGGAACGTGCAGCAGGAGGAGCACGTCCTGCTATTGTGCTCCAAATCGCAGCACATGATCCAGGAAATAGTACATTGGCTCACGCGTCCACAACGTTCGCTGCTTGTCGAATATGCATTTGAATCGAATAGCCGGCTTCGAGCACGGTGAGAGGACGTGCTGCTAGAGGAGCACATCCTCATATTGTGCTTCAAACTGCTGTAGGTATTCTAAAAACAAGACATCGAGTGCTTGCGCAATTTGTAGTAGCAAGTGGTGATGTCCGACGAAAAAAATTTTAAAGGTGTGCTCCTGTAATAGCAGGGGCTTGTCTGCTGAAACGTTAACAATCTGCAGCATATCCTACGACAGGAGCACGTGCTGCTATGATAGACAGAGCTATTCTGCAGCACGTGCCCCTGCGATGGAGACTTTCAATGCGAGTGGTGGCTCGAGATGGATGCAATTTGTGAATTTCTTCAATTTCAAATTGTGACAGTTATCGGAAAATCAATTTTTGCACTGCTAATTTTGATTTTTGAGTTTTTTTAAACATTATTTTCCAGTTCCCTGTTTTTTTTCAATGTTGTGCTTTTTAAAAGGACTTTGCCTTTGCCAATCATTTTATGTTGTACTTATTACTTTTTTCAGAAGTTTTCTTTTGCATTGATTTTTAAATTGCCATTATGTTATAATATTTTCATTATTTTTGTGAATTTAACTAGCCTTTTTCAATAACTTTTTTTTCTCTTTGTCTTACTTTTTGAACCTTTTCTTCCCGTATTCTTGCTTGTTCAGCGAAAATCTTCATGTTCGCGTTGATTATTCTGCGCATTACGTGGAATTTTCGAATACAAGATAGTGCTGATTTTTTAAATTTTTTTCGGAAATAAATAATTGTTTATAAGATTATTCTAACTTAGCTCTAATTTTTTAATTATTATTGGTTGATGATTAATTTCTGATTTCAAAGTTTTCCAATTTTTCAGAAATTTTTCACTTCACTGTCTTCTGACCCGATATGCGGTGGGCTGAAAAAGTCAAAGCTTTTTTCCTCAAACCCTAGAATTTTTTTAAATATCGTTTGAGCATTTCTATTATTACCTCGTTTTAAACTCTCCCGGAAACCCGCATTGCACTTCTTTGTTACCTTCAATTGTGAAAGTTCGTATCTGAGTGCTATGAATAACTAAATAGCTATTCCTAGAATCTGCTGGTGCATAACAGATTATACTTAATATGCCCTATACTTCAATAAGTGGCAATTTGTATAGTTTGGCGTTATTTCCTTGACACATTTCCCAGTAGTGACATTTCATTAATTGGGGGATGAGTTAAAGTGAGGGATGAGTTAGAGAAAAGTGCAGATTAGGTATTTACACAGAACGTTGAAAGCAGGGTCTAGCCGGGTTGCGATCGGACTTAAAGGCAGGGTTCTCGATAAAATCGGTTGTTGTGCTATCCCCATGGAATGGTAGATCTGGCCATCACAAAAGGGAAAATAAGTAAAAAACTGGAGGAAAAACGCTCAGGGGCAAGTTATGGCTTGGTGTCCTCTTGCCCCAAATTACCGAGATTTGTGTAAAAGCCTGTTGTGTCAACTTTTATTTTGTTTCTAAAGTAATTTCTGATTATTTCTGGAGACTACTGATTATTTTAACAGCAATACAAATGTCGTGTAAGCAAGCATTAATGAAAACCTCGTTAATTAGGGGGCTGGCCGACACCGGTAATTAGCCGTTATACTTCGTTTTTGAGCGTTTTTCACGCCAATTCCCGGGTTTCTCCATTTATTTCTACTTTTGTGATGACAAAATCTACATTCTCATGAAGACAGCTCAAAAGTCGTTTTTATCGCTAACCCTGCCTTTAACTGGAGTGGGGGGGGGGGGTTGTAAAGTTTTTGGTTCAAAATAGGACAATTCGTAGAATTGCGAAGGGGATCGTAAAAAATTTCGGACCAAATTCTCACATTGGAAGTGGGGTTCGTAACAATCTCGGACAATTCTCGAAAATCGTGATTAGAAGGGGGGTCGTAGCTCAGTGGAGATCAGTCGCAAGACCCTGCTGGACCCTGGTTGAAAGTTCCGTGATCTTGCAGGTTCTTCAGTGTTGAATACTAATATTAGGTTGATGCAAAAGTTTCCACGCTTTTCACGACTTTGCATTAAAAACATTTATTGCAAAAAGAAACAAGACACACCCAACAAAATAGTTTCCATCATATTCAAGGTACCTTCTCCACCGATTGGGCAGATCATGAATTTCCGAGGCGTAGAACTCCGGCTGTTTCGAGTCGAAGTATTCTTCTAAGGCCATTTTGACATCGTCATCGTTAGGGAACTGTTTTCCATCCAGGAAGTCCTGCATCGAGCGGAACAGATGATTGTCGGAAGGGGCAAGATCTGGGCTACATGGACGGTGAGAAAGAACTTCCCAGCCCAGGTCCAGCAGTTTCTGTCGGGTTATCTGAGATACGTGTGGCCGAGCACCGTCGTGAAGAAGGCGAACAGAAACTACTGGACCTTGACTGGAAAGTTCTTCCTTACCCTCTTCCTATAGCCCAGATCTTTCCCCTTCCGACTATTATCTGTTCCGCCCGATGCATAACATCCTGAATGGAAAACAGTTTACTAACGATGACGAAGTCAAAGTGGCCTTAGAAGAATGCTTCGACTCGGAACCGCCAGAGTTCTACGCGTCGGGAATTCATGATCTGCCCAATCGGTGGCGAAGGATCCTTGAATGTGATGGAAATTATTTTGTTGGGTGAGCCTTGTTTGTTTTTGAAATAAATGTTTTTATTCAAAGTCGTGAAAAGTCCGGAAACTTTTGCATCAACCTAATATATAAATCCGGGAGGTTTCATCACCATATGCTAATGGTCGGGTGGGGCACGTTTCTTTCTAATCAGCGCTAATGCACGAGTGTTCTGGACAGGCGTGTGCAGTTCGGCCTAAGGATTGGAGTAATTTTACAATGTGGAGTTTTTCCCCCGAGTTTTTCATCTAAAAACTCACTGAATGAGTGAAGTAGTTTTTTTCACCCAGTGCGGCCGATTTTTTTCTCATTTTATGGCGCACAATTACGAATGTGGGTAGATTACTCTGGGTTTGGGCTAACCGGACAGGCTAGCCAAGACTGAGCTGGGTCGCTGTGTGACAGGTTTTGTTAGTCGGCCGCCCTCGGCACTCTCCCTCCGAAGGTCATTATTAGATGCGGAACTGAAGTCAACCCAACCATGTGCTGATTTCATTCCATTCGACTCATCTGTGTGTCTTATGACGAAGTCCGTAATTTCAGGGTTTAGAATTAGCTTAGGTAGATCCGCACATACTTCGAGATTACTTTGGTTCCTGGGTGAAAGCGAAGGCGGGGGATGGCTTCTTTGTCGAAATCAGAATATGGACAAGAGGGGGTCGTTTTTTTTATCTGCAAGTCTGTTTTTATGTGTTGTAAGAGCAGAAATTGTGAAAAAACTCCATGAACATAGTTGCAATTTTCGGCGCTGGTTCGATTTTTACTGATAGGTCGCCTGTAAGAAATGTGACCCTTTTCATTCTCAGGACACCCACTTCATACGACGGACGTGTGCGACCCCTCTCCACGCATGGAACACTCTAGTAGGGCAGTACAAATGGGCGCACGAAAACGAGCCGTCTCTATAGATTGAGCGCTTCCTAGTGAAAGCGACACTCGATACTGTGGAGACCCTAGAGCGACCACCTCTATGGATTCTTTATAGTGGGTGCGACCGCTTCCATCTTGGATACCCTATAGCGACCTGCTGCTTACAGTGGCCTCCCGTAACCGACGCCCTTAATACAGTGAACACCCGAGAAAGACTTCCTCCATATAGTGGCCGCCCAAGTGCGACCCCTCCATACGTCGTCCAAGAGAGGGTAATCATTTACCTCACATAGGACACCCGAGGGTGACCCCCTCTAGAAGTCTAATCACCGGGAGCGGCCACCTCAATTCATTGGACCCCTATTGGCGGTCCCTCCTCTCCATACAAAGAACACCCGAAAGCGACCTGTTCTATATGTTGACCGCCTGCAATCGGCCCCCATCTGTACAGCGAACACAAAGCGGCCATCCTCTTCCTGCAGTGAAAAAGCGAGAACGACCCTTCAACCTATTGAACACCCGATAGTGACCCTATCTACACCTGGAACACTATAGTTAGTGCGACCCCTGAGGACACGCGAGAGGGACCCCTCCATGGATCACTGATAGTGAGAACGACCCTTTCCACTATTGAGAGGTCTGCAAAGTTGCACCGACCGGCGACTGGCCGCCGACCGTCAGCCTTGACGCGGCAACAAAAATGTTTCCGAACATTGTGGTCACCGCGTCGGTTGCTGCTTGCTGGCAGTGACGCAGGGCCGTCGCGGCGTCAAAACACTGCGGTCCACCCTCGTCGCCCTTCACGCCGCGTCGGTCGCCCTCTTCGTCGAATGTAATCGAGATTGCATCACCCACCTCTGTTCGTCGCTGCGAGCAACGCTGCGACTTCAACTCTGCAGACCCCTTTAGACATCCTATGGCGACCTCCTGCATGCGGTGGCCTCCCGTTTGCGATCACTCCATACGTCTGCCAGCTGAGACAAATCACTCTCCATACCTTGGACACCCTAGGGCGACTCCTCACAGTACCGCTCTGTATATTGAACATCTATCGTGAGAGCGATTCCATCCAGAGACTCATTTCCAAAGAGACGCCTCTGACAAAGAACACCTGTTTCTAGATATACGTTGCGGACAGGTTCCAGCCGGGCGTCGTGACCGATCTCCATGAAGCTGCGACCCCCCTTTTGGTGACTAAAGTTTTCGAAAAGTGTTCAAAGCTGCTACGAACTCTTTTTTGGTGAAAACTGAGACTAAGGTTTTTTTTTTGCGATTCCCTCCCCAAATTTTCCTGTGTCAAAATTTCCGCGACACCCCCAGTCATCTCCGTTGTGTCGCGCTGAACCCCGCTGGATTCCGGTTGCCGATCTTTTGCGACCCCTAGAAGGAGTAATCTGCCATAGTATAGTGCCGGCTGCCCATTAAGAGACCCTCCCCAAATCTTCAGTTCCTTGTACTGGGTGAGATTTTTAGACGAGCCTCCCTTACACTGCAAGTCGCTCAAACTTCCGATGGTTTTCGAGACCAACTATGACCCCCCCTCATTGTTGGTTGTTCTTCCTCTAGAACACCACATCTTTACACCTTCATCGATACAATCCAATTCATAACCACAACTTTTGCTAGAAAGAACTTCATTGAAATCATTTAATATGAAGCTGAAAGTTGAATTCCAGAATTCGCGACACCCTTACATGGTGTGCGACCCCCTCCCTCGGAATTGGCCAAGATTTTTCTTGTCTGTGATATTCATCGCTCTTTGTTCTTGCCTACGCATTAATGCCTGCTTTCTTTCCAGTCTGGCCCGCAATGCGCTCCTATCGTAAACCTGTCATCTTTTGCGCGTTCTAACTCTGACTTGACTGACACCATTGCAACTGCACTTTGGGGTACGGCATGTAGATGGATTTTGGGAACTTGCACGAACCTTTTCTCCCGTCTCCATCACTCGTCTTTTTCATTTTCCGGCAATTTTAGCGAATAGAAATGATAGTTTTTGCTTCTCATCGCTGTGTCTGCACAAATGGGCTACATGTATTACACGTTTCAGCGACTCGCCAGCGGCGCCGAGTCTCGTCCGCCAGCTGGGTTTGAGTGGCATTGCGAACGGAGCGACAAACTCCACCGTTAGTTTCTGCACGAATTCGTCATCAGTCTCTGGTACGTGGTTGTTGGAGTTATTTGTGATTCAGTGTTTGATTTTCGCGGTGTTGTCTCACTTTCTGTAGTTAGAAATCGACGGATAGCCGCTATCATTCTTGATAATTTTGCAAAATTTCATGGAAAAATTTATTTAAAAATGTAAGTTTTTTTCTAAATCCAAGTTTTAGTGAGGTTTCGGCCCTGAAACTCGCTTTTAAACAAGAGAAAAACCGTGCGTGTCGGACATTTCCAGCTATACTCTTTTTGTGCCGAGTATGTGCGGTCCTCTATTGGCACTCTATAATAGACGCGTTCTCGACCGACCTTGTTAGGCCTCCTTCAGAGTGCGATCGCTGATCGCCGCGATGGCATGTCTTGAATGCAGATCGGCTTGCGACGCGATCTCGATCGATGATCATTATTACCATCCCATCGCGTCGCGCGGCGATCTAACTGTGAAAGAAGCCTTAAGGTGTCCGCAGAGTTCAAGTCGTGGCGTTGCTCGCAGCGGCGAACAGCATTGGGTGATGCAATATCGATTACATTCGGCTACGATGGCGACCGACGCGGCGTGAAGGGCGACGATGGGGCACCGCAGAGTGTACTGACGCCGCGACGGCCCTACATCACTGCCAGCGAGCGGCAACCGACGCCGCGACGATAATGTTTCGAAACATTTTTGTCGCCGCGTCAAGGCTGACGCTCGGCGACCACTCGCCGGTCTCTGCAACTCTGTAGACCCCTTTATGCATCGGCGAACGCGCAAGCGATCGGTACCCGCAGGACGGCGGAGCCGCGTGGTGGGTGGGCGAGTCGTGGCAATGACCTGTCGATCGCTTACGGGGTCATCTATTCATACTGGGGTCGGGCGATAACGCATCGGAGGGCCAGTAGAGGACCAGTGGCGGACCATGAGTTTGTGCACTCCGGTATAAGCAAAGTGTAGAAAAAACATTCCGCCTAAGTATTTATTCAAAATGGCGGCTTTGGTTTGGAGGACGTACCACGGCGTCGCAATAGCGATGCTGTGCGGCGGGTTATTAAATCATACCATTCAACGCCACGGAGATGGCGTCATATCTGACATACAGTTCACCTCCGCACTGCCGTTAAGTCCGCAAAGTGCACGCTGATTGCGAAAGCGTGCTGCTGCGCGGTTTCAAGTATCCTCAGACAGGTATGTAGGATCACCCGGGCGGTGGGATCACTTGGGCACCAAAGGCGATAATCGCCCGGGTGATCCCACATCCCTGTCTGAGGATACTCGCAGCCGCGCCGCAGCACGCTTTCGCGATCAGCGTGCACTTTGCGGACTGAACGGCAGTGCGGAGGTGAACTGTACTGTGCTTATCTGGGTCAAATTCCGGTACGCAGTTGCGTCTCGATACGCTTTGCGGCCGCACGCTCCCGAGTAAGAAGAGCTTCCAGCGCCGCAGCCGCCGATCTGCTTACTCTAGGTGGGTTTTGGAAACTGGAAACTAAGAAAAATTGGAGAAAATTGTATAAAAAAGCCACATCGAGTCGGCTTTGGCGTTGGAAACCCGACTGATTCGAGCGCGTGCGGCTGCAAAGCGTGTCGAGACGCAATTGCTGACCGGATTTTGGCCTAGATAAGCACATTATTTTCGGTTTGTGAAGTTTTGGTTGGTGGTATAGACCAGGGTGTCTCCTGGGGTTTCGACTATGGGCAAGTCTTCAAGGTGACTAAACCTCATGGGTGGTTCGTAAAATTGTTCATGTGGGAGGGTTTCTAGAAGAGTACACATGGGTGGACCATAGAATGTCGATCCTAGAAGCGATTTGGGGAGGAGTAGACTTCATGGGTGGTCCTGACTTGACAACCCGGAAATAGTGAGAGAAGGGTAAGCTTTTGGGTGTTCACTATGACTTCGACTATGAAGTTCACTTTTAGAGTACTGAACTTTGTGGGTGGTTAATACATATTATTCCACCTATCTAAGGGAGTCGAACGAGTAAACTTCATGGGTTGCCCGTTGGGAATAACTGCGAAAAGATTAGACTCCAGGAGTCGACCGGTTAAACTCCATGGCTGGTTCGTAGAGTTTTAATCTGACGGAATAGGTTCTGGTGATCTGTTTACTTTTTTAGCTATACTTTTCTGATGAAAATGACGATTTTGACCTCGAACAACTTTTTTGGACAGAAATTCTGAGGCTTCTTGGGATCTACCTCCAGAGAAGCTGTGAAACACCAGTTTCAGGAGCAGGAGCAGGCACCACAGTCGTCCTCCCGCCGTCATCCAGGTTTTCCACGTCGTCGTTGCTGCACTCCTTGCAAGCGCCGGCTGCATCAACGTCAACATTCACGTCGTCCGCGCCGCGACCTTCAGCGGCGAATCGTTACGCGACAGCCTCCCATCTACCACATTTTGATCGAAGTGGGTTTCTATTCTGGCGCCTAGTTTTTTTCTCTTCCTTTGTTTTCTACTCATTTTTTCTTTCTATCCGTCGTTTTTTTTTCTGCCATTCGCTCGTTGATGTCGTGCAGTTGGCGCAGCTTTTAAGCTTTTAAGCTGATTTACACCCTAAATTTTCTCGTCAGCGACGGTGGCAGATGCACTTTTCCCAGTATCAACTGAGTTGGTTGTGCGGTTTCACTGAACAGTTTTCGCGACGTTTCTCCGCTTGTTTTTATGTCGACCCAGAGTGCAGAAAAGTGCGAAATTAGACAGAGGAAATGGTGATTTGTAGCGTTTGTATTCTGATTTTTTCGATGTTTGGCTTTTGTATGATTGTATCTGAGTAGTGAAGTTCATACATAAGTTTTGTAGACAGGGCTGCGTGAAGGTTTTTTCGTCTTTGAGACACTTTAAGGGCTAGAATTGTGTGTTGGAAAGTAGGGATTGTAAGATGTGCGAAGAAAAATGAGATTTTGGCTGGTCGTATGACGTTAGTGGCAAAAAAAGAAGATATTGATGTTATAACTAAATATAACTTGTTGGAAATATGAGAATTTGAGTGTTGTTAATTTTTTTTACATTGAAAAAAAATTTAAACGAAAACAAATAAAAATAGGTATGAAACTAGCTGGGGGGGGGCACTGAAGATGCGTAATGAAATGATTGATATGAAAGCTTTTTAGCACGTTTCTAACACAGGATACGACACGTTTCTAACACGTGTAACTGTGGAGACAATTACAAAAAAAACACGAATCTTGAGTGCCCCCCCCCAACTAGTTTCAAGCCGAAAACTAAACGGAGTTTTGAATTTTGCAGAAAAACCACTACGAGGCAGGGGTCGAAATTGTTTCAACCAAGACTGTCACAGTGGGAGGGGTCGTAAAACATACGCCTAGCCATCGCTTGGCCCTGGCTCAACCTATTTAGGTTGAGCCAGTCAAAGGCAGTAGCGGCTAATCTTGTTTTAAAGGCACAGTACACCCTCAGATATGAATTTTGAGATTTTCATGTAATTGTGTAGAAGACCCCTCCTGTATAACAAGTGCCAAATGCGAGATCTCAATTCCTCCAAGTAAGCGAGATATAAGCGGCCACCACAGGCGCGACCCCCTTCGCTCACCACCACAGGCCCGACCTCCTTCCTGATTTTCAAACTCGATAGCGGCTATATGGATGGGTGAATTCCCACAAGTCTCTGTTCTTCAGTCCATTGCCGGGCTATCTCCTTATCCTGGCTTGCTTTCGCGTAACGATTACGATTGAAGAGAAATACAGGCATGAGACAACTCGTCCACCAATTTTTCACCCTCAAATTAAAGGCATTTTCAAGGAGCCATAACTCTGTTCACATGGGGTCTTGGACGATTTCAGAGATACCACTGTGATCAGCGTGTGACTCTCTCCAAGACAAGCATCAAATCTGAAAATTAAATTTTTTAGTGTCCTGTGCCTTTAAGGAGACTTCCACGTTGAATTTGGGGGGGGGGGTCGTAACTTGTGCCGGCATGGCAGGAAAGTGTAAGATTTCTCTTTCCCACTTTGAGCGCTTCCACCAAATTTTCGTAGAACAGTGAATAAGGAAGAAGGCTCTTCGATGTAATCGTGGGCGGTTCAGTGTAGGGGGGTCGCATGTTTGGGATGGCAAAAGATAGTGGAGGGGGTCGCACTGCCGGCCGACCTGTCCTAGCCCTGTTCAGGATTTGAAACCCCTTGTGGTCACCAGAACGGTGTGGTCGCAGATGACCCTTGAATACAATGAGGAGTGTGCGCTGTGCCAAGGGGGGGTCGTCTTGACGCTAGAAGTCTTGCTCTCACCAGGGTCAGGGTTTCGTTATTTTAGCCTCCCATGGTACTATAACCCAGGGTACTGCACTAGGTGAGAAGCCTAATTTTATCCAGACCACACCAGGAGCGTGATTTAGTCGATTTTTTTGGCTAGATTTTCGCAGACCCTACCTCCACCTCTCCAAACATTAGACCCCGTGGAGCTCCACACTTTGCGCCGAATTCCGCTGCAACCCCTACAGCAGTTTAAGGATTTTTTATATTGTGTTCCTAAGAGGGAGGGTCAGGTGGCATATGAAGTCTCGGCGTATTGTGACCCCTCCGTGAAACAATTCTGAGAAGCTGTGTGACCCCTGGGTGCCAGTATTTTTAGCGCGGAGTCCTCGCCCGGGTATGTATGTCTGTAGCGTTTTTGTACAACTTTTTCTGTTCAGATATGAAATTATTTGAGCAATCGTAAAAACTGGGGAAGGGAATCGTAAAAACTTTTTATACAAACTTTCACCTAGGATGGCGAGTTTGTAACACTTTCTGACTTTTTTCGAAAATTTTGGTCACTAAGAGAAGGGGGTCGTAGCTCCATCAAGATCGGTCTCAGCTCCGTGCTTGACCCTACGGGGGCAGCCTAGGTTGACCATGTCAGAGGCAGCATTGCCCGACCAGTGTCGAAACGGCCGTCGTCTCGCGAGGCAGTGGCTGGCGGGGGGGGGTCGTATGAGTCCTCCTTTAAAATTAAAAATTGGGAAGAGGTTCTGAGAAATTTGTCTAAAAACAAACCATTCGGCACGGGGAACGGGGGCGTGAGACGTCTCGAGAGTTTTGGCCGTAAGGGAGGGAGGGGTCGTAGCTTTGCAGCAGTGTCAAGCTAGCCGTTGTGAGAGACCTCAGCAGAGCTACGATCCCTTTCTCTTAGTGACCAGAATTTCGGAAATTTTACGATTTCTTTCCCGTATATTCGTTTTTGGACCAAAATTCTAACAATCCCTGCTCAAAGTCTTCATTTTTGGGTCCATTTTTTACGACCCCCTACCACCCGTTGAGAAATTACACAACCGCGCTTGACCCTGCTTCGCTGAAGTCCAAGGAAAAGGCCTGTTTGACATTGAAGTTGGCCCCGACCATGAAACGGGGTCTGATTTTGGTCGTCTGGGGGGGGGAGGGGTCAGGCAGAACTGGTGTGACCTCTCCACCCTTTCTGGACGCCAACCTTCAGCTTTGATAAGGGGGGGGGGAGGGACTTAGTGGGAGGGAGGGATCTTCCTAAAGAACTGAGAGGGCGATTAGGAGACACATTTTTGAGGGGGGGGGTCTGACAATGGGTTGCCAGGATGCGGCTTGAGCGTGAAGTTTCAGCCTCATTTGCGAGGTTGACTCAGAAATAGGGCTCAATCCATCCTGTGGCCGCATTCATGAAACTACGGCAGGCTCCCGGGAGGGTCCAAAATCCGCCCGCCGCAAACATTGGCTGGTTCTAAAACCTTCCCGGAATGCTCCCGTAGTTTCATGAATACAGCCATTGCTCCCGTAATTATTCCCGAGAGGATGCGTTTGTAATCTGCATGTAATTATTGTTAGTGACTTCTTAGAATATACTGGCCATGACAAGTTTAAGCTGAGTGCACTAGTTGTTTGGTTGGCAGGCAGTCGGCTGACGGTTGCCCTGCGTAACGCCATGTACAGACGGATGGAGACGGACGATCGGCTGGCCCGCTGACTGGCAGGAGCTGAGCTGAAAAACACGGTTGAAGGAAGGCATTTCTGCCCTGATTTTGACGAGGCGGCGTGGGTGTGAAGAGAAGCTGATGATTTATATGAAGATGGGGCGTCCCGTCGTCACAGTAACGCCGCCGCCGGCTAGTTGGGCGAGCCTAAGCTAGAATGTTCAGGTGTTTTTAGTCGTCTGGCTGCCTTTTTCTGTCCTTCGTTCAACTTTCTGATCGCTGTTTCTTAGTGAATTCTCCACAGAAATGGCCCCAACAATGGAATTTGTTAACAGATGAGGCACTGGTTGAGAGGGCCTACCACGATGTGGATCAGGAACTTTTGGGCGCAACTGTGGCCGTAATTGAGAGAAGCCTTGGATGGCCAAGCCGACCACGCTGGCTGTCCGGATTTCCTCTTATCCTCCCCTCAGCGCCTCACTACGTATCGAATTACGGGCCTGAGCGCGCATGCGCGCTCGCCACAGCGCCCTCTCGGCCATATCTCCTCGTCTCGCTCGTTTCGTCGTCCACTAGCAGTGTCATCCCGTCCATCAGAGTAGCCTAATTTATTTGTGTCTTCGTTTGGGGCTATTTTAGGGGGGGGGGATTAGGAAGGTAAAGAAGCTCTGGTTGAGCTTCTTCTGCCTATTTCCAGGGGGTTTGCTCTGTGGCTCAGCCTTCCAAGTACCTACTCGATTATCATTCCTTGTGTATGTTGAATGTCGTGAATAACGTTTTGCATTTTGTAGATCGTTTCTGACTCGGAAAGATAACCTAATAGGGTTGTGAACATTTGGTATTTCCCTCAACTGACGAGGAACATCTACTAACAAGGGAACCACAATAAGTCATAGTGACCATTCCAAATAAAAAAATATACTTTTCTAGAAACATTTTCGGACGAAAAGTCCGAATATGCCATTTTATCTGCCTAGACCTACTCTGAAAAAAAGTTATGAGCGTTTTTTAAAGCTTCGCGGCAAGGTTAGGGTACCCCCATGGAATTTTTAGGGTGTTTTCAAATTTTTCTCCGGATTTTTCTGAAAAGATGTATATAGGGGTATTCTGGGGCGCTGAACACGAAACCGGGGTTCGTTTGTCGAAATTTTAAGGTTTACTGTAAGTTACGGTAGGTAACATGCCATTTAGAGGGCAAAACCCACATCAATATTCCGATAATCGACAAATGGACATCGAATTCGTATTCAGCACCCCAAATAACCCCCACATAGAAATTTTGAGACAAATCTGAGACTTCGACCAAACTACCGTGTACCCACCGTAATCTACCGTAAGCTGTCAAAAATCGATAAACCGACATCAGATGCGTGATCAGCACCCCAAATAACCCCCCTCAGAGCGAATTTTTTAGTCAAATCTGAGATATTTTTCTAAAACGCTTCGAGAGCCCTCTAGTTGGTATAAATAAACGCCCAACCGAAAATCCCTACAGATTCAAAACACTTTCAGTCGGCACAGTTCGGAGAATGTTCCTTCAGCCAAACTTTGCCTGGGGTGGGTAGTTTTGGGCGCTGAACACGATTATGAGGCCCGTTTCCGGAATTTCGTGAAAATAATGCGCTTTTCGGAGGGTACAATAGGTACGAAAATCAGAGAAAAAATGCCTATAACTTTCTCCAGAGTGAGTCTAGGCAGCTGCGATGGGCATATTCGGACTTTTTGTCCGAAAATAGTACTAGAAAACTACATTTCGTTTGGAATGGTCACTATGACTTATTGTGGTTCCCTTGTAAGGCTGACATAGTTTTTAGGTTTTTTCAAGGTTTGGCTCCGACATTTTTCTAACCGGATTGCGTCTTTGGATTTGAAAACTAGCGCCGAATGTCCGTGTCCAGTGCATTAATTTCTTCACGGTTATATGTGCTATACTTGGACCGATCAAGAAAGATCGAATCATCATCCGATTGAAAAAAGTCGGCTTCGATTGAATCGATTTAGTCAACTATCCGAAAAGTTGTAATTCGGGATAAATCGAAAGTTCACCAATCGCAAAGCGTGATTTCAAGATGAGCCGAGATGTCGATCAGCTGGAAAAGTCTGATTTTCGACTTATTCAAAAAGTAGATCATTTGAAAAGTTGAAATTTCGGATAAAAAGAAACGTTGTTTATCTGAGAAACTCAGGTTTTCAACTTTTTCAAAAGTCGATCATTCGAAAAATTTGAACTCCGGATGAAAAGAAACGTTGATTATTTTAAAAAGTCTGGTTTTCGACTTTTTAAGAAGTCGATCATTCGAAAAGTTGAAATTCCGGATAAAAAGAAACGTTGATTGCTTGAGAAAGTCAGGTTTTCGACTTTTTCAAAATTCGATCATTCGAAAAATTTAAACTCCGGATAATTTGAAAATTTGATCATTTGGGAAGTTGAAAGTCCGGGTAAATAGAAAAGTCGATTATTTTAGAAACTCTGGTTTTCGGCTTTTTAAGAAGTCGATCATTCGAAGAATTGAAATTCCGGATAAAAAGAAACGTTGATCATTTGAAAAAGTCTGATTTTCGACTTATTTGAAAAAATCTATCATTTGAAAAATTGAAATTCCGGATAAAAAGAAACGTTGATTGCTTGAGAAAGTCAGGTTTTCGACTTTTTCAAAATTCGATAATTCGAAAAATTTAAACTTCGGATAATTTGAAAAATTGATCATTTGGGAAGTTAAAAGTCCGGATGAATTGAAAAGTCGATTATTTGAAAAAGTCGGGTTTTCGACTTTTTAAGAAGTCGATCAGTCGAAAAATTGAAATTCCGGATAAAAAGAAACGTTGATTATTTTAAAAAGTCTGGTTTTCAACTTTTTAGGAAGTCGATCATTCAAAAAATTCAATTTCCGGATAAAAAGAAACGTTGATCATATGGAAAGTTAAAAGTGCGGTGCGGATAAATAGAAGAGTCCATTATTTGAAAAAGTCGGGTTTTCGACTTATTCGAAAAAGTCTATTATTCAAAAAATTTAATTTCCGGATAAATCGCAAAGCCGATCATTTGGAAGGTCTTGATTTCAGACTTGTGCAGGAAGTCGATCATTCGAGTCCAAGTACATAATATATGTAATTTATAGTAATAGTATATACTGTCGCTCTCTGGGCCAAATTCCGTTCCGCATTTTCAGACTACAGCTATTGCGTCATGCGACACGTGTTAATTGTGCTGGGACCACTTGGTTCCGGCACGATTCACCCTTCTCCCAGCACGATTATCACGTGTCGCATGATGCAACAGCCGTATTCCGCAATTACGGACCGGAATTTGGCTCGGAGAACGATAGTGTAGTCAGGTTCGTGGCTTGTTTCTGCAAGAAAAAACATTTAAATTCAAACCGCGGCTTGCGCGGCGGTTTTTATCTCAGCGGCGACTGGCTGGTAATTATCAGCCAGCCGCTGGAGAGATTTAAACCGCCGCGCCAGCCGCGGTTCAGATTTAAATGTTTTTTCCCCTGAGGAAACAAGCCACGGATCTAGTCATATGTATGGAATATGTGCCTAAGCAGGACCAAGTCAAATAATTCATTATTCGTTTATTCAATTCATTTAGTAATTTGAACTTAACTTCACTCAATTATTCGATTTATTCGGAGTTTCTATAGATCGTTTCTTCTCGAACATCCGATTCATTCATGAATTCGAAGCATTGAGAATTTGGAATCTACGCTGCTTCTCTGGCCAAATTCCGGTCCGTAATTGCGTCTCGAAACGCTTTGCGGCCGCACGCGCTCGAGTCAATCGAGTTTCCAGCGCCAAAGCCGACTCGATGTGGCTATTAATGCAGTTTTCTCCAATTTAGTTTAGTTTCCAGTTTCCAAAGCCCACCTAAAGTCAACAAATCGGCGGCTGTGGCGCTGGATACTCTTCCGACTCGAGAGCGCGCGGTCGCAAAGCGTGTAGAGACGCAATCGCGGACCGGAATTTGGCCTAGAGAAGCACAGTAAACAGCCTATTTCAGGTGGCTTTTAGTCAATATTGGTCGGAAAAAGTATCCAATCATTTTCGAGTATCACCCGCTCTTGACAGGAAGTTCAAATAATCAGATGAGATCAATTATTTCAGTAATTAAACTCTGTTCGAATGATACTGGACGCTCACGCGGTCTGCATGCGTGTCGAGCGGCTGTTGCGGAAGCGTTTTTTCGGAAAAGCCCTCCCAGGGCTGCAAACAGCTGACTAGGATATTATTCACAATTCGTATAGTTTTCCTGCTATCCAAGTCACAATACCGGGAGTGTCTTCACAGCGACCGCTCGACACGCACGCCGAACACGTAAACGGGCACGGCAGTCTCACTCGGATAGACTTTACCCCAATCGTAAATGGAATATAATCAGGAATAGTTTTTGGGTTGTATTCCGTCATTTTGAAAATATATTTTTGAATGCCAGGAATATAATTCATCTGGAATTTTCAAGAAGGTCATGCTTTGAGAAAAAAATAGTTCATTCTGAAATCTAAAGAAAGCCATAGTCGCGTTTTTCTTTTCATTTTTTGTAAGTAATAAAGTTTGAAGAGGGTTGTTCAAGTTTTTAGTGTTTTAAAATAGTACCCCAAGCCTGAGCAAAGTTTCAGTGACATGGACAGCAGAAAATTCGTTTGAATGACAATCCCGATGACAAACTGTCTGAAAAACATGGTCGTTTGAGTGGGTCGGATGAAAGGGTCTGTGCTCGCCCTCTACATAAATAATGAAATGTTTTGGGAAATTCAGGGAAGATTTTTGACACTTCGCCCCCCCGGTGATAAATCTAAAGGGACAATATCCCACTGATGCGTTCGTTCTTGTGCCTTCTCGTAGTGATTTGGCCGGGGCGCGAGGATTAGATTATCGTTGCTAAGGCCAGCGACGGACGCGAGGCGTCCATCTCTTCGCAGCGCTCGCCTGAGCAGTCAGGCAGGCAGACAACGCTGGACACTATGCTTCGCCGCGAGGAGCACCTTATTCGGAAGGAAATTAATTAAAGCCCTCACGCTGGATTGCCGCATCGCATGAGGGAAGTGAGACAAGAATCGCTGAAGAATTTTGTCCTCTGCAAAGGCAGGAAGCACTTGGTGTGCACTGCAGAAGAGACCAGTGCTCCTGGAGTTGTTGACAACGAAGAGAAATGAAAAAAACAGACACAGACTCGATTCCTATGGGACATCGAGAAGGCACAGATAGCCATTGAAAATCCCTCTAAAAACATGTCCTGTGCCCCTGAAGTAGTCGTATTTTACGAGGCGGCCACACATTAGCACTGGTTACGAGCCACATCTGGACGCGAACGGGCTGCAGATGAAGAGGGAGCCGAACCCGCGCCAAATACACTATTAAACTATTGAGGAAGTGCAGAGCATTCACAGAACAATCAACAACGCCAAGTCGGAATTGGCTCAATTGGCAGCACATGCTGACTAACCTCCAAAACAACTTCAAGAAAAAAAAACATAAAAGAATGCTAGAAGAACAACATTTATTTTGTGGGGCGATTATGTTCCACTATGGGGCACAGTACGCATATTGTGGGGCGATCGCCGCGCCGACCCTATCAAGATCCTGATTTTGCAGTATAATGGCCCCAACAAATCCATAGTTGCTACGATAAAAGGTTAGGTGAGAATCGATCACTTGGCCGTGTGCATGACCGTGGTGCCCTTTGACAAACATTTGCGTGTACATAATATGTAGAAGTTGAAGTGGTACTGCCCAAGGTTCGTCAGTAGGGTAAGTGATCGTTCACACTTCCGCCGCCGAGCGGCGCGGCTCAGTGGATTCCTATAATTGATCAATATTACAGGACTACTTTGAGCGGCACCGCTTGGGGCGGGATGGTGAGCAACCCCGAAGAGTCGCTTGTACTTCCGCCGCGGGGTGACGCGGCGACGTGCAATTCTATAAAATTGATCGTGGCGCGCGGCGTGATCGATATAACAGGATAGCACTTTTCTGCGCCGTCCCGTCGCTGAACTATAGAGGACACCTAAGAAGCGCACAGGGTTAAGCGGGGCGTTGCGTAATTTTTCGTTGTGATCCGCTTCCGAGGCGTAATTTCTGAGCAGTTTATATTTGATAGGTAAAACTGTTGGACGCCGAAAATTCGTTCAATAGTCGGGCTCAAGCGTCTAAAGCCTGAGCAACGCTACGATCCTTCGCTTTCTTGACCAAAAATATCGAGAATTTTTGCGATCCCTTCCCCTAGATCTGAGAAAATTTGCCGCGTCAGTGCCGGGAAAGTACCGCGACTCTCGACTGCGCTGCCGTAGTTACGCGATAGTACCGCAGCGTCTCCGTAATCAGACGATTTTGCTGCAGTGTTTTGAGCCTCGACATCGCCGTGATAGTACCAGAGCGGTTCCGCGCTAGAACCGCGCCGGCTCCGCGAGGATGAAGCAGCGAACACGCGTGTAGTACGATGTACTGTCCTGTGTGGTAAACAGAAATTTTCGCCGGTTCAATCACAAAAGTTCGAAGTACATTCCGTATTTCCTTGGGCGCGAAAACGGCGGTAATTTCTGTCCTTATCAGACAGAGGACGTAACAGCCACAGGTGCGTATTTTTGTTCTTAGGCCCCACTAGTTGTGTTATAATTCTTAATTAGCTTCATATCAAATACTCTCTCGGAGCCGCAGCGATACGGTCGCGTTGCCGCTACGGCCCCGCGGTAGTGCCGCCGCGGCTCGGCGATAGTGCCGCCTCGGTGCCTGTAGATGCGATTTTTCTCAGAGAACCTTCATTTTTGGGCCAGAAATTTTTCGACCCTCCCCGCCCCCGTTACGAAATTTTGCAACCCCGCTCGACCCTGGGAGCGAAGTCCCAAATTTTTTTTTTGCAAAAAATACAGTAGCAGATGAATCGTCACTTAGAGAGTGAGGGGTTCACATTTGTGAACATTTTGGTTATCAAGGGTGGGGGTCGAGGTACGGGATACTTGATCCAATTACCCCGCAACTTTCAAAAAACTTTTTTTTCAAAACTTCATTTTGTATTCGAAACAGAACATACTGACTTCCTCTGAGCCAAAATATGGTCCGCAATTGCGGACTACGGCTGTTGCATCATGCGACTCGTGATAATCGTGCTGGGGGAAGGGTGAATCATGCTGGGATGAAGTGGTCCCAGCACGAATAACACGTGTGGCATGATGCAATAGCCGTAGTCCGCAAATGCGGACCGGAATTTGGTCCATAGAACGACAGCAATAAGGACCAGCCCATGGGAAGTAATGCGATTTTTTTTTACGAAAAACAATGAATATTAAGTTCTGGTCCCTTGTAGCAATATCCAATTTTGCCTCTGTCTTTAGACGGTAATTAGTTTTCCAAGCAGTTTTTCCGAGAAATTTCAATGAAATGTTGGACCATGCTGACTGATTAGGCATTGCCCTTTCCAGTCGAGCGAGTTTCGCTGTCTGAGTGGGTTTTGGGTGATTGGCGGGAGGTGTTTTTCTCGTCGACTCATCATAGCTCATTTAGCGCGAACCGCGGTGGCAGGTGGTTTTTATCCGTGCGACTGGAAGCATTTGTGGCAGAGAAGATTCGATTGTCCTTGGGATCAAAGGTTTCGGATTAGAAAAAGAGCTCAGGGTCTTCCTTCGTCCCGCCCTCCCGCATCTTAACCTCCCCCCGTTCGGCGAGGGTGAGGGTCTCTCTCGCGCGCGAGCCCTTGACTGACCTCCGTCGACCTGCCATCTGTCCTCTATTTGGACGACACCACCCCGACGACGATGACGACGAGGAGGCTACAACAAGTATTGATCGTGTGTGGCCCAATAAGCATAACGCGTGTGTGTGTGTGTGGTCTATTCTCGGCCTCCCAGTTGAGAGTGCTGGCTGGTTCTGGTCTGCGTGCGTGTGAGAGTGTGAGTGTATGTGTATATCGAATATGGCAGTAGTCCGCTGCGTCCATTCATTGCCAGCTGCTGCTACTGCTGCTGCTTGCTGCCTGCCACCCATTCATTTTACCCTGAAATGTTGCATAGTGTGACAGCTGACTCTTTGCCTTTTGGCCTATGGGCTTTTTCTTGGTCTTTAGGGGAATTTCTCTGATAAACAGGAGATAATCTGTCTTTATCCGCTCTATATGTCTCTCAACCTCGCGTTAAAATTGTATTATACTCGGAACATTTTTGGACAAGTTACCCGTAAGCTTCGCGTAACTTGTTTTTCCTCTTCATTCTATTTTAATTAATCTTTGTGGATGTTCCACAGTTTTTACTGACTGCGTACGTTCACACGTTGCTAGACACTACAGAAAATGTTTCTTGAAGTAAATCACCTTTCACAGTTAACAGTTGTGAACAAGCTTTGAACAAGTTACTTGTAAGCATATCGCAAGTTGCTTCAAGGCTTCATGTAACTTGTGCTCATCTCACTTTATGCTAAATGCGAAGTATGGCTGGGATTTTCGTTCACGAAGGTCTTTGTAATGAAGATGAAAGTCGGTGGTTTTCTGGAGACCGGCATTCCAGCATTTTAATTCGGATGGTCCAGTTTTTGCCGATGCGTACGTTCTTACGTTGCTAGACACTACAAAAGAATTTTCTTGATGTGTTTCACAGTTTAGAGTAGTGAACAAGCTTTGAACAAGTAACGAGTAAGCTTTATGCAGGTTGCTTCAAGGCGTCATGTAAGTTGTGCTCATCCCACTTTATGCAAATGTGAAATATTGTGGGAATTTTTGTGCATGTAGGTCTTCGTAATGGTGACAGAAGTCAATGATTTCCTGAAAATCCACATTCCTCCCATTCCCATGCTTTGCGATTATATTGATTTGTATCATACACGGGAGAATTTCAACAACCTACAAGTAGCCTAGACGCAAGTTACATGGAAGCTTCACGTAACTTGTTTTTAACTTGTTTTCAGCGTACTTTACTTTGTGTGCGAAATGTTCAGGAATTTAATGTGAAAATTCGTTCTCGTCGTCAAGAACATTTATAAATAAATTGCTGATCTGATCAACAGCTATCGGTAGGGTGTACATTTCATTTCACATTAAGGTGCACATTTTTGCATTGCCACACACTCTCTAAAGAGTTTTTTTGTCATAAACTTACAAACAAGTTATCAACAACTTACTCACAAGTTACTAGCAAGCTCAGCCCAATTTACTTGAAGGCTCCACGTGACTTGTTTTTGACTTGTTTCACCCTACTTAATGTGGAACGCGGATTACTGAGGAATATTTTCTGTATGTACTTTTCGTTAATGATGGAGAAGGTCAATGAAAATCCTTTAAACCCACTTTCTTATGCTATTTTGTGAAATTTGTTATTTCTGAGATATCTAATAGAAATGTGGTTTTTCATGATTTTTCGATCCATTCCGGATCTTAAATTATTAGTTTTTTTTCGAATATTGATTGATTCGTTCTGAGTTTGAACCTTTAGGCCTCCAAATATTTTATTCATTCGGGAATTTGATGCTTTGTTTTTTTGTCAAATTTCCAATTTGTCCGAGAGCCTAGTTTTGAACATTGTTCGAAAATAATTGTTTTGTTCGGAACTTTTGTTTGGTTTTCCGATATTCTATTAATTCAAGGATTAAAATCTTTCGTTTCGCGATCATTCGTTCCCTCACATTTGAAATTTTTTTTTCGATTTTTTTCTTATTTATTTGGAATTTTTTCACAGGCTTTAGGTTGTGTATTCGTTCGTGGATTCCATTTTTTTATTTTCCGAATTTTCTGAGTTCTGATTTGGTCTGTTATTCAATTATTTGATTTATTCGCTAATCAATCTACCCGGTTTCTTAACAATTTGATACATTGGCCAATTCGATTTTTGGAGGTTTTTGGTTTTTTGATTGATTTCGCTGTCTGAATCACTCGATTTTATAGTATTATTAACTTTGAAATTTCTCTTTTCCTGTTTTTCTGGGATCTTCCATGCATTAGGGAATTTTTCTTAATGCTTTTTTTCAGATTTCAATTCATTTGCAATTTCAATCTATCTGGTCTTAGAGTACCTTATTCATGCACAAATTAGATTTTTCATTCATAGGGGAATTGAAATTTTTTGATTTTTCTACCGCTCGAGTTATTTGAGAAATCGATTTTCAGGGTTGTTTTTTGGATGTTTATTTCATTCGGTAGTTTGAATATTTTGCATTTATTCAGAAAATCAATTCATTCAGTTTTCTGTTTTACGAAATTTTCTTTTGGAGATATCCGCATATTTATACAATTTTAATGCGCGTTTCATTCGATATTCGGGTTTTATTGAAAAACCTGTACTAAAATCAGATTTAAGATTGGAAGATTGAATAATTATTTAGAATAAGTATCCGAACATCTGTTCGATTTCAATAGAGAAGGTTTTCTGAAAGTTTTAGTTATTTCGAAAAAAAAAACGGAGGAATCCGAAAAAATCGTTAATTCTCAATTTCTGAATGGGTAGAATAAAAAACCATTCATTTGGATTTTCAAAAAAATTTATATCAAAGGAACTCTTGCAAATGGGACTTTTAGAAAACTAGAGCAGGCTTCCGATTCTAAAAAAAATGCAAACAAAAAATTAATAAAAATAAGCGTCGATCAGACTTTAGGTTCTCAAATTATTCATTTTTACTTATAAGTTCTGAAAGCCCGCATGGAGTCCCCCAATAAGTGAACTCCAAGTGTGGTTGTGTTGTGAGGCGATTATGTTCTATTATGGGGCGGAGCTTGAGTATTATGGGGCGATTGATGAGCCGACCCTTTCAGGATCCTATTCTCGCCTTACAATCGCCCCAAGAAATCCGTTCGTGTCCCACAAAGGCCCCATTATCCACATAACCGGAAATCGCGATATCTTATGAAGAAAAAGAAGGGCGTTTGTGAGGGCAAAGAAGGGCAGGGCTGAGCAGGCCGTTGTGCCGATTTCCGGTGGAGGTACGACCCCCCTGTTGACCAGCATTTTTTTTAAATTTAAAATTTTTTTCGACCCCCTCCGCGGGTCGAAAAAAATGTTTCACTTTTTTCGAGTGGCAAATTTACCTCATTTTGCCTCACCATGTGCTTTGGAGAAGGATCCTATTTTTCTCCGAAACTTTTACGACCACCCATTTTTGACTTCTTTCCGAAAATTTCCAAAAACTTTACAACCCCCGCCCCCCTTTGTGGCGGGTCACAACGCTGCTGAACCCTGAAGAAGGGTTTCATGGGGCGATTGTGGGACAAAATTAGGAAGTCGGCTGGGTCCGCACGCCGATCGCCCCACAATAGGAGGCAATCGCTTCACAAAAGAACTACACTTGAAACTCAGTTGTTGGGGGGGGGGTTTATTTGAACTTTGTCAGAGTAGGTATACTCCCCTACTGCTAGTTCCAGGTTTTTCCACATCTCCGTGTCTATTCCTAATCTAGCTGAATGCCGAGCATGTAACTTGTTAGTCTGTGGCGTGTTTTCGTCCTCAAGGTAGCCATTGAGACTGTCTGGCGAGTCGCTGCTGCGTCTGAGCGCTAATGCTGATGAAAAGGGCGAGGAGGATTTTGTGAATTAGCGCTTTGCCGCTGGCTGCTGTGTGCTGCCGGTGCCGAGCCGTAACCAAGGGATAGAGGCGGTCGCGAAGGCGACCGATGGCACCTCGGCCAGCCCTTCTATCCACCTGTTTTCACTATGCTCATGCTACTTTTATGGGTGGTCTGAGTCGGCTGATTCGTTTCTTTCGTTCGTTCGTCAATTAGGCGCAAGAGGAGGAGGAGGTCAGTCAGACAGCCGGTGGTCGAGGAGAGAAAGAGAGCGTAGCGCGACGTAACGCAACTGCTGTGGCATTGTGGAACGACGGACGGGAACACGCGTTCGCTATGGAGAAGAAGAAGACTGGTGGATCGATAGTAACCGCTGAGAGAGCTGGAAATCGGAAGGACGGAAGTTGGATTGAGGCTGAGACTGAATGGATGGCGACGGAAGCTGGAGGCTCAACAAAGTTCAGAAGAGAAGGCGGTGTTGCTTCAAAAAGGGCCTTGGATGGATGAAGTCTGTCAGTTAGGCAGACATGCTAGGACGACTGACTGGAAGAGGATGAGGAGGAGGATAAGATGAATCCTCCTCCTCCTCCCTCGTTCGCGGCCCAGCCAGCCACTCATTATCGTCCGGTTCCGTGTGTCCTGATTGTCTCCCTCTCCATCTCCCCGTGTGTCGCTGTCTATCCAGCCCTGGCCCCTCTCAGGGAACCAATTATTGCCTGCATGTTAGTTCATGCTCTCGATTTTCGAGTTTGGTTTATTTTTCTGGCCGGAGGCTTTTTAGGTTCTGGTTCTTTGCCTGGTATGTGCCAGCACAATGGTCCATAATATTTGATTTTTGACTATTTTTGCGTTATATTCTCTTTTACAGCCCCCCTATTGAGTTTTGTTAGATATTGATATAGCTATATAGCTGGTGTAGCAGCATAGCAGCCCCCTGTAGACCGAAATTCTGAAAATTCTCCCAAATTTCAAAGATTTTAACGAAGCTCCTGCCGAAAAAAAAATCCTTCAGTTCTCTTGAGACTCGTCCTTTTGAGGCTTTGAGGCGTTTTTTTTCCCGGTTAGAATTTTTACATCCGTCAAGGTCTAGCACGGTTGCGATTCGGCGCAATGGGGAGTCGTAAAGGGGAAGTAAAAGTTTCGGAGTATTGGTTGTTATTTAGCGAGAGGACCGTTAAAATTAGGGTAATTTGGGGAAAATTTTCAGAATTCTCGGTTTACTAGTAGGGGGTTGTAGCTTCGCCGCCAAAATCGGTGCAGCGGCCTGCTGGACCCTGATATCCGTGTCAGTTTTCTAAAGGCAGTGTTCACGATAAATTTCACTCCCGATATCTCCAGGGCTTACGGAAGGTCTGGTGTCCTATATAAAAATAGGCCCTCTCTTGTTTACGTTGATTCTTGAGCGTGGAGGAATTTACCGCTAAAAGGATGATTCCTATCAGTGCAATGAAGCGATCAGCTCACTTATCTGCACTTCCTTGACTTGATCCTTCCTGTAATCTGAGTCTTCATTTGTTCATTTTGAGGGGGCGGATCTGGGGCATCAGGCGTGTCTGGGGCACCAAAACGCTTGTTTGCAGCCGTTATTTTGCCGCTCCTGGCTCGTTTTCTACCGTTCTTTCGACACTGGGAGCCTAGGATCCTTCTCGCCTATCATTTCAGTGTGGAAAGTCAACGAGAATGATGATCGTGAACGCTGCCTTTAAGAAGAAAAGGAGGTAACCTAAAGAATTGGGGTCAAATTGATTAATAGGTTAAGGCCTCGACTATTTTATTTATGCTGCACAAGGTTCGGCGCGCGGTGTTCAGCTCCACAGGCGGTCTGAGCTCATGAGGAGAAGAGGGGGGTCTGAGATTGGCCGGGAGAGCAAGTGGAGCATTCTGAATGGAGGTATACGCTGTTTCGAATTAGTGTTATACGATGAACTCGGTTCGAGATCTTCCAATTTACATGAAATGCTGTTTTAACTGATCTACAGTACAGGTATTAATTGAAGTAAAGGTCACTCTAAGGGTTTTTCTCGTTTTTTTTTCAGATGAATTGTTCCTCTTCTTTAAATCCAACAAAAAAAAACAGACCAAATCACGCTCCTGGGGGGTCTGAGTAGATTTGGTCCTACCACACCTCACGCAGTACCCTGATCCTGCAGTTAAAATTTTTTAAATCATTTCTATTTCGATTCAATTTCATTTGCTTTTTTGAACATGTACGATATTCACAAAGTTTTTCGATGTTATTCAAAGGCAGTGTTCACGATGATTCTCGTCCCCGAGTTTTTTTCACATAAAACAATGCGTTCGCCTCCAAGTATTACCAAAATTACGAAGAATTGGCGAAAAACGCATTAGAACGTCGTATTTCAGTGACATTATTCTATAACATGGACTAGTTGTCCAGTTGGATGAACATGGCGGTTATTTTGTTATCAGGTGAAAAAGGACGAGTTTTACGGCGCGCGGTTGAAACAGAGAAGCCGATCTACTCTTACAACCTGTACTAGAAGGTCTCCGGAGCATTGACAACCCGGCACGCGGGGTGTTCGAGTCAGTATGATGAGCGCAGAGGACGAAAAGAAAGGCGCTGCCAGCCGGCCTGGCACTCTCTCGGCCGGCCAAAGTGCAAACTGTCTATCTCTTCGCCTCCGCAGAGAGGGATCATTAACAGCTTTGGCTGTACAGTACAGGGATCGGAGAAATCCTGGTTTGAGAGGGGGGCACTCAGCATTCTAGAAAGAAGTGAAGGAGACAGCTGTCAGAACCCGAAGGATCTCCATGGAGTCTCTAGAAAAGCAATGACTGATAATGCTTTCAGATATCTGATATTGGAAAAAAATTTATTTTTCATGCATGACTCTTGAGTGGCCACCTCAACAAAGTTTGCACCCAGGAATTAATCTCTGATATAATCGACTTTTAAATCAAGCCACCGAAAGGCGTTGTAGGCTGTGCATTTTCAATGCTGTAGTACAGGAGAACAGGTTAACTAGTTGGTTATTTACTGATTATCAAATGAATCCCTCTATTTCCTCGCAGTCGTATTATAAGAATCGTAGATGCGAAGCGGTTCTTTTTCAAAAAATTTAATTTTGAAAGTGGAGAAAACATTCTCAAAATCACACCGTTTCTTTGAAAATGATAAACAAAACTGCGAATAATAGAAAAATGGAGGTTAGATTATTAGATCAAATCGCAAAAGCACGTTGTAAGCGGGGGTTTTCGATGGGTGAGATAGGGAAAGTGGTTAGCAAGCTGTTCACTTACTGTTCATCAAATCAAACGATACCGATTGGTTAATCGTGAAGATTTCTCGTGGAAATTACTACACAATACCTAGAAGACAATTCTATCTAAGTGGGTTTCTCCAAACAAAAAAAGTTTAGCGCTGGCAGAACGCTCCAACAAAACGGAACATCAGGAAAGTGGACTGGGCGAATCTACAAAGAATTCAAAATATTTCTTGAGAACCGATTTTCGTAGATAACATTTTTAATTCCACGAAACCAACCGTTGAAGTATTTCATATGGAACAGCCCTAGGCTTTTTGAAGAAGGACTTCTACTTGGTGGAAAAGGTTCATGTGCTAGTACATAATTGTGCTTGCTACTGCACTTTCCCTGGTTTACTTTTCTGAACAGCAAAATAAATCGTTTGTGTAAATTTACAAACATCGTACTTTCTTTGGTACTGGAATAGAACCGAAGAAAGAGAAGCCATTCTCAAAACCACAAAGTTCTTCGATGAAGATTGATAAAACGGGCTGTTTTCGCGAGTAAAAAGCTTCAACCACGGGATTCGGTTCTCGAGAAATCGAGACCTATTCATCATTTTTTCGTTGGAACGTTTCTGTCAGCTCCGAATCCCATTTTCTTTGTAGATCCCCATTCTAATAGAACTTTCTTTGCCTTTTTTTATCCCATGTGTAATCAGTAGCGTTAGCGAAAAACTCAGTAATTAAGTAATTTTGTTGAAGAATTTGTGTAGTGCTATAATAAACGAGCGTTAAAATTATTACCGATCAATCGGAAATAAAAATATTGATAGAACTCTAAAAAATTGTTCTAAAGGAAATGTTCTACCGGTGTAATTGAGATTACAGCCTCACCATCCGAATAGACCATCCGAATAGGTCGTGGCTGTTTGCCATAACATTCATCGAAGTCTTATTCATTCGAGAGATGTCAGTCGATGGCGCGATAGTAGTGTATTTTTCTTTGTGTCTCCCCGCAACCGTACTAGAATGTTCGCCTCATTGGAAGCTCCAAAATCAGCCGAAAGGGACCTATTAGAACGATCAGTCCGGACGAGTTTGTATTCTGGGGCGGGGTTGTCGAAGCTCAGGGGCGGGGTTGCAGAAATTTTTCGACATTCATTGCTCAAATTTAATAGTTTTAACTCGTTTTTGACGCTTCTAACGGCTCGAGCCGTCTATTAGGAGCCATACGACGCCAGTAACGTAGTTAACTCAAGAACTTTTTTGAGCGTGTCTGCTGCCTTCAATCAAAATAGCGAATAAGCTCAGAATTGAAGATTATCGTGAACACTGCCTTTAATCTGTTGATTAATACCTTATTTTCCTGATTTTTAATGGGCCGAGAGGTCTTAAAATTCAAATGTCGTTTTTAAATGCAAATTGCGTAGGAAATTGTCCTAATTGGGCTCTGTTTTGTTGCGAAATGGATTTTGAGGCCCGCGTCGCGCGCGCAGCGAATTCGCATTAGGTTAGCCGCGCGCGACTGTTTTGGAGAATCGTCTGCGGAAGTTTATTGAAATTTAATTAAAGCAAAAAGCATAGAGATTATTGATAGGATTCTTTTTCCACAGATTCTGTTTGCTTGTTTTTTTCAATTAATCGTTTCGATTTTTTTTTGTGGAAGCTGTGTTTTTTAAAAATTTTTTCGCCATCTGAATACGTAATCTTTTTTGAATGCATCTACTCATTTGCTTGATTCCTTTTTTTCCCAAATAAGATTTTAGATTTTCTTACCTTTTGTGTTTTTCATTTTATTTGTCGCATCGAAATTACTTTTTGAGTAATAAATATGAATAGAAATTTTCGAGTAGAAAAACTTTTCGTTTTCTTCTTTCTTGGATAGTTTATCGTTACATAATTTAACAATACTAGTGATTTTCTGTAGATAAAACCTTTCCGTAAGGCTAAGTTTTTTTTGTTGAAAATTTTCCATGCTTACTTTTCCCAAAAGTGTTTTTCTCTTTCCAGGATGAAATTTGCAGGTATTGAGTCCCTTTGTGGATAGACTAGGCTTAATATTATTTTTTATTTTCTTTTTTCGATTTTTTTTAATTTGACATATTTGGGTGATCTATTGGAACACTAATTGTTTTTTTTAAATTTATTCTCAATTTAATGTGTATTTTTAAGTTTTTTTCATGAGGTAATACAATGCGATTTCCCATGGCGTCTTGGGAGGTTATTTGAACCAGCGGACTAATTGTTTTTATACTCCCTAATTTGAACTCGTGGTTATAGCTTTCATAGAACTTCCTTTGAATTCTGATCTCCTAGGCTTTTCTCTTGTGAAAACACCGGATTTTTCGTATTTTGTGTTCTGGGAGATGAGATTTCTGGCATTTTTTTTGCACATTTTTGGGGGTAGTTTTTCATGTTTTCCTTCAAATACTCAATACAAATTGAGAATAATCACAACGGAATTTGAAAATTTTGTTCTCAAATCCGTCTGGGTGCACTTAAGTTTAACTCAGTTTTCATTTTCTATTTTTTGGCTAATTTTTTCTTCCTGAAAAACCCTAAAAGTTTTTTTTCGGTTTTTTTTCTGTTGCTCAAAGTGTTTTCTTCTCCAGCGGTATTACATCTCTTTAAAGTGCGGTTTTATGTTTTCACCTTAGTCATTTTCTTTTCTCGTTTTGATGGCGAATTCAGAAATATTTGTTTTCACATGGGAAACATTGCTTTTTTTAACAAGGTTTAGGTTTAAATTTGATATTGAACTTTCGAATAAATTTTTTTTGTTATCTTGAGTGGTTTTTGCTCGAATACCTATATCATTGAATATTTTGAACTTTTTCAACGTTTTCGTCCATTCCTGTTGATATGTCTGAGTGTCCTCTTCTCTGTGCGTTTTATTTCCCATGTTGACAATTCGTCATTTTTCTGAGTGGAAGGCTAGACAAACGGCTGGGGTGGTTGTCCTTGGCAAGTGCTTTCATTTCCCGAGCCAGACAGCCATTTCCGTTTAGTACCAGTTTGCCTGCCGTTTACCCGGTCCGGGTTATTTTCTTCATGTTGCGAGTGGCTGAAGTGACCCTAAAATGTATTTTAACACACCAGAAATTAGTTTAGTTTGAGAGGAAGTGGACTATTTGGCGTCTTGGGGGAGGTTTATTCTGCAGTTCTAAGTGAAAAAGTTGGCGTAACAGAGTTTTTGTGTGGCAAACTGTTTTTGTGCCGTTTTTTTCGATTCTCCGATACCCTTTTCTCTCCATTTGTAATTTCAAACCTATTTTTCACAGAAGGCGAAGGCGATGTATTTACGAACGTGGGAGGAAGATTGTTTGTTGTCCTGAAGACTGAAAGCGTTGCAGAAGTTTTGGAAATCTGTGGCCTTTCTTGTTGTTCTAAGCTCGAAACAATCGATTGCAGTAGTAAAATAACGTCCACCTAACTTAACCTACTATAGAAGTGCGAAACACCGTGAACGGATCCCATATTGGTGTTCAGCGCCTCAAATTTTCCTCGAAGCGTAATTCAGCGCCTAAGGTAGCCCCTATGAACTCAAAAAAGTTGTAAATCCCGGATTTTTAGAGATTGAGATTAGCATGCCGATTACGGACGAGGTATTGCACTGAAGGATACAAATCATATGATGTGTTGAAAATTTCAAGAGAAACATGGAAGTTGTCCAAAATTGCAGGAGACAGCTCTGTGGGGGAACACAACTTTCAAATTCGTGTTTTGATCGATGGTTATAAACGCAACAACGAATATTCTAACAAGAGTTACGATGTGATCTCAAGGTCAAATATGTACGTTCTACAGAATGCAAAAATTTTGTCCTGGAGGGGATTCGAACCCTAGTGTCACTCCTGTGAGCCTAGCCTCTCCACCATTACACCCCGAATGCTCCGTGCTCCGGATAGAGTAGGCAGGGCGTCCCTCGCAGTGAGGGGTTTTTCTTTGCTGGTGAGGTAATTTTGTGCGCTGAACAAGAATATGAGGTCCGTTTTTTTTGGTGTTACGGACTTTTAAGGTAGGACACGATAGGCTTAGGGACATTTTAGTACAGCAACCAATAGTTTCGAGCCTATAACTTTCTCAGATATAGGTTTAGGCCGGGGTCACTCACAATTTAGTACTCGTAGCGTGGGCATTCTCTCTATGTATGTACTTCATTCTGCTAACCTCAGCCTGCGCAGAAATGGTTTCCCTTGTGAAGCGATTTTAGTTTTTCCATAGGTTTCACCAGGTTTCCTTCCATACTCGAGCAGAACATACACTGCTTACCATATTAGAAGGGAAAGAAAGAGTTTAATCGGAAAACTTTTTGCACTTTATGATTCGCAAGCTAATGATTTTGTCTTGTGTTTCGATTATTTTAATTTGTCTAGCAAGAATGTTCAGTGTGAAATCCGGCGTTCAATGGTGAATGTTGTCGTTGTTGGGTGAGGGGTGGGGGTGTGACTGACCTTTAATGTCGTTTGTTCCTGCTTGGCGAGCGAGACAGGGGAAAGACTCGTCAGAAAACGAGCAAAACAGAAATTCTCAGCTGAAAATCTCGTTTAGACGGATTTTGGGGATGTTTTGTGCGAGGCGTTTCCTTTGTTCTCTTCCGAAAATTGGACATAGTTGACGTGAGAGTATGTCTTTCGACAGGGAAAAGTTGGCTTTAGGGCTTATGATTTGAAGATGAAAAATTTTCCTGATTTATTTTTTTGATTCGTTTATTTATACTCTTCATTCTCTATTTAATTTTTTTAAAATTTATCTTTTCAGCTGGTTTTTTACGCATTTGTTCATTTTTTAAAATATTTATTGATTTATTCATGCATTCATTTGACCTTTTTTGTATACATATATAGTTTTTGTATATATATTTTTGTATACATATTTTTTGTATATATATATATTTATATTTATATTTATATTTATATTTTATCAGAAGACTAGTGTTTGTGGTATAACATTTTTCCAACATAGGTCCTCACCTTGAAAAATTGGTTTATTTGGGAGAAATATTTGAAATGTCATAATATCCTCTATAGGCTTCTAACTCGGATTCAGTTCAAAAAACGTCATGGTTGGTATATATCAGGTTGTCCGATAAGTTCTTGCCGTTTTTTAAAAATTTTTCGTAATATAATTGTAATATAATATAATAATATAATGTAATATAATGTAATGTAATAATATAATATAATATAATATAATACAATATTAATTTAATATATTTTTAATTTTTTTAAAATTTTTTTAATTAATTTTTTAAATTTAATTTAAATTTAAATTTTTAAATTAAATTCTTCGCAAACCAATATCGAGCAGTTCTTTCAGCTATGGCACCCTCTCCGTATACGGCACAAATCTCTCTAGCAGCTTCCGTGGCTTTGGCACCTCGGTTAAACGCAAAAAGTAGATGGTGTCGAAAATGCTCGTTTTTGTCGACTTGACACTTCATTTAAATGCTCTAAAAATTAACAAAAACTAATCGAAACAAAAAAACCAAGTAGACTCTCTCGTAGAGTGAAAAATTCTCTTCCGAATAACACAAAACATTGTACCAAAAAATTTCATTTCGATCGCTAGTTTTTTAATTTAAAGGCAGTGTTCACGATAAAAAATGTGTTTCAGTTTCCACCAGGAATGGGTAGTGGAAGGGCACACTGTAACGTTGACGTCGAAAGAACGCATGAAAACGACCAGGAAGATTCCCCAAAGAGGCGAAGTTGCAGCTCCGAGCGCATTGAAAACCCCAAAAAGCGCATCACGCCCACTGACGTGAACAAATGAATGCTCGAGATCGTGAGATGAGCGATGATTTCTAATCATTAGCCCCGTTCTTCCCTTCATTCTCAACTTCTCTCTTTACTCAGGTCAGCTCGCACACATCGGCTGCAAAGACGGAAGTTACAAGCCTCGGACAACTCTGTCCACCATGTTTCCTTAATCATATTTTGAGGACCATAACTCCCTTCCCAGAAGGTCTTGTACGATTTCAGAGACACCATTGGAATCAGCATGGGGCCGTTTCCAAGATAGGCGGAAAAACAGAAAAACGATTTTTATCG
The DNA here is from genome assembly GCA_029168955.1 of Aplectana chamaeleonis. Lineage (NCBI taxonomy): Eukaryota > Metazoa > Nematoda > Chromadorea > Rhabditida > Cosmocercidae > Aplectana > Aplectana chamaeleonis. The sequence goes on along the minus strand of JAPDOI010000012.1, from coordinate 425,387 downwards.
TGAACACTGCCTTTAAGAAAACGGCAAGAACTTATCGGACAACCTAATAGTTAAAAAAAACCAAACTTCAGACCTCATGGAACTCTTCAGTTTTTTTTTTCGAAATCAATTCGTCATCCCAAAAATAGGATATATTTTTATTGCAAAATGAGTCGCGAAAATTGTTAAAAATCAAGAAAATCAGTAAATTTGAATCCTGTCTCTGGTCGATTATCTGGAAAATTGCCGGTTTTGATCCTGTAAAACTTTTGGTTTGGAAAACTGATAACTTAATTCATCAAGAAAGTGATGAAAAATCAGAGAAAAATAGCCTATTCCATCAAATTCTGAAAAAATCTAGTTTTGTTACAATTTGATAGCTCATTATTCAGTATTTGAAAAATGATGAATTGGACTTTTCCTGGCATGACAATATGTGGAAATTAAAATTATTAAAAAAAAACAGATGAATCAAAAAAATTTAATAAAAATGTTTGAAATTTTAATTATTTTCTTTAGGAGCCCTACGATTTTTGAAAAAAAAAAGTTAATTTGAGTGCATTCTCGAAGGAAGTGAAAAATCACTCCATAGATACGAATTCTGGAAATTCTTTGAATTATCGAGCAGTTTGAATGGAAGGTTCTGAATGAAAAACCTGTACTCTAACTGTATCTGATATTATATGTAGATAATTTTTGAAAAAAGCGTATTTTGAAAATTTGAATTTTTGTGGCTATGTAGAAGCTCCTGACTTCCATCCAGTTATTCACATGGAATGAAAAAATATTATTCAAATTATTTTTCCTAGTTCTTTTTTACTCGCGCAAATACTGCTGACTATAAATGTGTACTTCATATTTGGATATTTCGAAAAATCAATATACTTAATTAATTTTTTTTGAATAAAAAAGGGATCCTCCTTGTATTAAAAATGCCCAAATTAACGATTTCGAATATCTTTTGTTTCAGAATTGATTTCTTTATTATTCTGTAACTCACGCTGTGTCTTACAAAAAAGAGGTACAGTCGGCATGGACCCTAGTGATACTTTGCCTTCCTCAATGAAGGTTGGCGCAAACTCGGTGCACCTACATATGTGATAGCATATGGCACCAAGTTTGCGCCAACCCTCAGTAGGGGACGCAAAGCATGTTTTAGGATCCATGCTGACTGTATAGAGGCTATAAAACCGCGAAATTCTCACGGTTTCTACGCGTGCTAGCGCGGAGCGGCGGTCACAGACAGTGAGAGAGCGCATGACAGACGGAGGGAGCAGAATCGCCCACGTCGCTCGCGCCATGAGTCTTGAAAATTACGACGTTTTATGGAGGGTATGTATATGTTTGTGAATTGTTCAAATATTTTATTCTTATTATTATCATAATTACACATCTAATTTTTGTTACTCTTTCTTCTTTTCGTTATGTTATTCATTTTTTGTATTTCTTAATTTTATTCTTTTTTACTATTTTTTTCGCTTTTCCTACGCATTTTTTTACATTCTTAATAATCGCTTTTATTTAAAAAATTTAAATTTGAATTGTCTGAAGACAAGAGCGAGATAATCCATTTCAGAGTTTCGAAAAGGTAAATGAATTCGAAAAAATGATGATCAGGATAAAATATTATGAAAACAAGAGACAAGATTAATAAAAAAAACATTACATCCAATTTTTTCCAGCCTACAATACCGAAATAATTATTCTTAAAATTTTCTAACAAATTTCTCGCTAGGCTTTGATCATTCAATAAATTAATTGCAACAAGTAATCAAGTGACAAAGATTTTTTTCTAAAAAAAATATACACTATTCCCTAGGGCGGATTTTTGTTTTATAAATGGCATTAACAGTGTGAATTCCTAAGTGAGTTTTGTGTAATACTTCTAAATAGTTACATACCTAAACGGTGATTTCTACTGCGTCAAAGTTTCTGTTGTAACCCAGTAATTTGAGTTGTTTTTCTTACGAACACCTCATTTGTGCGAGCGGCGAGTGCGTCATTGTAACCCGGTATTTGGAGCGCCGCGCGGGTTACTTCTGAGGTAACTTGGAACGCAACACAACAAGTTGTTAGGGAGTCGTTAATGGAGAAAGTGTGCCCGTGTTCTGCCGCCGTCGTTGTTTGGTTTTGGATTTGTGGCCAACTCGTCTATGTCTATCGTTGTGTCGTTTTTACCCCCAAAAATTTTGATGGTTTTGGTGTAATTTCAGATCCCTACTCGTCGTACGTCTCATCGCACGGCACACTTCTACGCCCGTCCAAGACGATGATCGACGTACTGGCGCCGATGAGGCCGAATGCGGCCGACGGAACCGGCGCCAATCTGCCGTCGACAGCTAGCAGTAGTGCTATTGGTGAGTCGGACTCGTCTTTCGGCTACATGTCTTCACAAGTAGCGATGTTTTTGTGTGGTTTTTCTTCTTAAATAGCGTTTTTTTCCTGTATTTTTTGGGTCAAAATTTAGTTCAACTAGTTGTATATGGTGGGACACGTTGTATGGCGCAAATCGCGCCTGTAATCACGTTATACCTCCTCGTTGGCCCCGAATCATATTGATTTTACTTTTCCCGGGTGTAATTTTTTCTGGTTGACAGACCACTTACCCAGATGAATGTGGCCGTGGAAAACCATAAACGCAACAATCGTCTAAATCCTAAGCTGACCCGGCCTTATGGCGGATCTCGGTAAGGGGGAAGTAATCGGCCGTATACTTGGTATGTTGGCCGCAACCGCACCTATCTTTCCATGAAGGCGTTGTTTTGCATATTGCGTGTAAGGTCTATTTTACACTTCCATCGCTGATTGCCGCAACGCCATGCTTCGAATGCTGATCGACGTGCGACGCGACTTTGATCGATACTCATGGTTAACATAATGTCGCGTCGCATGGCGATTGCACTCTGTAGGGGACCTAAGGGGCTAGTTAGAGTTGCATCGTGGCGCAACGCGACCTTAGGTCAATGGGATATATACTTGTCGCTGTCATGAGCGACAGTCATGACATATAGCAAAAATCGTGGCGGGACCAACATCGGAGCAATGGCACTAGCCGTCGTAGGAACAGTTGTCGCGTGTCCGCGCAGCGTTGTATCGCGGAGGGCTGACATACTGCATATGTGCCGATGCCTCTCATTGTCACCGTCGCTGTCGCTGTGCAGAGCGACGCGACCTTGTGTCGCAAAAGTATACCATTGACCTTATGATGGACTGCCGTATTGATATATCGCGGCGATCTGTCAGGACGGCAGCCCGTCATAGGGTTGCGTTGCGCCGCGATACAACTCTGCTACAAACTCGTTCAGAGTTTATTCGCGGCGCGGCACTATGTTATAATGAACCCTAGCGATGAGCGTTGCGCGACAAGCTCGTCGCTGGTTTCCTCCAAGGGTTCCCCATTAAAGGGGTCTGCAAAGTTGAAGTCGCGGCGTTGCTCGCAGCGACGAGCAGCTCTGGGTGACGTAATATCGATTACATTCGGCGACGGGGGCGACCAACGCAAGGTGAAGGGCCACGAGGGGCACCGCAGTGTTCTGACGCTGCAAAGACCCTGCATCACTGCCAGCGGGCGTCAAGGCTGACGCTCGGCGACTAGTCGCCGGTCGGTGAAACTCTGCACACCCCTTTACACAGCCAAATCTGACAATGAAAACAGTTAAACTAGCATATTTCGGACCTTTTGCACCCAGTCATCGCGTCGCCCCGCGATAACTCTGAACGCCGCATCAGACGTCAACGGGAAGCGTTACGTGATGCCTTAGGGGTCGTTCATATTCCGTCGCCGAGCGGCCCAGCTAGGTGAGTTTCAAGATTTCAACTATATTGATCAGGCGGCGCGATCAATATTATAGAGTTGCACTTGGCGGCGCCGCTGGGCGGCGGAAATGTCAACTTATGATTCGTAGTTCGGAGTCCATCTAGATGGAATTTAACTCTTAAGAGATCGCCTGCTCCACGGCGAATTTCTACAGCCGACCGGTGCGCTCCACGGCTAATCATTTCCGTGGGTGACATGTGTGGACACTCGATCCGCTGGGAACCGTTTCGATTGGAGCAGGCTATCTTAGATGGTACACATCCATTGTTTCTTTTTCACTCCACCCTCGGGTAAAATGGGAGGAAGGCCATGATGGAGCCACAATCATTCACTTTCTTACGGACGTGGTGAATTTTGAATTGGGAAGTTATTTAAACTTTACACGCGCAAGGTGCTTTGAAACACGACTTCTCGCAAATTTTCGGGCATGTTAGCCACGAATTTAACGTTTTTCTCTTGACTTCTGGAATTTTCTGTAGGTGACAGCAGATGGTTAGGGCTATACCGTGCGAAACCAACCTAAAATATGAGAATTTCGAGAAATGGACGGACTTCGGATACATGATGTTCTAATGAACCTCACAGCGAATTTTCGACGGACTCAGAGACTTTCACCTGAAAATTTGTCTGTTGTAACCGACGAAAATTCCATGAGAATTTTGGAAATGGGAGTCAGATTTGGGATCAATACCCCAGCCCCACCTAAATGACCACCTCGGCGAAGTCGCAACAAAATCTGAGACGTTTGCCAACACATAACAAACGGCAAACGATAGCGATTTCAATGAAAACTGTTGGAATAACACCATTCATTGTTTAGCACCTGCAAATGTACCCCGTAGCGAAGGTTCAGCAAATTCTGGAGCACTGAACCAACGGCAGTCTTTCAGCCCCATCCCGCCAAGTTACCCTCCACACGGAAATCGGAACTAATGTTAATCATTGGCTAGATCACCGCGGTAATTTCATTGAAATTTGAAAAATAAACAACAGATTCTCGCGCAGAAAATTGGATAACCCTCGGGTTCAAGGTGGCAAAGTTTTAAACATTGAATTACTACAGTTATCTCGATTAGTTGGAGCTCTGCTTCTCGAAAACCATTTAGACGACAAAGGTTTTGTGATTAGCATCAATCATGCCCCTCTCACCAAAGTTTGGGAGAAATTCTTTTCGAACAAAGAAGCTCGAAAATTCGAAAAATGTCATTTCCGAAGATGCTGGTAAAATAACTAGGAAACCTCAAAAGGCTTGACCACTGTGAATGTAAATAGGTTACATCCTAAAGAACCTAATGATGTTCATTAGGGACCCCATCTCCCGAAACTTCAAAAAAATATTGAATGTTGTATGCCGTGGGTGCGCAGTGTGGACACGCGGTCCGAGGGACAAAACAGCCGTGGGTGCGCAGTGTGGACACGCGGTCCTTTAAGTGTTAAACCTACTCAGGCTGTTCTCGGCCCCAGGCCGCCTGACACTTCGGCTCGTTCTCCCAATATCCGGGACACTGCTGTCGCTGTGCGAGCCAACTGGAAGAGCCTGGATGACATCAGTTGTAGCTCAAAAAACAACAGCGGTGGCCCGGACAGGTACAGAAGCCGACCCGCAGATTGGGAGAACGGGCCGAGCTGTCAGGCGGCTCGGGACCGTGAATCGCCTGAGTAGAATGGTCAGGAAAGTGGGGCTCTTTTGAGTCCAGATCGCTCCCCGTAGAATTCAATTCCCTTTTTCAGAAAAAAACAATATTTTTTCCAGTCCCGGACCTGTTTATGATGTCGTTCGGATGTTTTCTCGCTTCAGTGTGAAAGTGTCTTCTTGTCGTTTCATAGGACATTCATGGATGAGGACATTACCGTATCTATATGGAGATCAATGTGTTGAAAATTGTCATCTTCGCCTTCGTGAATGGGTGTCTATCAATGGCGGTTTTTGCCCTGCGTGGATAGATGGATGGATGAAGATGTCTATCGGCCGGGGGTTCGTCAGCCCGCCCTAGATATCATTTTGTACTATTCCAGAGTCATTCTGTAAGGTTTTCTAGTGGCTCGACGATTTCCTTTCTATCTGGGCTACCAGAAAACATGGGATTATTAGCCCGGAAAGACACCACGGCTCTCGAATTTCTCTCTTTGTTCTGCTGCCTACTTAAAAACTTATTATTCTGCCTGCCATGTGCCACAGGGCCTAAACAATCGTTTGTTTGGCTCTCCGCGAACGACTTCCTGCCGCTCTAGGATCAAGTGGTTAAATGGGCGAGAGAGGAGAGGGAGGAGAGAATTAGCTATCTTGTTTGCAATTTAGAACTTTCACCGACTTTTAAACCTTGAAAAATTAAATAGATGGTGAAATCGCCACATGTTTAGCCTTAAGGGCTCAAATGAAAGAGTAGGATAGAAAAAATACAATTCTTTTTTGTGGGGTTTACGCCATGCTCTGGTCTGACGTGCTTCAAATCGCGGACTCGATTGAATGTGTAAAAGTCAGATGCTTACTTCTGTTCCGAATTTCAGCAATGGATTGGATTTTCAAGTCCCACCCGTAAGGGAATGTGAAAGTTCAAGAGCGCAAAAAACGGATTGAGTAGGAGCCATATCCCCGAGTGTCCCTTGGTCGGGATTGCGCCATGCATTGATCTGAAATGGCAGAAATCGTAGATTTAATTGATTGTGCGAGAGTTTAATGCACATTTTTTTTGGCCTAAAAGATGATATAATAGCTGATTTTTCAGTCTTCTGGCGAGATTGAAAGTGATATAGAGTTCTTCTTTGGGTTTTTGGTAAAGACGCGCCATGCACTGGTATGAATCGCTCGAAATCGTGGACTTGATTGATTTATGCAAAATGCATAAGTGCATACTTTTTTGTATTGGATTCTAAGTTCTCTTCAGTGAGTGATGGTGAAATTGCCACATATTTAGTCTTGGAGATTAAGTTCTCAGAAGAAAAAGTTGAATGAAAAATAATTTCTTTGGGTCGGATTTGCGCCAGGCCCTGGTCTGACGTGGTCCCAGTCGTGGACTCGATTGATTGTGTGCAAGTTAGTTGCGTAGTTTTCTTCTGCGTTCCGGATCGTTCCGGATTTTAATGATGGCGTGAACTTTGAATTCTTATTCTAAAGGGAATCTGGAGCTCAAAGAAAAGGGTAGAAAGGGAAAAATTAATCCCCGGTGTCTCTTGGTCGGGATCGCGCCATGCATTGATCTGAAATGCTAGAATCAGTAGATTCAAATGATTGCACGAGAGTTGAATGCCCATTTTAATAGTTAACTTTTCAGTGCTCTGTCGAAATTGAATTTGATATCGGGCTTTTTTGTTGTATTTCTCGAAAAAGACGCGCCATGGACAGGTGTGAATTGCTCAAAATCGTGGACTTGATTGATTCATGCGAAAGTCAGATGCATATAATTTTTTACATAGATGTCTCAATTTTCAGTGAAGGCACGATCTGTAAAATATGATTCTAAGAACAGAACAGTGTGGAAATTCAAGGTCCTAGAGGAATTCATAGAAATGAAGGTATTCCAAGATGTTTTCGTTGGAAATTGCGCCATGCCCACGTCTGAACCTTTTGAAAATGTTGGACTGATTGATTGATTGGGCAGGTGTTGTATGAACTTTTTTTCGACCAAAACTCTGTTATAGAAGTGAATTTTTCGAGATTTAAAACTTATAAGGACATGTGGAAGACCAGAGGAAAGCGGTTTTTTTTAAACAAAGATTGTGAAATTCCTGGGATGTTTACAGTAAGGAGTGGGCCATGCATTAGTCCAGAACGTTCGAAGGCTCCACCTTGATTGAATGTGTACAAGTCAAATGCACAGTTTTTCTGCAGCCGAAATGCATATGCTTTTTCCTTATCAGTCTCACCACTGTTTACCTATGTGTTCAGTCGCTTCAACCCTTGTTTGAATAATCCAGGAAGCCCCTTGATCTATGGGAGGGAGAAAAAACTCTGGGACTAGAGTTTCAACCCCGAAAGTGGCTTTTCCTTCGAATTGGCTCATGGATATTCATCCTTCTGATCACGTCAACCTAACGCCTATGACGATTTCGCTTTGAATGTCGTTTGCACGTTTCGTGTGTTCTTGACTTACCAGATTCGCTCTTGCACATGATAGATGTGCAGATTTGCCACTTTTTTGCTGTAACTCGTGTGCCATTTTTGGCGTTATCCGGGTGAAGGACGCATCAGTGTGTTGGTCGAATAGTGAAAAACTGAGTAAGATTGATTGGGTTTCGTTAGGAGATTTATGGGGGTCTTGTTGAGGTAAGCGAGATGGGAAAGGTCTACCATCTGCGCGAATCGGAGTGCATGTAGAGTGGTTCACTCGGGAGTCTGCTTGGAGTAAATAGATTTGGGATTTTCATTTTTTTGCGCGTTGGGGTTCTTTGAAGACTAGATCGGGGCCGAAGTTTGCTTTTTCTTCTTAGAATATTCGGGAAACACTAGTTGGCATAGTTGAAAGGTTCTAGAAAGGGTTGGCCGAGGGGAGGGAAAAGGTGAGCGTTGATTTCATGAAGGTGGCAGTCATTTGTTTTGTTGTCGCAGATTAGCTATCACGGATCCGCCTCTGCTGTGGTCGGTTTGGAGCCGAACTGCTCAGTGAATCGTGCTCCTGTTGTGGTCGGCTGGGAGCCCAGAGTTTGCTTCTGTTGTGGTTGGCTCAGAGCAAAACTGTCGTGTAGCTCCTGCTCCAGCTGCGGACGGCTTGGAGCCGAGCTGACTCTGATTTCCGCTTCTATCGTGGTTTGGAGCCGAAGTGTCCCTTCGACCCCTTCTCTTCTTGTGATTGAATTAGAGCCAAAACGTCGTTCCACTGTGGCTGCTATTGTGGTCGACTTCGAGCGGAACTGTTGCATAGTCCTTGCTCATGGTGTGTTCGGCTCCGAGCCGAACTGTCTGATGAATCACGCTACTGTTGGGGTCGGTTCAGTGCCGAACAGTGGTGAATTCTACTATTATCGTAGTCCTCTTGAAGCCTTGCTGTCTGGTGGATCCTACTGATGTGGTTGACTCGGAGCTGATCAGTAATGAATCTTGTTCCTGCTGCGGTTGGCTCGGGGCCGAGTTGCTCTGTGGCTCCCTCTCCTGTTGTGGCTGGTTTTGAACCGAATTGTCTTGCTGTGGTCGGCTCGGAGCCGAACGATCTGATGACTAATGCTACTTTTGGGGTCGGTTCGGTGCCGAACTGTCTGGTAAGTCCTACTCTTGTCGTAGTCCTCTTGAAGTTGTACTGCCCGATGGATCCTACTGATGTGGTCGACTCAGAGCTGATCAGTGACGAATCTTGTTCCTGCTGCGGTTGGCTTGGGGCCGAGTTGCTATGTGGCTCCGTCTCCTGTTTTGGCTGGCTTTTAACCGCAATGTCTTGTTGTGGTCAGCTCGGAGCCGAAGTGTCTGATGACTCACGCTACTCTTGGAGTCGGTTCGGTGCCGAACTGAGTGGTAAATCCCACTCTTATCGTAGTCCTCTTGAAGTTGTACTGCCCGATGGATCCTACTGTTGGGGTCGGCTAGGAGTCGAACACTGGTGAATTTCGCTCCTGCTGCGGTCGACTCGGAGCCGATCTGTGTGGTGAACTTTGTTTCCTTTGTGGTTAGCTTGGGGCCGAGTTTCCATGTGACTCCTGCTCCTATGCTCCTGTTGGGCTCGGCTCTGTGCGGAACTGTCAGGTGAATCCGGCTCTTGTTGTAGTCGTCTTGAAGCCTCTTGTTTGGTGGATTCTACTGTTGTTTTCGACTCGGAGCCGAACTGTTTGATGAACCCTACACTTCTGGTAGTCGGCTTGAAGCCGTACTGTCTGGTGGATTCTACTATGGTTGCCGGCTTAAAGCTGAACAGTGATCAATTCTGCTGCTGCGAGCCGATCGCTTTGGTGAGTTTTGCTCCCGTTGTGTTTGGCTCGGAGCCGAACTTCTGATGAATCATACTCCTGTTGTGGACGGCTTGGAGCCGAACTGTGTGTTGACTCCTACGCCTTTTGTGGTCGGCTTGGAACTGAGTTCTCATGTGGCCCCTGCTCCCATGATGGTTGTTTCTGGGCCGACCTCTAGAGTAATCGCTGCTTTAATTGTGAACGGTTGATGCTGCGAGTAATTTTCTTCAAGGCGATCCGCGGTTTTCAGCTGGGATGCAGCCTGTTTTGAGCTGGTTATTGTGGAAAGCTCAGGTTAGAGAAGCGCATTAATTGCGAGGTTGGTGTTGAAATTCCTCCATTCTCTCGGTTCAGCTTTCTTTTCCCTCAGGGCAAGCCTCCGTATCTCTGATTCTAAATTTTGGCCCTTTTTGTCTCGGTGCTGTCCGGTAGAATGCGTCCCATCGATGCGGGCGCATGTGATTTTCTGACGTCGCCAGGGTTTCCTGCTGGCGCGATTATGGTACTCAAGGGGATAAATGGGTTGGTTTGCAGACATGCAGCCTGATTGTGGAAGCGGGCTTTAGCCTATGCTTTGATGGCTGTGGGGGTGCGGGTAGGGGATGAGTGGGTAGAGAATTGTGCCAATTATGTTCGTCATCGGATAAATGAATGTGCAGTGAGAGGGAGATAATCGAGCGATGCGCTTCGTCGTTGTCGTCCATTTGCTTCTATCAGGCGGGTATTCGGGGTAACCATGGGGTTATGTCACCTGATTTTACCTCATTTGAGTAGGGTTTGCTACATTTTCCCTTTTTGACTGCGCTGCACTCTCCTCAATTCGGTTCCCATGGCTACATATATGTATTTTATTCTATGGGATTAATCTTCCTACAGTAGGTTAGCTTGCACTTTTCACTTTTTCAACGGCTGGTTCAGCTAGATTATTTCCATGAGGGCAAGATTCGTCAATGAAAAATTTATGGGTTTAAGGGGTGAGTTTGACCGGGATTTCTCACCACCCTGGTTACCGATAACCCACGGGTTTTCGAAGTTGGTCCCTGAGAGGTCTGCTTAAACCCTGGTGAACTTCAACTTCTTCTTTTAGCTCCCATGTTTTCTGGGTTGCTGGGTTGATGCGCACCGGCGCCACTTGTTGACGCTTTAACACTGCCTAGGAAGTGAGGTCGGTCGGTCGATGATGTTTTCGGGTTCGGTCTTCGATCTAGTAAATGGGTGAACCAACGGTAAGAATCCTAAGGGGGGGCGTACTGTAGGGTGTACTGTGGATTTTTTGAAACATATTTTTTGGGTGAAATTTAATTGATTTTCGTTTTTTCGTTCGCGTTCTTCAATGCCTCACATATGATTTTGGTTTTCACAGTGATCAAAGTTTCTCGAGATTTTCTTTGATTAAAAGAAATTTCTTGATTTCTATAGTTTCGTGCTTAACCGTCAAAATTGTGGCTCATACCTAGGACTATTCTATTTTTCAAAGTGGTCGGTGTCGGAACGATGGCTATCAATCGATGGACACTGCTGTCCACCATGCGCCAACACATCCGTGGTCGCGACTACTTTCTGGGACCTATAAAACAACTCGCTTTATGCTTACTGCGAGACTTGTGACCGATCTAACCTTTTCGGAATATTCGGGGTTGAGAAAATTCGTTTATTTGTGAATTTCATTTTTTTTTGGTTCTCGAGTAATATATGTTCAATAATTCAAGTTTGCATTTTTTTTGAATTTTTCGAAATCTTGTATGTATAACTGAAAAAAAGAAGTTTTAATTGCAACAAAATGAGAAAAGAAAAATTTGAATAAAAAAAGTGAATGGGTATAAAATTAGCTTTCTCTTTCATGATGCTAAACGCAATAAAAAATGTGTGTAGAAAATGCCAAATCTAAATGGAATTAAATTAGAAATTTTTGAAAATAAAGGTAGAAATATGTAATTTAGTAGATCAAAAAAAAGAGAAAGGCTGAAAAAACAATACGCATCAAATAACTTAATTTTCTTTTATAAAAATGATAAGAATTTTTTTTATAAAAATGATAACAATCCGAGAAAAATTCTTTTAAAAGTGCAAATGGTAAATCAAAAAGAAGTAAAAATGTTTTTGAATTCAAAGAATCATGGGAATTAACTAATGAAATTAAATAAAAAAGTGAAATAATGAAAAACAATCAGCTCTGGTTTCTATTTTCGTGTTCCTCACTCTTTAGTTCGAAATTGCGGTAAATAACAACTTTTGATTAAAAATTTGGCAGAAATGCAGACAGTCTACCCCAGGGTTTGCCGCGTGAAGACTTCTTGATTTATCTATTCTGGTGAAATGATAAAAATATTTTTTTTTCAAAATCGTAAAAGAAATGACGAAAAACAATCAATCAAAATTTATTTTAAAAAATTGAAAATTTAATAGAAGTGGAAATATTTCCGAAAATAAAAATTTGTGGAAAATAACAAATGAAAAGAAATAAAAAAGTGAATTAATGAAAAACGATGTGCTGTAGTCTCGTCTTCATGTTCCTCACTCTTAAATTTAAAACTGCTGAAAAAATAGGAACGTTTGGTTAAAAATTTGGTAGAGATACAGTTAGTCTACCCCAGGGTTTGCCGCGTGAAGGTTTTTCTGGTTATCTGTGAGGAAATAACGAAAAGAATTCTTATGTTACAAATTAAATATTAAAAAAAACGGGATGATATGATAAGGATAATTGAGGGTGTAGATGATTTAAATTTTCAGCGATTTTTTCCCCAAATTTTCTAGCAAATTTTGTGAAATATTCGAAATTTTCTCGGTAAATCCGTATTTTCCTCCGGTTATTGAGTGTGGGCAGTTTCGGCCGCTAGATGTTCCTCTAGAATATTCTGCCATGTTTTCGAGAGAACCCCCTCCAGGATTGGAATCAGTCACACGGTGTAGCGCATTGTGGTGCTATTCGATTAGTGTGCCTTGCTGGAGGGAGGGTGGAGAGTAGGCGGACGTAAAGGGCTAGGCTGCCCTACTCGGCCAGCCAGCCATGTTGTCAGTCAGTGAAGCCCAGCCCTGCATCCAGCAGCCAGCCAGTCAGTCCCCCAACCCAGTCTGAGCACGAGCCTGCTGCCGGTCATTAACCGGCGCCCACCCCTAATTCTGCTGCTCGGCCGCCGTCGTCACCGCTGGCTCGGAATCGAGCCCACGCCGTCGCCGTTCGTTTTGACGTCGCTGTCGGGCTGCTCCACAGAATCTGATTCTTCTGCCTTGGAGACAGTCTGTTGTCCGACTTCGTCCATCCATTCAGCGGACGCCATCACTCACTTATTATTCCACGCGAGTTGGCCGTCGCGCGACGATTTTTCCGCCGACGCCGCCGCTGGCTATTCGCGATGTGACGACAGTTTCGAGATGTACGCTAGCCTGTTCGAGTTACGTGGTGAGTCTTAGTGGCATCAGATTTCCAAGTTTTGCTGCGTTACGCTCTGGTGTGAGTGAGTGTTCATCTAAGTCAGTCCGGGGTGCATCGGAGTGTTCGGCCCGATTCTCTCATCATTTGCATCCGGCGAGGAGTGAGTCGGACTCGCTTAGCGTAGTCTTTGAGGGTTTCGACTTGTCGTTCCAGAGAGGAAATAGTGACGGCCAGAGAAAACAAGGGAGTGCTCGTCATCAGAAGATGCACTGTGGGAGGAAGTCACATGGGATTAGATCGGGTTGACATGTGGATACATACATGTCATCCGAGGAAACTACAAGACATTATGACATAAAAGACTGGAAAGCGCAAGAGGAGGATTTTTGAAAGTGGAACCTTCTGTGTAAAGTCCGCTCGAATGAGGCTGTCCACCCACGCGATCGCCATGCGTGTCCAGCCGCCGTCGCCAAGATATCCATCTGAGTCGTGAATCGACTAACTGGAGTATTTGACAGATAGTTAATAAAACGCAGCTATGAGAAGTCTCGTCTGGAAAGTGCCAGTTGCGAGTGCTACTCGACGCGCACGCCGACCGCGTGGGCGGACAGTCTCATTCGGACAGATTTTAACTATAACTTCACTTGAATTGGAAGGAAAAACACCAAAAAGGTGAATTGGAAAACTCGGCGTTTTTAATCCTTTTTGGCTTGCTCCTTGCATTCTCTTACGTGATCGTGGAGGCTGTATCGGGCTTCTACAGCTGCCTGCGCAGGATCAACCAACTTTCAAGCCAATGCTTTTATCTTCCCTCACGAATCTGGTACCAACCAATTCATCGAGATAGAAGGTTTGGTTGATCTTAGGCGAGGGTCGAACCCGACAGTGTGTAGCGAAAGCAGCGCCGCCTGCCACTACGCCACACGCGTCCAACACCAAGAATAGACATGATTGCCGAAAAAATGTATCTCATTTGTGATAGAAAAGGTTTTCTCAAAGCTATCATACAGCTTAGCGGAGGCACTTGTTGAAAGAATCTACCGCGACCTTACAAGGTCGCTACTCTGAACTGGTGCTTATAAAAGTCACTGCAACAAACAGAAAAATGTTTCGAAAAAACCAAAAACAACAATACTGAGGAAGAAATGTGCGAAAAGGAGGAAAAGGCGGGGTTTGGCTCAGAGAGTCTACCATTAGTTTGCGACTAGTCGCGCGTGCGTAACTCTGCGTTGTTATAGTGCGTCGCGGGAACGCGCGCGACATGATATTTGCGTCTGTTTGTCATCCAAGCACCGCGATCATGAATAAGCGGAATTTAGATTTCTGATGGTTAGTGGCCGTCCGATTCGTAAAAAACGTTCAAACAATTTTTTTTATTTCCAATTTTCCTGTTCTGGTTTTCGGCGCCTCAATTTTCGATTTACGAAACGGAATTGGGTTTCCGTTTTCCGAAAATTTGAAAAAGAAACTCCTCTCGTCCCCGGCGGCTGTCTTTTTGAATGAGCGGTGTCCTGTTAGATGTCCGCGACGCGGTGTTTGGGGCGTCGCGATAGATGTGTTAGTTTTGTGAAATCGTGTTTTCGGCGCTGCTTCAGAAAACCTACCGTGCGACTTTGCCCGCGTAGCGTCGTGCCTATCTAGCATGTCGTCGCGCAGTCAAAACGACTTCGCGATGTTTGATTGATAGACAGCGTGAGGCCCGGTGCATTTTTTCTACGACGCGCGACAGCGAAAGTGCATAGCGCCTTACCATATCCAGATCGATACAGATGGTAAACATTGTTTTGCTTCGCTTTACGCTGGAAGTGCGCGTTTCGCGCGCTCCCCGAAGTGTGGCACCATAGCGACGCCATTGCCTGCGCGCCACTTCTAGAAGCTTCATGGTAGATTCATAGAGCCAGTGTCCGCTCTCTTCTGCCTGTCGTACAATACCCGCGCTAAGTTTTGTGAAAACTGGGAGCATTTGCCAAACTTGGCAAAAAAGTCCGATGCATGAACTTTTTTGAACAAAGACTTTTTTGGATTCTGGAAACGCTATCATAATCACAGCTCGAATTCTTTTTTTATTTCTTATTTTTCAATTTCTTTTTTTATATAATAATGTGCCTTGTGAACCAAAGTTCCCTGAAATCGCTTTGTTTTCGAGTAAAGTCGTTTTTGCGGTCGTTTCACAAAAGCGTCGCGCGTGGCAAAGTGCGGCGAAACTTTGAGTAGTAGAAGAGCAGTTTCTATGTTTTCTTCGTAAATTGAATAAAATTGGGGCTATTTCGAGATCTTTGCAGATTTAATTTTCGAAATCCTTCATTATACGCTCTTGGGAGCTTCCTGAGAAGTCGGACTTTTGTTGCGAAAGCCCCAGACCGATAAATGGAGGATTTCGGAAATTCCATCTGCACAGATCTCGAGATAGCCCCACTCCCATCTAATTCACGATGGAAACATAGAGATTGCTGTTCTATTACTTGTACATTTACTAGAAGTTTCGCCGCACTTCGCCGCGCGCGACGTTTTTGAAAAACGGTTGCAAAAACTCTTTCCTTAAAAAACAAAGCGATTCCAGGAAACTTCGGCCTACAAGTTACATAGTTAGGTAGCAATTTGATCTGTGAATATGATGGCGTTTTCAGAATCCAAAAAAGTCTTCGTTCAAAAAAGTTACAAGCATTGGACGTTTTTTCGCCAAGTTTGGCAAATGCTCCCCGTTTTTACAAAGCTTAGCGCGGGTATTGTATTTTACTCAGGGATGGTGCTGGTTTCATAGAGTGTAACAAATTTTTTGAAATAGTTTTTGATCTGCTGTTGTGGCTTTTGGTGCGCATTAGTTCGGAGAAATCCCTACCGTTCTTGCGAGCATGCCTCTGGCCTTTGGAGGGTCGAACATGGTACTATATCTACCTAACTAACAAGGGAAGGTCACTTGGAGGAATGCTGACCGTAATATACTTTTATCTTTTCTTACCTGAAAATGGACCCCAAAATGGTGTTTAGCGCCCCAAATAATCCTGTGGAGAAATTTAGGGTGAATAAAAATTCCTCGATTTTCGGAGCCTCAAAAACCCACAAAGGTCGGCTTTTTCTTTATACGGAACTCCAAAGGTCGAAAAAAATGTCCCCCTCAAACATCTTATAGAGGGGTTATTTAGGGCGCTTGCCACTATTATGAGGCCCTTTTCCAGTTTTTGGGCTATGTTTTTGGGTCACACAGTATGGTAAGGTCGCTTACCCACCGCAATCTGTGGTTTATAACTCTGTTCAGAGAAGCGTAGCTGAGCCAGAAAGGTTAAATTCGAATTTTCTGGCAAAATTTGATTCTAAAAAGTTTCTTATTCTTCGAAATGGCCACTTTCTCCAAGTGACCTCCCTTTGTAAATCCAATCAGTTATTGTCACGCCTGGCCTCTGGCATTCTGGCTTTTCTCCTGATTTTCTCATGGTTGCCTTAGAGCAAGTCGGTCAGGAATCAGCTGATGATTGACGGGCGGCGTTCTACGGCTTCCTCCCATCATTGAATGCGTTTTCTGTGATGAACCAGGTGGATTTGATTCGGAAGTCACGTGCTGGTGGTGATGTTTTGGTTGGCGAGCCAACTAGCCAGTGGGGAGGCATAGGCATTCAAGCGCTCACTGTGGCGCGCGGTGTGTGCCTAATCCGGAGCGCATCGTTATGGATTGCCCCCCGGCAGGCAGGCAGCACAGCGCCAACCCAGGCCAGCTGAAGGAGCCGGAGCGTGAGCACTCAGGGGCACAAAACCAGACATTTAACTGGTTTGGGAATGAGTGGGTGAGATGGCGGTGGTGGTGGTGGTCAGAGGTTCATTGTGGAAGGAGATGGTTGCCGGTTCAGAGAGTGAATTCATCATTGTGTGAACCCTGGGTTTGTCGGTTCGGGTTGAGTTTAGAGCGAGCACAATCGATTCGATTCCCGTGTTAAACATAACCCTAATTCACGAACTAAGAGTTCATGCAATGTTGAATCTGGCTTCTGGTGGTAATTCACAGGTCGTTGTCTAGATTTGGCTCGGGGCCGAGAATCGTTTAAGTAAAGGCAAAGTTTGGTCAAATTTCACCCTCGAAAAATTTGATTTCTTAGTTGATTCGTTTTTTTTAAATTTATTTATTGATTCTCCGATTCAAAAGTACAAAAGTGCGAAATGGATTGGAAAAATTGAGTACCTACCCGAAATTTATTTTAAAAAATTTTTTGCTGTGATTTTTTTTGAAAATTAGACTAAAAAAAAGGTAAATAGGGAATAAAGAGCATTATCCTACGTATAGAGAAGCACTGTGCTTATGTGGGCCAAATTCCGGTCTGCAATTGCGTCTCGACACGCTTTGCAGCCGCACGCGCTCGAGTCGGTCGAGTTTCCAGCGCCAAAGCCGACTCGATGGGGCTTCTTCATACAGTTTTCTTCGATTTTTCTTAGTTTCCAGTTTGCAAAACCCACCTAGAGTCAACAGATCGGCGGCTATGGCGCTGGCAACTCTTCTGACTCGGGAGCGTGCGGCCGCGAAGCGTGTCGAGGCGCAATTGCTAACTGGAATTTGTCCCAGAGAAGCACAGTACTGTCGTTTTCGGGATGAAATTCCGGTCCACATTTGTGGACAACGGCTGTTGCATCACGCAACTGGATGATGATAATCGTGCTGGGACCACTTGGTCTCAGCACGATACACCTGTCTCCCAGCTTGATTATGACGTGTCGCGTGATGGAACAGTCGTAGTCCGCGATTGCGGACCGGGATGTGGCTCCGAGAACAGCAATATATGAAAATTTTTCAAATGAAGAGAAGATCAAAAGGTTCAGTCACCTCCGTTATTAATGGCTCTTTTTTTTGTTTTTACAATTGTTTTCCGATTTTTTTTAATGTCTAGCATGCGTCTCTTTCTGCAATTAATAGTTACTTTTAATTAATGGCTCTGTAATAATAATTAGGTTGAAAATTTTTATTCTTTGTTTAGGTTTGAAAACCTTGTGCAATGGAATATTTTGTCATTTTTTATGACCATAAATAATGTTTGTCTAATTTTGTCTTTTTACTTTTTTAATATTTTCACGACAAATCTTTTTTTTTGTTGCTGCCCTTTTTCAGACATTTTCCTGTTGAGAGCTAATATTATCATTCAACTTCATGACAAATTCCTTGCTCAAGTTAATTGTAATGTTGTTTACTTCATTTTCCAGTTTTTTTTCATTTCCAGTTTTTTTTGCGATTTTTTTCCCGCGTCGCCTGTCATAAAAATTTATTTCGATGCAATTTTTCGGAGATTTCAGTGAACCTTCATCTACGGTTTTTCTGTTAAATTCTGTATTGAGATATCCGAAATGATTAGAGAAGTTCCTTTCTTTTCTCCTACCTATGCCCTGTTTTACCTTAAATATTTCTTTTCCAACAATTTTGCTTTTTTCCTGATTTTGGCGAAGTTTTACCGTATATTTTTCTTGCGAGCAACTCTAAATATGATAGTTTGAAACTTCAGCAGAAGTTGATATGAATTCGTTGAAAATTCGAAATAGAAAATTTCAAGTCATCGAACATTTGAACAATTTTTTTCGATTTTCCAAAGTTTTTTTCTGTAAAAAAAAACTTCTCAATTTCTGAAAATCTCGAAAAAAATTTCTATTTCTTTTCTCAATTTTCTTCAAAATTTTTAGGAGCTAGAATCTTCAAAGTGGCGCTTGATCTATTCCGATCGCAAAACTTATATGAAATGTGAAAAAAATCAAAATACAAAAGGTAACAAAAAATGTTCTCACTGTAAGATTCCATGACTTTCTGACTTTAATAAGAGTTCAGTTCAAGGTTGTTCGATTTGGAGAGGTGGGGTTCTGCAAGGAAGTGGGCGGGGTTTAGCGTTGTGGAGGCTCAGGATTCCTTGAATTCTGTCATTTTGGCCCGTTTTTGTCGCTTCCAACAGCGTATACTTTCTGCTGGCGACCTCAAGAGAATAGAGTCGTCCTTATTTCAACCGATTTTGTGGGTGTGTATGCTGCCTTTCAAGCATATCGATTTCGATCAATATGTATGAAAAACACTACGTCGTAGCGCTCGTCGCGGGAAGTGTGAACCTTTCCTTACTCTTCACTCAACGTGCCACCTGGAGATGCGTTCCCAAATGAATCTTTTTATACTGAAAAATTCTTCTGGTGGGGCTTAGTTTCTTTTTGATCCGATAATCCTCCATCCCCCAATGTTGCCATTGAATTTTCCATTGTTATCTAAGGCACACTATTCTGAAAAGAGGACTATGAACTGGAACGATTTGCTGTTTTGCATGATTTTCCACTGGCTACATATGGCAATAAGCACTATCAGCTGTGTACTTTTATCAGAAATTGTCCCGAGAATCGCTAGAATTGCTATGACTAGGCGATTCTATCAATGATTAAATACAATGAACGATTAGACTTCGGCTAGTGTGATGAGGTACCTGCTGGTTCCAGGTTCGTCGGTGTCCACGTCGTCTGGAGGCGCGGCGTCAATTGGCGCCAAGCATCTGTCGGCCAGCGTCTCAGCGCTGAGCACCCTGCCGGATCAACGGCATAAGATGACCAAGAGCCCCAGCGATGAGTCCCTCAGGTGAGCATTTTTCTCGTTTTTTACATTCATTTTGTTTATCCTCGCCTCATTAAGGTGAAGTTGTCGCTCTGCATGGTGAAAATGTGGGGCGACCTAGCTTCAAAGTCGCCTCACTATTTAAATTTGCAGGGCAAAAATTTCACCATAGTTTTGGCGAGCTCGGTTTGAGGCTAGTTGCTTCGATGTTACGAAGCGAGTCCCAAGCCAATGTCGGAGTAAGTGTCACGATTTTAAGTTATCAATCGATATGAATGACCGCTACGCGACCGCGCGCACGTTATTTCGAGTCGTGTTTGCCGCAGTGTACATAGTTTTTCTCGATTTCCCAAGAGAACTGTCAAAGACTGCAAGTTTAAAACTTTGTCGTTGATCCGTGCGCCTGAACAACCGCGACGCGACCGCGCGCGAATGTGGCCGCTTTCCTCTTATACCCAACTGCTAAACCCTGATTTTCTACAAACAATGTTGTTGCATGACAATTTCTATTCCTAGATTCTCGCTTATTCTCGCTTATTTCCCTTGTTTAAATTTTAAATTATTGATCCACGGGGTTAGGTAACCGCGACGCGACCGCGTGTTAGTGGAAATTCACCATATCTCAGTGAGACATAGGGATGGTTGCCCAGTGTCGTGCAATAAAACTGTTTTTGAAATTTCACCTTTGTTTTTCTTTCTGGAAAAATATTAGTCAAGTGGTTCATTGCAACCCAGTCCAAAAGGGGCGTGGCCTTAGAGTTCGATCGATCAATGTTGTTTTCGTTTCCTACCAAACTGCGCAAATCCGAATTTCCCAAAATCGTGGTGTTGTCCATATTTTTTGTTGTTTGGCGTTTTGACATGGGTGAAGTTTGTTTATCGCTCCATACGAACCGCTACGCGACCGCGCGCGCTAGTGAGAGAGTGCGATTTACCCTATATTTTTGTTTTTTCATGATGCTCGCCGGTATTCTTTCTTCAATTTCGATTCTTTTGAAGAGTGATTTAGCGTGTAGGACTTCAAAACTTCAGAGGCATTGTCTATTGTGGGCGTGGTCTTGGTGTTTAAGTGGCAGAAATGTTTTTGAATTTATCCTCTATTTGTCGAATTTGAATATTTTTAGGCATCCTTTTTAAGTGATCATGATGTAATTTTGTATTAATACTCAGTTATTGATCCACATGGTCAGTCGACCGCTGCGCGACCGCACGCGACCTCAAGCTCACAAGATCTTGCCGTGGTCGCCTGTTGCCGGCTTCTATTAGTTAATGTTGCAATTATTGGCAACGTAGTGTTGTTTTGCGGAATATACCCGTTTATGGCTATTTATTGAAATTAAGATCAATGTGGGCGTGGCCTTCAAGTTCCTGGGTAATTATGCGTTCTCCTTCTTTTGGTGTGTTGCAAGAGCATGGCGGCGTTCGAAAAATTGTCCCCATTTTTTGCTGATATCACAATTTTTTAAGTACTCAGTTATCGATTGATACCCTCAGTCAACCGCTACGCGACCGCGCGCGAGTTTAGGTTGGCATGATTTTGTCGTGACCTACCCGACGTCATATGTTTCTCCCATAATTTTTTCAAGTCCAATGCTGTTGAAGATGAGACTAATGAGGGCGTGGTCCTGGAGTTTCATTGGGTAATGAGTTTTCTACCCGCCTATAAAATCTAAAGCTATCTGTATTGTTGGTAGATGTCCCGTTAAGCACTTCAGTTTCTGTAGACTGTTAAACGTTTGATAAAATCAGATTATCGATCTAAGAGAACCGCTACGCGACCGCATGCGACTGCAGTTTCGGCAGGTCCAGCAGAATCGACCCTTTATCGCTTTCCTTTTCAAAAATCAACATTTTTTGTTCTGCGAGGTGCAATCGTCCAATGAAATGCAGATGAATGTGGGCGTGGCCCTCTCGTCTGTGATTGGTCAGTTTTTATTTTCGCCCACAATAATGTGTTGTATCTGCTATAGCGGCTTTAAACGTACTATACTGTGGTTCCCAAGGCTGAAAAATAAAATTAGGGCATAAAACCGGTAAATAGCCAAATAATTCCGCCGCATTAGTGCCGGGTGGTTTTGTTTTGTTTATTTGCCAGTGGAGTGTTTGGATTTTACACGACGAGCGCGCTGTGATCGGCCAAATGAATTCACCGCGTGCGCCCTGAATTTCGCGCAACTTCCGGCTAATGGCCTGTGAGAAAAAGCAGTCGGGGTATGAAATATGTCCGTAAAATTTCCATTTCAGATCGCATACCTCGTCATCGGGCGGCAGTAATGGAGGCCATAACTCAAATAGTACAGGGAACAATTCGTCTGGAGGTGGAAACAAGGTCAGTGGGGCGATGTTTTCTCATTTGTTTTTCGAGGTAAACCCTCTTAAGTAAAAGATTTTGCGACTTTCGTGGGTGAAGATGGTTAGTGAGAAGACACCTGCGTAGTCTGCTGAGGGCTGTAAAGGGCAGAAGATGGGTTTTGTGGTTGTTTTTTTCTTCTCTGCCGCTCGCTCGGCAAGCGGAGCAAGTCTGTGTTTGACAGCCGTCAGAGACTGACTCATGTGAAGAAGCGCTTTCTATACAACAATTTTGAGAAAAGTTGAATTGTGGGGGGGTCGTAGAATATTGTAAATGATGTAGAATTTTGTAGATAAAATTTGACTGGCGTGGGAAGATTGATGGGAAAAAGTGGCCATTCTGAACGAAATACGACTCTTTAAGACCATTTTTTGCGGAAAATTAGAATTTGCCCGTTATATCCTATGTTTCCGAGTGAAATTTATTTCCGTTCATCGCGTGCGCCTGCGCGCTCACGCTACGTCTCGTTCTCCCCACACTTTCTCACTGTCTGTACCCTCGCTCCGCACAGGCGCGCGAGGGAACAGTAAATTTGGCTCGGAACCAGAGGATACATAGCTGTGCGCCGTTGCTTTGAATTGAGTTAGAGTCTGTCTGAACGAGGCTGTCCGCTTAGGCGGTCGGCGTGCGTGTCGAGCGGCCGCCGGCGCAAAGAATTTTTTTCTGATGGAAATCTCCGCGGCTGCAGCGAGTTGACTGGAACATCTTTCACTATTCGTCTAACGTTCCTGCTAATCGATTCGCAAGTCGAAAAAATGCCTTGCCTCGTCCGCTTGACGCGCACGCCATCCGCGTTGGCGGACAGTCTCATTCGGATCGTCTTTATAGACGTTTACTGGTCGGTTGCCATAGTTAATCGCCGTTATGCTTTCAGTAGCTCGCCTATTTCTTGCTTAAAACTGTAAATGGACCCCAAAATCGTGTTTGGCGCCCCAAACAGCCCATCTAAACAGACTTTGGGTGGATTTGTTTTCGATTTCCTGCGCTACGTAGATCTTTAAAGCCAGAAATATCTCTTATGAGATCTCAGACGTCGAAAAAGTTTTCTCGATTACACATCGTACGCAAGGGTTAGTCAGGGCGCTAAACACGAACATGAGGTCGTTTTTCTGGGTTACAGTACTGTGCTTATCTGGGTCAAATTCCGGTCCGCAATGGCGTCTCGACACGCTTTGCGGCCGCCCGCGCTCCAATCAGTCGGGTTTCCAGCGCCAAAGCCGACTCGATGTAGCTTTTTTATTCAATTTTCTCTAATTTTTCTTAGTTTTCAGTTTCCAAAACCCATCTAGAGTCAGCAGATCGGCGGGTGCGGCGCTGGAAGCTCTTCTGACTCGGGAGCGTGCGGCCGCAAAGCGTGTCGAGACGCAATTGCGGACCGGAATTTGACCCAGATAAGCACAGTACGGTAGGATCATTCATTCATCGCAAATAATCTGATAAATTTCCCTAAAGCCACAGTCCAAGCGCAGAATCGATTTTTCGTTTTTCTGCCTATTTTGGAGCAAATTTCACGCTGATCACAATGGTGCCTCCGGAATCGCTCAGAACTCACTACAAACTGAGTTACGGCTCCTCGAAAATTCCGAATTTCAACTGGGATACGTTCGCGGACGAGTTGTCTCGAGCCTGTATTTTCTCGTTATTCCCAGCCATCATTCAGAAGCAGGTCACGATATAAAGCCAGATCGAAAGCAAAAAGGAGAACATAGATTTCAAATATAATCATTCGCGCGTCTCTTCCCTATTGAGGTCAGAAACCGGCCAGTGGGCGTTGCCCATTTTCTCTTTCAAGGGGGCGTGGTCGACTTTTTCCTAGCTTTTTCTCGTTTATTTAACTCAGGCGATTATCGGCCCCGAGCCGCCTGACAGTTCGGCTCGTTTTTCCAATATGCGAGTCGGCTCCTGTTGCTGTCCGGGCCACTGATGTTGCTGTTCGGGTCACTGCTGTTGCTGTCCGGGCTATTCCGGTTGGCCCGAACAGCAACAGCAGTAGCCCGGAGATTGGGAGAACGAGCCGAACTGTCAGGCGGCTCCGATTCCCATTCGGTGCGGCTCGGGGCCGAGAATCGCCTGAGAAGGGAATTGAGAGTTCGCGCTCGGTAGGGTTGCTAAAGACGGCGACCGGACCAGAATATCAAAAATTACCCCTGAGATTGGACTGTGCCTTTAATGCACATGGGTAGATCAAATTGGCAAAAAAATAGTTTTTTTTTGTTATTCAGAAATTTATACATTTTCAGCCCAAACTTTGTCCAGGTCCATCTTCAGATTCTCAAAGGATTACTGTAGGTTACGGTAGGAAAAGTATCATTCATCCACAGTAACCTGCCGTAATCTTGCGAAAAAGCTGAAAATGGGCCTTATTTTAGCGTTCAACGCCCCAACTTACTCCCCCCCCTGGACAAGCAAAGTTTGGGCTTAAGGTGTTTTGAATTTCTGAAATTTTTGAAGGTGTTCAAAAACTTCTGAAACATATTTGTCGTTTTTGATCTACCCTAGTGCACTAAGGCAATCTAACGAAATTTAAATTGTTTTTTTCTTGTTCCCGACAACATTCAACAGATAGTTTTTTGAAACTCCATATTGTGCTGGGATCAGTCCCTAGTAAAAGACTCGGGTATCTTGGAGCCGCTGTCGGCATTTTTGAAAACCAGTTCGTGACTTTTTCTCTTTTTCTTTTTCACCCGAGAACATGAATGCATTCTATGGATTCTGGGGCAGAATGTCAGAATCGGAGTTGGAAATCTGATATTCCGCGTGAAATATTCTCAGAATTGGTCTAGAATTGTCGAAACTGAACAGAACTTTGTTTTCGGATACAAATTGATCTGACGCTATATTTTGGAAACTTCTCTAGAAAACCTACAAATTTAGGT
Source organism: Aplectana chamaeleonis (assembly GCA_029168955.1). NCBI lineage: Eukaryota > Metazoa > Nematoda > Chromadorea > Rhabditida > Cosmocercidae > Aplectana > Aplectana chamaeleonis. The sequence continues at coordinate 400,565 of JAPDOI010000012.1, read as the reverse complement.
CGAAAAGAGTGTTTTTGTATCAACATGTTCCTACCCAAATGTGATCACAAACCGTGAAACAGTGGGATTTTTCTGAAAAAAAAATCGTATTTTTTCAGAATTTCTAACCGAAATTTACGTGTATTCTTGGAATTGCGGGAAGATTCGGAGAATTTAAAGGATTAGTCGAGTCATGTTCGAGACTGAAGTGGAACTCATAATGGTTTTTTCCCGATCGATTGTAAGAATTATACCAGATTCAAAGCTGTTAGTCATCACGACAATTTTATGATTTGCTGTGCTTCTTCCGGTCCGCAATTGCGTCTCAGGACACTTTGCGGCCGCACGCGCTCGAGCCGGCCGAGTTTCCAGCGCCAAAGCCGACGCGAGGTCGCTTTTATACAGTTTTCTCCAATTTTCTTTAGTTTCCAGTTTCCAAAACCCACCTAGAGTCGACAGATCGGCGGCTGCGGCGCTGGCAACTAGAGTATATCAAACGAATTTGAATAAACGAATTATTCGAAAAATTGACTTCTCCGAATATTCGAATAAACGAATTATTCGAAAAATTGACTTCTCCGAATATTCGAATAAACGAATTATTCGAAAAATTGACTTTTTCGAATATTCGAATAAACGAATTATTCGAAAAATTGACTCCTCCGAATATTCGAATGAACGAATTATTCGAAAAATTGACTTCTCCGAATATTCGAATAAATGAGTAATTCGAAAAATTGACTTTTCCGAATATTCGAATAAACGAATTATTCGAAAAACTGACTTCTCCGAATATTCGAATAAACGAATTATTCGAAAAATTGACTCCTCCGAATATTCGAATGAACGAATTATTCGAAAAATTTACTTTTCCGAATATTCGAATAAATGAATTATTCGAAAAAGTGCCTTCTCCGAATATTCGAATAAACGAGTAATTCGAAAAATTGACTTTTTCGAATATTCGAATAAACGAATTATTCGAAAAACTGACTTCTCCGAATAATCGAATAATTCGAATATTCGATTATTCGTTTATTCGGCCGAATATTCGTTTTCCGAATATTCGTTGACATACTCTACTGGCAGCTCTTCCGATTCGGGAGCGTGCGGCCGCAGAGCGTGTCGGGACGCAATTGCGGATCGGAATTTTGCTCCGTGAAGTACAGTATTTGCAAAGGCTGGCATTTTTACTGCGCTGAACATCATTCACATTGCGGATTGTTGATTGCCTCCTCGACTGAAATCTGTATTTTTTTCAGGGTTTCCGACCGGAAGACGCTATTCAAACCTTCGGATCCAAATTGTTACCGTATGAACAGAATGAGATTTTCAACTACGTCCGTGTGTTCTTTGTCGGGTCACAAGCGAAGAAACGTGGCGGCGTGATAGGTGAGTTTGACCCTATACATGAGGTTTGGATGATGGGTTTGCCGTGGTTTTCGGGCTATTTTTGGGGTTTTAAAAAGGTGTTTTAAAGTTTTTTTTTTGAAAAAATGTGTATTTCCTGGTTTAGGTGGTCCAAACAATTGCGGGTATGATGATGAGAATGGCAGCTATCAATTGGTGGCCCATGATCATGTCGCCTATCGGTACGAGATCCTCAAGGTTATCGGGAAGGGCTCGTTCGGCCAGGTTAGCCTAGAAATTTTTCTTATTTTATTTTTTGTTGATTTTTATGGATTTTTTTCTCGAAGTTGGCTGGCAAAGGGTAAATTCCTGTGCTAACCCTTGTGGCAGAGGGTTTCCGAAAGGGTTAACCCGCGAGTTTCCCAATCAGACTGCCTGTTTTCCAATGGAGGAAGGCCTTGGACGAATGGCTGGCTGGCCTGCCGGGGACGGCGTTGATTATGTTATTGGAGTGTGAGCGTGGTGAATCGATTGTAGAAGCCGTGCTTGTCGTGTGCTTCGGGTTCTGAGAAAGTTTAAGCGTCAGGGTAAGGGGGTAGGATTTGATGGGTTTGCAAACCCATGGAGGATGAGGGTTTGCATCTTTTTTCGGTGGTTTTTTTCGGCGAGTTTAGACTTTTTTTGTGGGATTTTTGGCCTTTGAGCAGGCAAAAAAATGTGTGTAATAATATCCTTAAAAACCTTATTTTTTAAAGTTTGGACTTGTGGTATTGAGGCGAATTTAGAGTTCTGGGTGGTGCTTTTTTTCGACATATGGCGTACTTTCCGCTGGTTTTCGTACACTCTGGTATGAGAGTTTTGTGAAAAATTAGCGAAAAAATTAGTGAAAAATCGACTTAGATTTGGGAGATCTGCCGGCGTCTCTTGTGAGCTCTAGAACGTTTTGAGGCTTTTCCGCACCATTTTTCTATATCTCAATATGACAAATTCGCGAAAAAAGGGTATAAATTGTGAAAATCTTGTTTTTTTTCCTTGAGAAATCTGGTTTTTAATGTGTTCTGAAAAACATTGTTTCTTTCCTAATTGTTTGAAAGTTATGTTTTTATATGAAAAATATGTTTTATCTATTCGTTTTTGCTTCGAAAAAGGCGAATCACATTGAAGTGTGTAGAAGCTTTTATTTTGGCATGTTTTATTGTTTGTTATGTTCAAAGAGTTGAAAATAGTACCATTCATAAATTATGACTTACTGCAGAAATCCTGACCTTTCTTTGTGCGATTTAAAAGTCACAGTCGTTATCGATTTTAAAATTATTAGGAAAAAAAGCCATTCTCAGAGGTGAATTGGGACGAGATTAGTTTTGGAGAAAGGGTGATTTTTAGAATTTGTCGAATTTCGCCGAACGATAGTTACTCAAAAATTGGGCTAAAACCTGCGAAAAATGGTTAATTCCTCTGAAGACTGAGCTTCTTTTTTTTTCTTGGAAGGCCTACTTGTTACTCAAGGGGTGAACTTTGGCCAAGGTTTAGTGAAGAACTCTTTTTGATCAATCTTACAAGGGAAGTGTTTAGAAAACGCATCTGCAAAAACAAATTACATCGTTAGTGTCTCTAGGGCATCCATAGTGAAACTACGCAGTATCCAGCTCGGAGCTGCTGGGTTAGAGAAGTTATAAACTCGAGACGGTCGTTTTTTGTGCTTTTTGTACCTTTCAAAACACGCATTAGTCTTTGGAAAAATCCGGAAACGGAACCCATAATTGTGTTCAGCTCCCAAAACAACCCCCCTGGGCAAAGTTTGGGTGAAGGCGAGGCAAATATTCCAAACTTTGTACAGACTGATAGCGTTTTGGACTTGTACGGATTTTCAGTTGGGCGTTTATTTATACCAACAATTAGAGGGCTCTGGGAGCGCTTGAGAAAAAATGTTTCATATTTGCCTTGAAATCCTCCCAGATGTGTAATTTGGTCCGCTGATCACGAGTCTGGGGTTTATCTGTCGATTTTCCAAAGTTTTCGACTAATAAGGGAAGTATACAAAGCGTAGGTCGGATCTGCTAAAACGACTAGTATTGTTAGTATCTCTTCTGGCTCAATAGGAAAACTGCGCATTTTCCCGCCCCGAGCTGCAGGTTCCAAGAAGTTACAAGCTTAAAAATCCGTTTTTGTGTTTTTTGTACCTCCCAATAGGCGCATTAATCTTCGGGAAACCTGGAAGCGGACCTCATAAATGTGTTCAGCTCCCGAAACTTCTCCTCCCCTGAGAAAAGTTTTGGCGAAGGCACATTTTCCAAACTTTGTATAGACTGACAGCGTTTTGGACTTGTACGGATTTTCGGTTGGGCGTTTATTTCTACCGAGTAGAGGGCGTTGGAAGCGTTTTGGAAAAATGTTCCCGATTTGACTTAGAATTCTCCCTGGGTGGTTTTTTGGGGTGCTGATCACGGATCTGTGGTTCATTCGTAGATCTTTCAGTTTTCGGCTAATCTCGTTCGAAGCTTCCCAACCGGGGAAAATTCGGAGGGAAAAACGCAACTTTCGAGATTTCCGGATTTTCACGATATATGTCTCAGAATCATTCTCTGAGGGTTCTATGGAGTGCTAAACACCAATCTGGAGTTCGTATATCGATTTTTTTTTGCAGATTACGGGAGATTGCGGTGGGTATACGGTAGTTTGGTCAAAATCTCAGATTTTACTCAAAATTTGTATACGGGGGTTATTCGGGGTGGAGAATACGAATTTAACGTCCGTTTGTCGATTTCCAAAATACTAAGGTGGGTTTTGTCCTCTAAATGACATCTTACTTACCGTAATCCACAGTAAACCTCAAAATTTCGACAAGTGGCCTCTAGATTCGTGTTCACCACCCTAGATTACCCCTACATACAACTTTTGAGCTAAATCCGAGAAAATTTTTGAAACTCCCAAAAAATGCCTGATGGGTAGGTACCCTTGCCTTTTCGCGAGGCTTGAAAAATGCTCATAAGTTGTTTGAACCTGCGGCTCGGGGCGGGATACTGCGCATTTTTACTATTGAGCCAGAAGAGATACTAACCATACAAGTCGTTTTGGCAGATCCGACCTACGCTTTGTATACTTCACTTGTAAGTCCATTCAAAGCTCCCAATCGGGGGTGAAATTTGAGGACAAAACGCGGCTCTGGACGATTTCCGGAATGCTACCATAGAAGTGGCTCAAAATGTTTCTGCGGGTATTATTTGGAGAGCCTAAAACGAATCTGAGGTCTGTTTATCGATTTTCTACGGCATACCCTCTATAAAACGTCGTAATTCACATCATTCGAGGCGCGAGCTGCGCGCGCGACGCCTCGGCATCCGTCTGCCTACGCTCTCTCACTGTCTCTAACCTCCGCTCCGCACCAGCACGCGTAGGAACCAAGTGAATTTCGCCGTTTTATAGCCTGTACTTATGGTAGATTACTGTGGATATATGGTAGTTTAGTAGAAGTTTCAGATTTCACTCGAAAATTTCTAGGCGGGGTTATTCGGAGGTGCTGAGTACGAATTTGATGAACATTTGTTGATTTACAAAATATCAAGGTAGGATTCTAATGGTATGGTATCCACCGAAACCTACAGTAAACTTCACTATTCCGACAAGCGGGCCACAATTTCGTATCAGGATCGTAGATTACAAGTACATACAAGTTTCGAGCAACATCCGATTTTTTTTTCAAAACACCTAAAAGCCCCTTTTTCACGAAGCTTGGTAAATGCTCATAACTTCTTGAAACCAATAGCTCGGGGCGGGATACTAACTAAGGAATGACCACGCCCGGTACTCAGAACTACCCATGTGGCCATGTTTTTCTGATCGACTACCTTCCGGGAACTAGCAAAACACTATATTAGCTGTTCGAGTATTAAATAGTAAAAGAGATTTTTTTCTATTACAGAAATATAAAAAATTGTCCAAACTTCTCCCAGGAGGGTATGTCTGAACACGACGAATTTATGACCAGTTTTCAGTATTTCGGATAGTCATCCTCTTTTACTATTACGCGTGCAGCTCAATTTGTGTTTCTAAGAGCATTTGGGAGGTAGCATCTGTAAAAAAAATCGTATTTCTTACGAATCATGGAGTTGGCGACGCGCGCGATGCTGCTCTCTCCATCTGGCATGCGCTCTCTCGCTGTCTCTAACCTCCGCTCCGCACCAGCACGCCTAGAAACATGAGAACTTCTCGGGTCTACAGCCTCTAATCGTTCAGAAAAACACGGCTGCAGGGGTGGTTCTGGCAACCAAGTCTGGTCTTTCCATTGTAAGCAGTTTTTTTAATGAGGTCTAAGAGACACTAACAACGTAATTCGTTTCCGCAGATGCGTTTATCGCTCTAGATTCTTCTTTTGTTAGAGTTTTTGACCCCGATAGATCCTAATGCTTAGGCAGCGCTTTTAGATCCGCTTATTTTCAAAGAGTGCTGGGCAAGAGAAAACCCAAAGGAATTCTTCATCTTAAAGGCAGTGTCCACGATAAATTTCGTCCTCGGCTTTTGGCCGGAAATCGAAAGTTCAGGGTCTCATTGGAGCACTGGGGTCGAAAGAACGAACGAAAACGAGCCCGAAAGAGCTCCATACGGCTCCGAAGTCCGCTCGCGGTCGAGTTTTCCGAGGAACAGTTTGGTACATTAGCATTGGAGCGCGAGCGCGGCTAAGTTTTATCATTGGGGCGCATTTGCACACGCTGTCTACTTCAGGCCCCTGCCCGCGCAACTGATCCATTGTTGAAATGTGGCTTTCAAGAAGAAGAGCTAATTTTGGATGCTCGCAGCGTTTTGCATGATTCTTTCTTCACTGATGATACAGTCAGACTCCAAACCTTCGTTTTCTGATGGAAACTCAAAAACTATTTTTATCGTGGACACTACCTTTAAAATATTGAATCGGAAACACATCGCTGACGTTGAGAGTTGGGCTACACCAGGCACACGAAGGAGGTTTTTGGGGCGGAAATTCAACGCTTCATGGGGCCTTTGAAGTGCTACAGGTCCGAAATTTGAGCGTCTTCTGGGTTTTTTTCGCTGGCGTTCTGTTTGGTAGTTTGTTTGAACCAGTACCGAATTGCTCACCCAAGGTGGTGGCAATTCACCTTTTATGCCTCGTACATAGATGTGCTTTGGAGAAGAGTTGATGAATTCGGAGCTGTATTCTATCGGGAAGTAATTCAATCAGGCTACACTGGCTACATTAGTGATGTTTTTATTTGGAAAGTTCTGGTATGTGGGAGGGTGTTTTGAATCAGAGCAAACTATGTCACCATAGCTACAGAGTTGCCCTGAGTGTGAGAGTGTTATCAATAATTCAGCGGAATGTGATGTGATTTCACACGGCATCTGATGCCCTTTATCTAGGGATTTCGCGGGGATCGAGTAAGGTAAGAAGTTGGACTTCCGCATCGGCTTCTGTGGCATCAGAGCTCAGGATTGATGTGATTAGACCCGTGTTTTGCCGGGCAGAGAAGGAAGCATTAAGATAATTGCATCTGAACGGGGAAATAACATCATCATCATCATCATGTGGTTATCCTTCATGGGGAGGTTTATGAGAATCGGCGTTAGGGTTATGTGTATGTGTCTATCTGTCGGTGTGTGTTTATGTTTACATGAGCGATCGTCGTCTGATGCGGGCTCGAATGTTGTCCAGACAACACCTAAGTAAACACTTGAAAATGAGCTGAGGCGGAGGAGAGAGAGCTTCTGGTTGATTGGATCTTGGACCTGGGCTGGATTTTGGCAAAAAAAAAGTTGTGTGTAAGGGTGATTCTGGGATGAAAAGGGTTACTGGTCGTGAAACTTACAAAATACGGTTTACCTTGGTCGAAGAGGAAGTGATTTAGGCACTGGTTTAGTAGCGGAGATGACGCTTCGTTGCGCAAGCATATTGTGCTTCGTCGCGCTCACCTCGCGTTTAGGCATCGTTCATACTTCCGAGCGTCGCGGCGCAGTGCCAACGTATAGTGTTCATAAGGCGACGCCGCACGATCAATATGGGGGTCGTTTCTCCCGCCGCTGAGCGACGCTGCATAGTGAATCTATGTCGTATTGATCACACGGCGCGGCACGTTCGATACTATAGAATAGCACTTCGACGCGTGGCCGAAGTTTAAATGACGCTCGGCGGCCGAAGTTTGAACGACGCTTTGGAACTGAGGCCATACTTTTAGCGATCAGCGACGTGGCGCGACGCAATCTTCGTGATCTAGATTTTTAAAAAATCCGTCAACCTGTTTTGCACTTGCGGCTGGAAGTATACGCTTGCGTGACGATTAGGCGTCGTTTATACCTCCGAGTGGCGCGGCGCCGTGTGTTCCTGTAATATTGATCAAGTGGCGCCGCACGATTAATGTTATGGGTTGTTTATACCTCTGCCGCCGAGCGGCGCGGCAGAGTGCATTTCTGTAGTTTTGATCACGCGGCGCGGCACGACCTTTATTATAGAATCGCACTTTGTCGCGCTGCTCGGCGTCTGAAGTATGAATGACGCCTTATGGTTGGGTGCATTCCTTTAGCGATCAGCGACGCAGCGCGACGCAGTTTTCTTGACGTTCATTGTTGGGGGATCGATAAGCCTGTTTTGCACTTGCGGCAGGAATTGTACGCTCGCGTCGCGATTAGGCGTCGTTTTTACTTCCGAGCGGCGTGGCGTAGTGTGAACGTATAACTTCGCACGCAGCACGACCAATATTAGAGGTCGTTCACACTCCCATCGCCGACAGGCGTGGAACAGCGCATCACTGTAGTATTGATCACGCGGCGCTGCACTATCAATATTATAGAATCGCACTTCGCTGCGCCCCTCGGCGGCTGGAGTGTAAACGACGCGTTAAGACTGGGTCCATACTTTTAGCGACCAGTGACGCGGCGCGACGCAGTTTTCATGTCCTACGTTGTAAGAGAATCGATAAACCTGTATCGCACTTGGGGCAGGAAGTATGAACCGGGCCATAGAGATGTGGCCTTAGTCACACGACTTCTTGCGGCGTTGTGACAGATTTTCTAAACCAGTGCCTATAGTGTGTACTGACATCCAATCGAGTAATTGGTTTGTTTTGCAGGTGATAAAAGCGTATGACCACAAATACCAACAGTATGTGGCGCTGAAATTGGTGAGGAATGAGAAGCGCTTTCATCGGCAGGCCGACGAGGAGATTAGGATTTTGGTGGGTTTCAAACATTTTTTTGTTATTTAATAGAATTTTTTGTTTTATATATTTACTACTCGTGACAGGGCCATTATCTCTTCATTCGACGTTTTGTCGCGTCGTTTACGACTTATCTATTAATAAATAAATAATTGTGTTTGGATTGTGACTGAGTATGCGAAAAAATCGATTTTCAGTTTTATCAAGATTGTGGGAGCTTTAAATTTCACCTTTTTCAATCCTCAATTTATCAAAGTTCAAGATTAATCAATAGGAAAAATTGAGTAGTATCCGTATGAATGAGATTGTCCGCTCGCGCGGTCAGCGTGCGTGTCGAGCGGCCGTCGCAAAGTTGTTTTTTTTTGGGCAAGCTTTCTAACGGCTGCAAACAGCTGCAGAGTGGGATATGATTCCTTATTCGTCTTGTATCCCTACTTATCGATTCACAAGTCCCAAAACACCTTCGCGACCGCGCTCGGCACGCACGCCGACCGCGTGGTCGGACAGTGTCGTACGGATGGACTCTATATTCGATTTCCGAATGTTCCATCAATTTTGACTTGAGGTTTTAGAATGCTCGAGTAATCGATTATTCGATTAATTCGCGTTTTGGAATTATTCGGTTTTCTGAGCTTTCATTAACGGGGTACTTCAATTGTTCGCTTTTTTCCAAATATGCAGCCTATTCGAAAAGTCAAAATTTTGTATTCTGCAAATGTTCCACCATTTTTGAGTGACGATATTCGAATATCCGATTGATTCGGGCGTTCAAAATTTCTCGCATTTTATTCGAATTCGGTTTATTCATGTAGTCAGATTTTTCGGATTTTTTTGGAATTTCCACTGACAGTTATCGATTATTCTGGATTTATAAACACATTTGAATCTCTTAGTTTTTTAAGTTTCCGGTTTATTCGGGAATTTGAATATTTTTTTTTTGGATTTTAGCTTTATTCGAAAAGCCGAAATATTTTTTTCACTCAATAATTGGCCAATGTCAAATGGCCATACCCTAATATTGGTTTATGAATAGGAAGCGCGAACTGTTTTCGAGATATTTTTTTTCGGAGCTCTTTGAAAACACTATTCTTTTCATTCTCGAAAAATCGAAAATTTATCCAAATGATTGGATAGATTTATCGAATTTCAATTATGTTTGAATTTTGTTTCTATCTGAATGAAATGCGGGTTTTTTTGGAAATTAAAGTGGATCAACTAAAGAAAACGTGTTACACGAAAATGGTGAAAATGGGCTATTAGTTTGAAAAAAAGGTCATTATGCTAAAGTTTTTTTTTGGGAAAATTTTTTATTCGAAAACCAAAAACGGCTTCTTTTCGGTTTACTAACGAATTTGAATATTTTTATTTTTTTCGGACATTAGGTTTAATCGGGGGTTCGAAATATTTGATTTTCAATAATTGGCCAATTTCAAATGACCTTACCCTATTATTACATCACGAATAGGGAGAGTGCGAATTGTTTTAGAGATTTTTTCAAACCTTTCCAGAAAACCCGATTATTTTTATGTCCAAAAAATCGAATATTTCTTCAAATAATTGAATAATTTTATCGAATTCTGCTTCTGTTCAAATTTTGTTTCTATTTGCATAAAAAACAAACGGTTTTTTTCAGGAAATTAAATTGGATCAATTTAAGAGAACTCTAAAAATTCGCCTATAATTAGAAAAAAGAGGTCGTTGAGCGAAGGTCTTTCCTGTGAAACTTTTTTAATCGAAAACCATGTTTTTGTTATTCGTAAACCAGAAAGAGCTTATGTTCGGTTTATTCGAGAATTTGAATATTTTAATTTTTTTGGGTATTACATAGGTTCAATAGGGGGCTCGAAATATTTGATTCTCACTAATCGAACAACTTGAAATGGCGATACCTTAATACTGTATCACGAATAAGATTTGCGAAACCGTTCCGAAAAATATTTATAAACTGATCAAAAATCCGATTAGTACTCCGGTTCTCAAAAAATAGAATAATTATCCAACTAATCACCTGAATTCTATCATTTTAATTTTTTTTCCTGGAAATTGATTAATTCAAGAAAACTTTTTGAACAAAAACTGTAAAAATGGGCCAATAGTTTGAAAAAAAGTGTTTAAGCGAAGTTTTCTGTTTGAGAAAATTTATTATTCGAAAATCGCAAAAACTCATATTGAAAAAGTTTTGGGTTCATATAGGAAGTTTTGAAAGTTGTAAAAATAGTTAAAGAATTTTGCCTCTGCGACGTCTCACGGAAAAAGCGGTTAAAATAAAAAGTTGAACCTCCATTTCATATAATTTTCATACATATATACTTCTATATGCTGTATTGATTTTTTCTCGTTATATTATGGAGTATGTCCGTATGTCTGTCCGTATTTCAGGATCACCTTCGTCGTCAAGACACGGATGGCTCGCATAATATAATCCACATGTTGGATTATTTTAATTTTCGTAATCATAAATGTATTACGTTCGAGCTGCTTAACATTAATCTCTATGAGCTTATAAAGAAGAACAAATTCCAAGGGTTTAGTCTTATGGTGAGTCAATTTTTGAAAAAATATTTTGGTATTTTTTTTTAATGATAAAAAAAATTATTTTTCCAATTTCAGTTAGTACGTAAATTTGCCTATTCAATGCTATTGTGTTTGGATTTATTACACCGGAATCGATTAATCCACTGTGATCTAAAACCGGAGAATGTGCTGTTAAAACAGCAGGGACGAAGTGGGATTAAGGTGAGATTTATTGATTCTTGATTTTTTTTGTGGTAATGGCTAAGGGTTCGTTTGTACTCCCGTCGCCGAGCAGCGCGGCTAAGTGAATTTGTATGATATTGATCAGGTGGCATGGCACGATCAATTTTACAGAATTGCACTTGGCCGCGTCGCTTGGCGACGAAAGTGTAAACGACCCCTAATACTCGCCGAGCGGCGCGGCGAAGTGTATTTCTGTAATTGGTCGTTTATACTCGCATCGTCGAGGGGCGCGGCGAAGTGAAATTCTATGATATTGATCAGGCGGCGTGGCACGATCAATATTATAGGATTGCACTTGGCCGCGTCGCTTGGCGGCGGAAGTGTAAACGACCCCTAATACTCCCCTCACCGAGCGGCGCGGCGAAGTGTGTTTCTGTAATTGGTCGTTTATACTCGCACCGTCGAGCGGCGCGACGTATTGAAATTCTATGGTATTGATCAGGCGGCGCGGCATGATCAATATTATACAAATGCACTTCGCCGCGCCTCTAGGCGGTGAAAGAATAAACGATGCCTCAGTGAATCTGTCGCGACGGTGGCGCGCGCGGCAAACGTTGAGTAGCGCGGCGTAAGTGGAATTTTTATACTGAAGTAGCAGAGTTATCAGACCAAAATTGGGCTGTGACGTGACGCAACATCGCTTTGACCGCGCGCGACGTCGTGGTAGGTTCACTGAACCATGTCCTATGCATGCAGTTTTTTTTAAATCGGAACATTTTAATTTTTTTTTATGTGAAAAAATTTGCTGATGTATGAAAATGGATAGTTTGAAGCGCTCTTTGAATTAAAAAAATTTTGTTTGTAAATTGAAAAACTTATAATTTCAACTGCAGGTCATAGACTTTGGATCTTCGTGTTTTGACGACCAACGTATTTATACCTACATTCAGTCGAGGTTTTATAGGGCTCCTGAGGGTGAGAATAGATTTTTTCTGTAATTTTTTTACCCAAAATTTAGATTTACATATTCTTCAATATGTCCGGTTCTTACAGTGATCCTTGGTTCGAAATACGGTATGCCGATCGATATGTGGTCACTCGGTTGTATTCTGGCCGAACTGCTAACCGGTTACCCGCTCCTCCCCGGGGAGGACGAGAATGATCAGGTTGGTTGCTGTTAGCTGTTTTTTTTCTAAAATTTGAAAAAAACTGTTTCTTATTATTTAATCTTTTTGTTTTGAAATATTTCAGTTTTTTATTATTACTTTTTCTTGATGAAATATTCCGCTGATCAAGTATTTTTTCTCGGTGTTACATAGAATAAATACTCCTTTTAATTACCGAATTCACCTATGCTTACGAGATGATTTTTTGGCGGATGCGGGCGGTTGCGTCGCGTGCGCCTAATCAATACTGTTTTCGGTATGTGTATAGGTTTGGCGACAACATATGCAGAATATTGCTGCGACTGAGGCGTGCTGGTGCGTCGCGATTTTCACATAAGCTATTGATTTTTCGATAACGGGATCCGCCTGTATTGAAAAGTATAATGATCTTTTTTTCGCGTAGTTGAGCGGGGTTGCGTTGCGTCTTTCCTCTAATCGATTTGCGTTTGGCTGTTGCGGTAACGGCATGCGGTTGCGTCGCGTTTTTCGTCGTATGGGTAAATTTTTGGATGTACAAATACAATGAGCGCGGTTTTTGTTTTTTTCGGGTGGAGGCGTGCGGTTGCGTCACGCGCATTAAAACACCCGTTTTATCTCTTTTTTATGACTAAAGTTTGGCTGTTATCACACTTTTTCGCGCGATAATGTGCGGTTGCGTCGTGTGCTTCCTATAGTACGTCCCTTTTCCATATACAAAAACAGCGTTGACACATACAGCTATTTTGCGGTGGCAGTGTGCGGTCGCGTCGCGTGTCACATATTACTGGTTTTGTTCGGTCACCCAATTCATCCATAATGTGTACAGGCCATAAAACGGCCAAAGTCTCACCGTCGACTGCGTACCACGCGCTGCGCGACCGCACGCGTGTCGGAAGCAGACGAGTTTTGGCCGCCGCGCGACGAGTTCCGGCCGCCGCGCGACGTTTCGGCCTCCGCGCGGCGGCCGAAACTCGTCTGCTTCCGACGCGCGTGCGGTCGCGCAGCGCGTGGTACGCAGTCGACGGTGAGACTTTGGCCGTTTCATGGCCTGTAACGAAATTGGTGTTCAGGGTTTGCGCGCACATATGCTGAGTGCTTTTGATCGCTGTCACGCACATGGATTTTTTCGCGAATGAGGCGTGCGGTGGCGTATTACAAATAATAGGTTCACATTTTGAGCACGAAATTCGCCTTAATCGATCGCCGTTTGGCTGACCAAATTGGGTTTTAGTTCGTGTTCAATGTTTTGCGGTAACAAGTGCGGTCGACTCGCGTTTTCGTTTCTTCAATACAATGTGCGAAGTACATACCTAATAGTGCACATTTTGCGGCTGAGGCGTGCGGTTGCGTCGAGGGCATTAATTTTATCGCGACACATGGCATTGTTGCGGCAGCAGCGTGCGGTTGCGGCGCGTTCTTTAGGTGGTCGATTCTTTTTAGGGTGTACAGATTATGCACTTCGACACATTCAGAATGCTTTTTCTGCGGCAGCGGCGTGCGTTCGCGACGCGTTTTGCCTATAAGTGATTAGCGGTGCCGTTCATTTGTCCATAGTAGTCAATTTTTTCATTTTCGTCTTTTCTTTTTTCATGATCTAAGAACTATTTTTGGGCCATGATAATGCAATTGTTTCCTTCTTATAAATGAATTAAGTAAGTGAATATTTTTGAAGTTCAGCTTTTATCTTCGACCTTTATGTTACCTTATGATTCCCAAATATTTGAAGGAATAGAATCAAAACAATAGTAAAAATTTATTACATGTATTTTTTATTAAAAAACCTGATTTTTTTGTTTTTTAAAAGTATTTTTTCAGCTTGCCTTAATAATCGAACTCCTGGGAATGCCGCCGAATAAGGTTCTAGAAAATGCGAAGAGAGCTCGGACGTTCATATCCTCGAAGGTAATTTTCGCGTTGATTTTTTTTCTGAAAATGCTTAAATGTGGTGACGTGCACAGATTTCATGATCCCGATTTCAGGGTTACCCCCGGTACTGTACAGCGTCGGTGATGCCGGATGGTTCGGTGGTATTGAGTGGGGCGCGTAGTAAACGAGGAAAAATGCGTGGACCACCGGGTAGTCGGAGTTGGAACACGGCCTTGAAAAATATGGTGAGTTGAGATCTAATTTTTTTGTTTTTCGATATTATAAAAATCGATTTTTTTTTTCAGGGTGATGAGCTGTTTATCGATTTTATGAAGCGGTGTCTTGACTGGGATCCAGAAACCCGGATGACGCCAGTCCAAGCGCTGAAACACCAATGGTTGCGCCGACGGTTACCATGTCCGCCGCGGCGTGACGACACGGCTGCTGAAGCTGAAGGTAAGATCTTGAGACCGTTGTTTCTCCCCCAATTTAGCTGGCATACACAATTGGAATAGCGCGCAATGCAGTTATGGTGTGCGTTAACGCGCACACGTAATGCCGCGAAACAGCGTGAGCGCGTGCCATATTGTCGAGCGTGTGTGATATACCATTTAATATTGGTGCGCGCGTTAGAAGGTGATATTTGCACCTGGCGTGCGCATTGGATCGCAAATCGCGTGCTGAAATTGGCGTGGTTTTCACCGCCTCTTCGCTACATTTGGTAGCGAAAGCGATTTCTGTAGCGCCATCGAAAGCGGGCGGCAGTGCTCTGAGTGGGCTGTCGCAATAGTTATCGCGTGCGGCCAATCTGGTTGAGATACGAAGACATTCAGTTGGCGTGCGTACGCAGTGGCGCGATGCTTCATTGATACGCGCTTTGCTTAGCGTGATACATTATAGGTCCTTCGAAAAAGCGTGTTTTTACGCACTTTTGCATATCTACTCTCGAAAGCAATCTGCATTGCGCCGTCGCCGCTTGCGCACTCTAGTTCGATATATAGGCGATTTGCAAGAACTATCGCGCGTTGCGGTTATTGCTGGATGCGATGGCTAGGCATTCGCGCGTTTTCAATGGCGTGGCGTCCATAAGCAAGTGCCGCCCCTAGCGCCATTCACTATTGCCATGCGCGCCAATTTTATCAGGGATTTCAAGTCTTTTCACTCAAATTCAGGCGCGAAAACCGCTTGTTCCGCTTCATATAGTGCGTGCGACTGTGCCATTTAGGGGCGATTCGCAATATGTATCGTGCGCACAATTATTTTTCAACATGCGCGCCTATCTGAGCAACATACCTCAGGCGCGCACTTTTCAATGTGCAAGACCTCACGGGCGAAGGCATGTTGCGGTGGACTATACGCGCGTGCACTTGATGACGCGGTTGCGCCAATTTCGAGCGTTGTAAACAAGCCATCGGCACACATCAGCGTGCGAAAACGACTTGTATTGCACCTTCGAGTGCGCGCGGCAGTGCAGTATTTGCGCGTTTTTCAATGTAAGTCGCACAGGGAATTGATTGCGCAATGCGCGCGCCTGACACTGACACGCGCACTTGATTGCGCGATGCCCTTTTGGCTAGCGTCGAAAACAGCGTGGTTTTTGAAGCACTTAGCACAGATTCGAGCGTGAAAACTATTTGTATTGCGCCTACAAGTGCGCGCGACTGAATAATACAAATCGCGCGCGGCGTAATTTTTGGCGCAATGCGCGTACCTGGCGCTGAAGCGCGCATTCTATGGCACGATGGAGTATTAGCGCATCCAATGACGAGATAGAATATCGGGTCCGCACTCTTCTGAGCAGTGTTTTTGGACGCGCGCATTCGCTTGCGTCATACGCGAGACGGAGTTAGTATAGTCTTCTCCGCCTTTCGCACAAATTCGCGCGCGAAAGCTGCGAATGGGATAGCGCATCAATGCAATGCGCTATCGATTGTGTATGCCAGACGATGTATTCTCACGCCTTCTTCAAATCGATGCGTTTTTTCAGCAGGCATCGCTCCATCATTGATGACGGGTTCAACGAGTGCTCTACGCGCGGTTAGCTCCACGAATACTTCATCGTTTACACCTCAGAAATTGGCCCACATACTGACATAAGGAGAAGTATGAACTGACTACATGTGATTGTGTATAAAGTAAACCCTACGCTCCTCTTCCACCAGAAACCCTACCAAAGACGAAGATATCATTGTTGGCTTAATACGAATCAGGTCAGAGTAGGCGGGGTCTATCAAATAGATCGTGTTCCGCCTCTCTCCCCCCTTTCCCAACCAATTCGCCCCCTATACTTGAGACGGTTAACTGTGATGCGCTAGTCCAAACTATGCGTATTGATCGGTCGCGCGAGCACGCGCAACCAGGTCACGCGTGACATGCACCTATACACACGCACACACCCACCCACATTCTGATTCTCGACACTCGTGCTTTCTACTTATATTTGTTAGTCTTAAATTGTGAACGCCGCGACATTCACGCGCCCGCCCGCGCGCACTTCTGGCGTATAGTCGCATGTAAATATTTTTTGTGGTCCCCTCTAATATACTTGTCTCCGCAATTTTTCTGCGGAGAAAATCATAGTCTCATGCTTCCTCTGATGTGAAGAATCTGTTATTGTGCTTTGTATGTAGCTCTAGTCGAGTTCAGCGCAAATAGGGACCAGTTGGGCGGGGCCTGCGGACGAAGTGGGCGGAGCGAATTTTTTTTATTGGCGAAAAGTATCGAATTTTAAATAGACGGGTGGTTTCTAGAGAAATTAAAATTCGTTCGCGATCTAGAAATGCCATATCTGCTGGCGAAAACCGCGACGCTACCGCACGCTTCACTCCAGGATCATAATGAGCGCGCACACTATCAGCATAGGCCTGTAGAGCGAGTCTTTTGGAGTTGTAGAAGTATAACTGATAACTGCAACAGTTGTATAGTAGTAATTTTGAACACTGAGCGGCGCCTTAAATAGGGTCCATGAGCCGCGACGCGACCGCTCGCGTCACCTAAGCCACGCCTCTTGAAAGCTGAGCTTTGTGACGGTCTCGAATGAGTCGGAGTTTAGTGGCGTTTTACTTGTGTGGCCCAGTTTGACTGGAGTTAGCAATTTCGCGGGGCGGAGCAATATTTAGAGTCACATGGAGTCACAGTGAGAGTGAGCGCGCACATTTATGAAATTTAAACACTGTGAGCGGATTCGAGAGATGCCTACATTTGCGAAAATAGTTGCGCATCTCCGAAAAATGGTGTAGTTCACTGTGTAGCAAAAAATGCTGCCGCGACGCGACCGCGCACGTCTCCTATGCCACGACCCAAAGTATGCATCGCGGAGTCGCAGTGAGTGCGCGCGCGCACACTCTTTGAATATGTTCTGTAAGCGCATTCAAAATGATAATCAGAAATTATCTGGAATGTGTAGAAAACAGTGTTGCCCAAAGTGTTGTAAAAGGATATTCGCGGGTAAAACAACCGCGACGCGTCCGCACGCTTCCCTCTAAAGCCCCGCCCACTAGGTGTCTAGCGTGTTGAACTCGACTAGTAGTTTATAGTTCCCTTTCTTGACAGAAATGATGCGAGTTGCAATAATGTGAGCGATACTCTTCTATATAGGTGTCGTTTTTTTTTTGTAATATTCTTTTCATTTTTTCTTGTTTCGTTTAACCTTGTTTCTCTACTAATCACATCAAAGAATGTTCATCTCGTGAATGACACTGCGCAATCATTGTCTTTTCGTTTTCATGGCGTTTTACTGATATTGTGATGATTTTTCTGGCACTGGTTTAGAGCACCTACCACTGACTGGTGGGTCTTCCGAAGTAGTGTCGGTTTTCGCGCTATATTGTAGTCTGTAGTGAGAGAGAGAGACACCCAGACTGGGAGAGAGACGCTGGCGTCGTAGAGGCGTCTGCGTCTCGTTTAGAATAGGCTAGGTATCGTGTGCTTTTTTTTCTCCATTTTTCTCGTCTATCCAGGTTCTTACCCCCGCTCCGCCCCTCGCCCCGCCCCTTGTTTGTTGAGAAAATCAATCGATATATCCATCAGTGTAAATGAGGTCGCTAGCAGACAGCGTTCAACCTGTAGCGTTGCTGTTCTCTCTCCTCTTTCATTGTGATCGCGCGCGCCGCGATCAATCGATTTATTGATTGATTACATCGATCGACTGACCGTGCCGCGCGTGTCCTACTGTATAGCGGTGTGTATGTGATTGATTTTTTTTCATCGCTCGATTTCTTCACAGTTTTCCATTGTTGTTGTCCATTTTCTCATGTTTCATTCGCATGCGACTTCACTAAACTACGGTATTTATTTTTTTGTCTTATTGTGTTTGATATTTTTTGTCGGTATTGTGATTTTTCTGTATTGATTGAGACGTTGTCATCAAAGATGATGTGTATTGTACGTGGTCACGTACTTACACCTTTTTTCGTCGTCGATTAAATATGCAATCAAATTTTGTGTATACATACTCAAGTAGTACATGCAATACAAAATACTTTATCACAGCATGGACCAAATTAGGAAAATCACCAAATTCTGATAAATGTGTCGTGTTACTTCACCTCTTTTCCCTCTCTTGAAAGGACGTTTTGTCACGGGTTTGGCCACGCCCCCCTGCGGTTAAGAGGGAAAAGAAGTGAAGTAAGATTGTGAAAAATTTGTGATTGTGTGAGATGTGACAATGGAAGGCACTTGGAGATCAAGAAATTATGGTAGATTCCAGAGATTGACCAGTTTTTTAAACTAGAGACCTGTGCTAGAGGATGGGTTACAATAGGCACGAAAATGGGCGTGGCCAACTTATAGTGCAGACAACAAGACATTAAAATTAAACCGTGTGTTGTCGCGTATTAGAGGTTCGGGTTGAATTCCGAAGTGGAGAAACTGGATTGTGATTGGGTCTATCATTGGGTTTTCTCAGAACTCAAAAGGCACGAAAAAGGGGCGTGGCTTTCGAAAAGGACCTAAATATATTCCGACCACAGGAGGTATGAAGGCTTTTCATAACTAAAGTTGAAGCTAAATAGGCGGGAGAGTACGTAGTCGGAGCTCATTACTGAATGAACCCAAGGTTTCTAACTGTAACCCTTAGGTACCTGAGTGGGCGTGGCACTTGCCGTTACTCTTTCTGACCGCATAACGTTGAGCTTTTGTTTACCAGCTAAAGATCCAAGTGCATCCATAAGTGATTGCACAGCCAGAGTTCCGTATTGGAACGATCTAGGGTTGTCAAGAGAAAGCCAGTAGGCACGAAAGTGGGCGTGGCATTCACTGTGACTGACTATAATTACGGTAAGCACCAAGGAAATTCTCTCGAAAGTGGTCAGTCTGAACAATGAAGCAGTTCCAGTGTTGAAGTTCATTAGTAAATCAGCTGAGGGTGCTCTACTAGATATTGGTGCGAAAGTAGGCGTGGCACTTCTGGGATTTTTTTATAATTCCAGAAAATTGGACTTTTGAAAGCGAGTGATAGACGAAATATATTAGGTTTATGCCGATGTCCACCAGATCATGGTCGCAACTGGCCCTCTACCGACTACTACGGTAATCGACGCGTTCTCGGGTCATCCCGGTAGGCATACTCAGACAGTAGGTGCGGGCGGATCGCTGGCTTTTGGCGGGCGGATCGACCTCCGCCCGCCAGTAGCCAGCGATCCGCCCGCCAGTCACCATCGATCCTCCTGCTAGTAGTCAGCGATCCGCCCGCCAGTCACCATCGATTCTCCGGCTAGTAGTCAGCGATCCGCCCTCGATGCCACATGTGGGTTATTCCGATGGTTCCCACCACGGTCTCCGTGTGCGGGACCACCCCTCCCCCTAGTCGTGGGGACCATCCCCTCAGCTGCCGAAAATTATTCTCCGGCTACTAAGTGATCCTTTGAAGATGTCTTGAAGCCACCTTCCAGGATCGGCCTCGAAATGCCGAGTGAGCATTCTGTGCGATGGAGCGCCTTTTATACCCTATGGTTTGCTTACTCTGCGCATGATACTGATGCCACAAAAGAACTCGTCAATGTGACAAGTTTCACCGTGTGAATATTGGGCGGGCGGATCGCTGGCTATCAAAGCAGTGGCGGGCGGATCGCTGGCAGGTTGTGGGCGGATTGCTGCATCTCATAGCTCAGCGGCGGATCCTCGGCTGTCAGAGTTATTGCGGGAGGATCGCCACTTTAGAGCTTGCCGGCGATCAGCCCGCTAGCGTGATCAACTTTGCCGGGTGCCGCTATCCGCCCGCCAAAACGCAGCGATCCGCCCGCGGAGACAACGAGAGGCAGCGATCCGCCCGGTGAGGCCACGATTCGCAGCGATCCACCCGCAAATTGCTGGCGTACCGCCCGCAGAGGCCTTCATTGCCAGCGGTCAGCCTGCACCTATTTTCTGAGTAGGCAACCGTATCGATCCTTCACTTCGATCGATACTTCACTGCCGCCACTCATTCATCCACCACGGCACTCCGGCACCCAGCTGGTGTATCACAGGCAGTTGGAGATCGTTAGGCCCAGTTACGTAGATGTGAGGGACTATGTGGACCGATAGGGTCATTGGTCTTTGTTATTAGGGCAAAATGTCTTACGCACGAAAGTGGGCATGGCACAAACCACAACTCATGTGGACCACAGGCGGTCACAATTAATAGATACACATTCATAACTTGGGCTATACATATATGCGTAGTGGAAATCTGAATGGGACAACCTTTATTGTGCTTGAACACGATAGTTACGAAAATAGGCGTGGCGCTCTGTGTGACTCAACTAGGGGCCTATCTGAGTCCTAGTTTCTGGGACTTGACTCTCAAGGTTGACCGGAAGTGTCAGATACTAGAGCCCGCATTCCTCATGGAGTCACCCAGAGGTACAGGGAACTCATAGGCACTGTTGTGGGCGTGGCCCTGTTCACGACTCATCTGTGCCACAGACAGTTGGAGATCGTTAGGCCCAATCCTCTAGGTCTTGCTGACTGATTATGTAGTGGGCTAGGGTCCTGTGTGTCTGCTATGAAAGCAAAATCATTTAGACACGAAAGTGGGCGTGACTAAGTTACTGACTGCCCCTTATTTGAGGCGCAGGAGGGTCCGAATTGGCGCAGCAATAAGTGAAAAGTGTGATTAGCAGAGTTGATTTGCGAAATACCTGACGAGTGTGATGAAAGCCAGGCCTCCTCCGTGCCTAAGGGGTCATTTATACTTCCGCCACCGAGCGGCGCGGCATTGCACTTCGACGCGGTGCTCGGCGGCGGAAGTATAAACGATCTCTAATGGTACGGATGCCCTAAGTATGTAGCATCTGAATTCAACAGAATCTTAGTTCTTAGTCGATTTTCAAAGTGCCAAAGCTAAGAAATGCTGGAAACCCATCAATGAATATCGTCCCGAAGGGAAATAAGCTGCAACGCCCACATGCGTGCCTATCGGGACGTAGTATATTTTGACTATATATAAAGATACTTTTAGATCTAGGAGATTCTGTGATGTCTAGGACCCGACTATGTACAGAAAGAGGCGATTGAATTACAAGAAAACTGCTATAAAATGTACAGAAAAAAAGGATTTTAATCGCGTAAGCCTGCCGCGAAGCTGCGCGACGTCGTGGTAGGCCCTGTGGACCAGAGTGATGTGATCGATCAGGGCGGCTGACCGCGAATTCCCCCCGCATTAGCAGCTATACTTCTTCGTCTTTGTTGAATCTGTGACATCTCGACGCCGTGCGGCGTCTCGCCGCTTGTTTGGAGCGCGGCAGAGTCCGCGATGCGACGCCGTCGAATCGCTCCCCGCTTCGCCTTGGCACGCCATCGAATGATCACCATCAGCACAGAGCTCAGCGTTCTAAAATGTGAAAGAATCTGGTTCTCTGCCTTCATAAACTGATACTTCTGCCTTAAATAGCCTTCATAAAGACGGTGTTCACGATGAAAAAGTTGCCCGTTTTTTAGCGAAAACGTAAGCTCTGGACGACTGAAACGGCCAGGAAGTGGGTTAGAATCTCGTGGGTTAGCCAACCCATTGAGTCACCTTATATAAAGGTTGTCCTGCGTTTCTTTCACCGAGGAGGGGGGGGGCAGAGGCCGAATTTTCGGATACTCTTTGTCGCAAAAGATTCTAACATCCAAGCATAAACATCGACCCATCTTACTCTTTGAGAGTTTTTGGTACAGGAAACAGGAGAAAAAAGAAGTCACTCACCTAAGAATTTCAAAGCTCAAAACATTTCCGACGTTTGGTTCGACGTTTTGTCCGCAGTGAACAAAACACACTAGTAGGCGTAAATAAGTTTTCAAAAGGTTTTTTTCAAACAGTTTATTCTCCGACATTCGAGAGTTTCATGGAGGCTTTTCCCTATAATCAATTTTTTTCTAAACTTAGCTACTCAAAAACAGAAAAATGGAATATGGTTTTTCATCGTGATCACTGCCTTTGAGCCTTTTAAAAGGTTAGGTGAGCGCCTTGGAAAACCCTGGCAATTTGGATCGTTCTCCCGATCTGCGGGTCGGCTTCTGTTGCTGTCCGGGCTCCTCCAGTTCGACCGAACAGGAAAAGCAGTGGCCCCGAGATTGAGAGAACGAGCCGGACTCTCAGGCGGCTCCGATTCCTATTCGGTGCGGCTCGCGGCCGAGAATCGCCTGAGTTTTTTTTAATGAAAAATTATTTTCGTAAACGTTCTTATGATTTCAAGACCGTTCAAAATCATAAATCTTATCTTAAAAATAGTTGGAGTTCTGCTGAGAAAACAAAAACTTAAACTCTGCCGTTATTTTACAAGTAGAATCTAAAAAAAATAGTTACAATGTGGCGAGGGAAGTCGTTTTCTGAGAAATGTCAATTTCTGGTCTTTTTATGAAACGCACTGTACAATACCTACCCTGAGTTTTCGTAAAAAGGCGACAAAAAACGCGTAAATTTGTTTTTTTGTCGTCTGATCATAATTCGCTCCAAAGTGTAGGTTTTTAAATTTTGAAGACATATTTGGAATCAACCTCGAGTACTCTTTCTGACCTACAAATGGCTTATTCTCATACAAGGCATATAAGGTTGACACAATAAATCTAGTGGGTGAGAAGTGGGACAATACATAAGAGGCGCTGTAATGTGCGACAGTGCCTACCCTAGTTCAGTTATTTTTTTGTTTCAGTTTTTTCATTTTACATTTTTTGAGAATTTAAAAAAAGTTTTCAAAAATTCAATTCTACTTTACCTCTGAGCATTACTTAGTAGCTATTCAATTAGTTTTTTAGTTGATATTTTTGATACATGTTGATAGCTTATTTCGCTTTTCTAGTAGTGTTTAACATTGTTTTCTTACATATTGATTGATTGGTTTATTTATTTACGACTATTTAAGACAGCCATGATAAAGACAGCAAAAGTCAACAATAAAACACACCAAAATCAGGTATTTTTTTTTCTAACAATTCTTTTAGAACCAGAGTCATCTGCATTGTGAGAACAATCAAACGTAGGGCCATGAGAAACTCAAAACTTCAAAAGAAACTTTTTTGCTATTCGTTTAAAAACAGTGTTCACGATAAGAATTGTTTTTCTGCTCTTCCGCCTGTCTTGAAGACGGTCCCATGCTGATTCCAATGATGTTTTTGGAATCGTACAAGACCTTCTAGGAACGGAGTTATGGTCCCTCAAAAATTGAGCTCGGGAAGCATGGTGGACGAGTTGTCCGAGGCTTGTAACTCCCGTCTTTTGCAGCCGATGTATGCGAGCTGACCTGAGTAAAGAGAGAAGCTGAGAATGAAGGGAAGAACGGGGCTATTGATCGGAAATCATCGCTCATCTCACAACCTCGAGCATTCA
This sequence comes from Aplectana chamaeleonis, assembly GCA_029168955.1. Taxonomy (NCBI): domain Eukaryota; kingdom Metazoa; phylum Nematoda; class Chromadorea; order Rhabditida; family Cosmocercidae; genus Aplectana; species Aplectana chamaeleonis. The sequence goes on along the minus strand of JAPDOI010000012.1, from coordinate 376,578 downwards.
TTTGTTCACGTCGGTGGGCGTGGAAAGTGCATCTGGGGTGTGAAGAGCTGACGGGTGTCCAACTTTGGGGCCGTAGGGGACCGTTCCGAGCTCATTTTTCTTAGTTTTTTCAACGTTAGGGTTGCGCTAGGCCACGCAGCCGCCGATCTCCACCAAAAAATCAGACATGGTTTTTATCGTGGACACTGCCTTTGAAGGAGCAAAAACTTCTGAGGGATGGAGAGATGTCAATCTTCAGATGTCATATTTATTCAGTTGTTTATTGAATTTTCAATATAACTACATAAGAGTTTTTTTGAAACTTTTCATATCCGACCATTCAGAACCATTCGGTCCTTGGGATTCTGCGAAAAAAAGTAGTTCAGTCGAGGCATTCAGATAGCTCAGTTTAAAAAAAGGAGAATTTGAAAATCGCAATAATTGGAACATTAATTCATTCCCGGTTGAAAGAAAAATATTCCGAAAAAACACATTTCTTCGTGTTTTTTTTTGGTGAAAAACTGAGTCAGTCGTACAAGCCATTTATTGGAGAGTTTTCATGAAATGATTTGGAAAACTTTATTTATTCGAGAATTCTCATAAATTGATTAGGGAAGAATCAATTTTTCGGGATTTTCCGTGAAATGATTCGGAAAAATTTGTTTCTTCTGGCTTCCACTGAAAGAGCAGAAAACAAGAATCGGAAAAATGCAGAGGTCAATTTGGGGTTTTTAAAAAAGTGATGCATGGAAATCAGTCAATCGGGGTTTTTCATAAAAAAAATAAGTCGCGAAAATTCGTTTTTTTTTCTGGAAATTTTTAGGTGGGAGAAAATACTGCAATTATTGTGATTTGAGCCGTGAATATATGATCCAATAAAGTATAATTTCTCCTTCCGAACCTACTTGGCAGAAAGTTTCTTCTCAATAGTGTAGGCCATCAGATTGACTCCAGCCAGACCATGCTCCCGCAGATCTGCACCAAGTTCCTCGTCGAGTCGCGACAGTCGAAGTCCGACTGGCGAATGTTGCAAAATCTGGAATTCGCTATTTTGTATTAGAAAAAACAACAAAAAAAGGTTTTCTTGAGAAAAAACTTACAAAGAGAATTGAAAAAGCACATGACCCGCTGAAGAGAGTGATAGTCCCCAAAGCGGCAAGTTGATAGAGCAGTAAGGTGACTCCTCCACCATAAAGCACTCCTGACAAGTCGTTTTCGTTTGTTACCTTAACACTTAAGGTCTTAGAAGAGTGGATGCGAATTTTGTCGGAATATCTAGCAAATACCTTATGATCAGCAAGTCCGAAATCACGACAGACAAAAATCGCAGGGCTGATCATACCCCAGACGGAACCCACCACATGCACCGGTACGACTCCAACTGGATCATCAATCTGGAGTGAAGTTTCTAAGGAGGATTTCAGTGCAGAGGAAAAGTTCAAATGCCACCTTAGCTTTCTCCAGTAAGGGATATATTAATAGCGCTATGGCTGATCCAATAGCTCCGACCACTGTAGCTTGCCAGGGAGTGTAGAAAAGACAACCAGCTGGAAATAGGCTCTCACCATAGAACCCGATTTCGGCCATAAATTCTAATTTCGGTTGTTATTTAATCAGATATGTGGGCCGTGTCAAGCAGCTATGACCCTCCTCAACTCTGGTAGAAAAGCTACCGGGACTCTACCAAGGACTCACCGCGAACTTAGATTTTGCAGAGTATCAGTCGCGAAACTACAACAAATTACCGCGAAATCGCTGAGGAGTGGTGACTGAGAATTCACCGCGAGCATATCGGAAATCACCGCGAAATTGACGCGATTTTACCGAGATGAAGTCTGCTACGGATTTACCGCGATAATGCTAGGTTGTCCAATAATTCCTGTCCGAAAATTTCACCATTTAAAATTTTTTCAACTTTATTGAAAAACAAGTCTAATCAACAATATAATCACCACAGTTATCCACAACAGTGGCCCATCGATTGGGCAGGTCGCCGATGCCCTGCGCCCAGAACTCTGGGGGCTGCGACTCGAAGAAATCCGCGATGTCGGATTTGAGATAGTCGTAGTTGGTGAATTTTCTTCCGGCCAAATGGTGCTTCAGCGGGCGGAACAAGTGGTAGTCGGAGGGGGCGAGGCCCGAGGAATACGGCGGATGGGCAACCGTCTCCCAGCCGGGCGTCGCCAACTTCTGCTGGGTCTCCTTCGCCACGTGGGGGCGCGCGTTGTCGTGCAGCTGGTGGACCGAGGCCCGTCGGGGACGCTTTTCTCGGATGGCGGCGGCTAGTTTCTCGAGCTGATCGGTGTAGATGGAGGCGATGAACGTCCTGCCTTGCGGGAGCAGCTCGAAGTACAGCATGCCCTTGGTGTCCCATCAGCAGCAGAGCATGATCTTCAGCGGGTGCAGGTCGGCTATCGGCGTCGTCGGCGGCTCTTCTCCGTGCGGGATCTAGACGGCACGGCGGGCGACGTTGTCGTAGAAGACCCAGCTCTCATCCCCAGTGACCAGGTCCTCAAGAAACTCTTTGCGATGCGGACAAAGGAGGAGGGACTGGCAGACGGCCACGCGGCTCTGCTTGTTGGCGTCCGTCAGACGGTGGGGGATCCAACGGGCCAGAACTTTGTGGTAGCCGAGTATGTTGAGTCGATTGTGGATGGTGGACTTGCTGCAGCCGAGCGTCGTCGCCAGTTCACGGGTGGTGGCTTCCGGCTTCTCATTGATACAGCAACGGACTTCGTCATCATCCACCGTAGAAGGCCTCCCGCTGTGCTCCCTGTCCTCAAGGCTCGTGTCGCCGCTCTCGAAACGATTGAACCAGCGGCTGACTGTGCGTTGGGACACTGCATCCTCCTTGCACGCTCTGCAGATGTTGGCGACCGCGGTGCCCGTGTCGTTTCCCAGCAGCCACTCATGGTACACGAACGTACGAATTCGACCTTGGTCCATTTTAGCTTGTTCTGGTAGCTAGACGCGGCGACTGCGCCTTATATACCCCTAGCGTAGAACCTAGGAGAACCTTCTAGAAGGTTCTTACACTCGCCTGATATTATAACACTTCTAAGGAAAATTATAGAATTTTGAAAATTTTCGGACAGGAATTATTGGACGGCCTGGTACCTCCATCACGGCAATGAGAGCGCCGTAGCGCAGCAGCACAGATGGCTCAGTTGATAACGTGGCAGAATCCAAAGCAATGGAATGGTTCGAATTATAGCATACAGTGGCAAAGACTCTATGGCGGGTGTTCGGCTCTAAACCGCTGTCTTTTCCTCATAAGAAAGCTACGAATTCTGAAGAATTACAAAAGTTCCACTACTTTCAAATTGTGCACAATAGTGTTTTTTTCCAACAAAAGTAGTGTTTTTAGTGGTGAACGCATCTGCGAAAACGACTATTATTGTTAGTATTTTTTAGGCCTCAATAGTAAAACTGCGCAGTATCATGCCCCGAGCTGCAGGTTCCAATAAGTGTTTTTGAAGCTTCGCGAAAAGACAAGAGTAACCATCAGGCATTTTTTGGATGTTTCGATAACTTTTCTCGGATTTCGCTCAATACTTGTGTGTAGGGCCTACTTAGGGTGCTGAAAACGAATTTGGGGTCCAGTTTCCGAAATTCTTAGGTTCACTCTAAGTTACAGTAGTTACAATGTCATTTAGGGGCAAAACCCACCTTAGCATTTCGAAAATTGATAAATGGACATTAAATTCGTATTCAGCACCTCGAATCCGCATATATATACTCTGTTTATCTTGAATTGCACAAAACACGGTCCGCCAATAGTCCTCTGATTGGCCCGCTAGTACCGTAGTGTACGTTTCGTCTCGATCTGCCGAGACGCGTTCTCGGCAGACCCGGGTGGCCGAGTGACGGCATTGACGAATCGATGGCTCTGCACACCGGGTGCACACCCGGGTCTGCTGCGAACGTCGTCGCGGTACTAGCGGGCCAATTAGAGGACTATTGGCGGACCGTGTTTTGTGCAATTCATGATAAACAGAGTATAGAAGTTTCGAGTCAGTCATGGGACTTTGACCGAACTACCGCATACCAGCCGTACTCTGCCATGAGCTGTCGAAACTCCATAAACGGACTTCAGATTCGCGTTTAGCATTCCAAATAACTCTTAGAGAAAACATTCTGAGCCATTTCTATCGAAGCGTTTCGGAGATCGTTAGAAGTCGCGTTTTGCCGTCAAATTTCCCCCGATAGGAGGTTTTTGAAAAAAATAAAATAAAATGGTTCTTAACGAATTTGGTCGAAAGCTTTGGAAAATCGACAGATAAATCTCGAATTCGTGATAAGCACACCAAATAGCACAGATGAGAAAATTTTCAAGTCAAATTTGAAAAAAAAACAACTAAGAACCCCCAAATTGCTAGAAGAGACGGTCAACAAAGAATTCGTAAGGTCCAAAACGCTATCAGTCTGTAGAGAGTTCGGAAAAGCAGCCTTCACCCAAACCCTGCCCAGGGGGGTAGTTTAGACGCTAAACACAGCTATAGGGTCCTTTTTCGGATTTTCCGAAGACTAATGCGCGTTTTGGAAGGTAAAAAAGCACAAAAAATGACCATTTTAAGCTTGCAACTTCTTGGGACCTGCAGCTTGGTGCGGAATTCTGCATAGTTTTATTATGGGGGCCTAAGAGATACTAACAATACATGTCGTTTTTGCAGATGCGCTTACCGTCATAAGCACTTCCCTTGTAATGAAACTTCACCAAATGCGGCTATCAGAGGTTGCGAAAACTCCTGCAAGGCTAGTTTTTCGATGGATTACTTAAGGTTAAGATAGGTATTCCGTAGTCGGCTGACACTTGCGATGTCGACTTAGGTTCTCGGAAACACCAACAATCTTTGTTTCTCAATGACTTTCCACGATTGTAAGGCCTATGTCGCTCATATGACTTTGGGCGGAGCAAGCAGCGGGGCGGTCGATTATGACAAAATACTATAACAGTTTAGGAGATTTCGACATTGTAAGCTCTATAATCCTCACTCCGCCCGGCTAAAAATGAGAAGGAAAGGCTATACCTGTGCTCGATACTAAAGAGGCTAGTAGTCCATCAATTAGCATATCGACTTGAATTTTTTTCGTTGTCCAACGGGAAATCAGCACCGTGACCATTCCTCCGCCGGCTGACGCCATTATGGTGCCGACTGCTGACCTAAAATCTCGGGATTCTCAAACTTGAAATAAGTGTAAAATTTGAGTAAGTGTATATTTCTTCTATATTGCGAATTTATTCTCTATCCACCGTTGAGGAGATATTCAGAATAAAGGTGAATCCTAAATAGAAAAAATTCTGTCAAACCCACCGAGAGCCTTCGGTCCATTGCTGGTCGGAAACAGCGTAGTTGGAAGCGGTGTTGAAGGCAAGCCATCCCCACCAGATCATTAAGAACCCTTGAAATTTATAAAAAGTTGAAGTGGTATTATAGCAGATTCTTTTACAGTAAAAAAAAGTTTATTGTTCATAGATGCGCTGAAGTTAGAATGCATGTAAAGTCTGTCTGAATGATACTGTCCGCCCACGCGATCGGCGTGCGTGTCTAGCGGCCGTTGAGAAAGGGCTTTTCAGACTTGTGAGTCGATTAGAAGGAACCATAGGAGAACAGTGAATAATATCGCTGGTAGCCATTGGCAGGCGTGGGGAGGCTCGTACGGAAAAATGCCTTTTTGAGAGCCGCTCGACACGCACGCCGAGCGCGTGGGAGGACGGTCTCATTCGGACAGACTTTAGCTGTATGGGAATTTGTTAATCTGCTGAATTTACTGTAGTTTTTTCTATTTGTGAAGTCCTTGGGAAACAATGTGAATGTAGATAATTTCCCAAAGTTTATTAATGGTGTGATTGAAAAATCCCATGTTTAAGTCAGATCATGAGTTTCTGACTATAATACCGCAGCCCTACCGTGAACAATAAACAAGCCCTCATTGAAGCGCAAATTTGATAATGTTCTAACTTCATAATCGGTCAATAGTGACATAACATAATTAGGTCCGTAGCTTGCGTCCTCAGGTAAAAATATTTAAATCTCACCCGCGGCTGGCGCGGTTGTCGCGTGCGCCCGCCCTCTAATCGAGTCAGGCTGAGACAAGAGCGCAGCTGATTGATCAGCTTATCATACCGTCAGCCGCCGGTGGGATTTAAACCGCCTGCGCCAGCCGCAGGTGAGATTTCAATGTCTTCACTTGAGGTAGCAAGCCACGGACCTAACTGTAGAATAATAGAAACACCAAAAAATCAAATTCGGGGTAGCTAGGGATATGAATTGTCTGAAGTCAGGAGCAAAACAATTCATATTAAACAAAAGCAAAAACAAAATTCAAAAATATATATAATAATCTAAAAATTAATAAGCGAATTTAAGATAAAAAATGAAAAACAAAAACAAGTAATAAATAAAAGTTCTATTTTTTTGATCAATAAAATACAAAAATACTGCTTCAATAAAAAATTCAAAAAAATAGTGAAAAAACTACGATTATTTTGCCTTACCCAGAATCGCCTTTGTGGGATCGCTGATTTGTCTGGCCCGTCCGTCTTTGAAACGATGCTGGCGGGGTTTCAGATAGAGTGTTGCTACAAGGCCTGACACTCCACCTACAAGATGCACCTAAAAGCTAACTAACAATTTTCAAAGGTTTCTCAAAGTAAATTAAAGAAAAAAAAAGAAAAAATGAATTCAAGACCCACCGCACTGCAACCAGCCGAGTCGATTACGCCCATCGCTCGGAATATTCCACTCCTATGCCAGACCCAATGACCGGCGATGGAGTGGACAAGGGTGATGAAGAACGAGACGAAACAGTGTGATTGCAGGTGAATCCGTTCGGCCATTCCGGCTGGAATTTTTTTCGGTCAGGATTTTTTTCTCAGATGACAGGAATCAATAAAAAAATTATTCCAGGTGAAATTTTCAGCCTAGGTTTTTTTTCAAAGTCCACCTTGAGGTCGTTCAGTACGAACTGAATTGAAGTGCGTTTTATATATTAAAAGAATAGAACCTATATTTTTTTATTACACAATTTTTTATAATCGCTGATCTCAATTTATTTTATTATATTTTATTTATTTTATTGGTTTACTTATTTAAAATTTTATTTCTTTTGTTTCATCACTCAAGTCTCCTAGATTTGAGTTGTTCTGCCCCTGTCTTCAGACAATTCATATCCCTAGGTACTCCGGGCTATCCAGTGAAGAGGTCCACTAGTGCAAAAGTTATATCCGAAAAATCAACAAAATGTTTCCATGTTGGAGTTGAAAAACTTGAAGCTTTCAGATTCTTCCCCCTCTTGAGACTTTCAGGTATTATATAGTCATAAATCAATAAAAAATGAGAAACCGAAAAATTGAATAAGTAGAGGAAAAGAAAAGTAAGGAATAGAGGAAGAAGAAAAGCTAGAAGAAGAGAAGGTAGATGAAGAGAAGGAGGAAAAAGAAGAAGAAAAGGAAAAGAAAGGAATGAAGAATTGGCAGAAGAGGAAGAAGAAAAAGAAGAAGAAGAAGAAGAAGAAGAAGAGGAAGAAGGGTAGAAGAAGGAGGAGGAGGAAAATATTAAAGGTAGGTATAAAGTAGAAGAAAAAGAAAACGAGAACAAGGACAAAATTGAGAGAAAGAGAAGGAATATAAGAAGGAATAGGATAAAGAGAAAGACTTAAATTCGGAAAAAATCAATAAAATGAATCCTTACTAAAGTTGAAAAACTTTCAGACTTCTTCCCCTTCTGACACTTTGAGGTATTACATGGTAACATATAAATTTTCAATAAGAAACCGCCATTATTTGAACAGGGGAGAAGGCTGAAGACGAAGAAGAAAGGCAAGGACCAGAGGAAGAGGAAAAGGTAGAACAAGAAAAGGCGAAAACAAGAAGAGGCAAAGGAAAAAGGAAGGGAAAAGAAACGGCAGAAGAAAAGGCGGGAGAGGGAAAAGAAGAGGAAGGAGAGGAAGACGATGAAGAAGATGAGGAAGAAAAAGAGGAGTAGGAAGAGGAAGAAGAGGGAGGACTAGAAGAGGAAGGAGGAAACGTAGAAAAGGTAAAGATAAAGTAGAACAAAAAGAAAATGAAAACAAGAAGAGTAGGAAGAATAAGAGGAAGAAGATGAAGACGATGAGGAAGAAAAAAATGAGAAAGAGGAAGAAGAGGGAGGAGAAGAAGAGGGAGTAATACTAGAAAAGGTAAAAACAAAGTAGAAGAAAAAGATAAACGACAAGAAGGAAAAGATTGAGAGAAAGATAAATAGAAGGATTAAATAGTTGAGAAAAGAAACGTGTAGAAAAGGAGGAGAAAGGAGAAATATGTTGGAAAAGAAGAAAGGAGAGGGAAAAGAGGCGAGCAAGAAAAGAAGAAGGAGTAGGTGGAGCTCGGGAAAACAAGGATAGGGGTTGAGGAGAATCAGAAGGAAGGGTAAAAGGTAGGAAAATGAATCAAAGGAAGAGTTCTAATCGTAGAGAAAAAAAATTCACAGACTGGGAAAAATTGTGTAAAACAGCAACGATAAAACAAATTAAAAATCTCTTGCCTGAAACGATTGTGGACGTGGTTGTGGCGAAGCTCATTTGGAAAATGAACAATGCATAGGACGTGCCTTTCTGGAAAGTGAGGTCAAATTTTATTAATTACAACTACGTAGTTTTAATTTTTGCTTAATTTGTTGCATTAGTGTTGGAATTTTTGAACCGTACAACACCCCCGGTAGGCTTAGCCCAGTGATTGCCGCGATGCGGCACCCCGAGCCGATGAGTGGCGTCCAATTCCATTTTTTCGAGAAACTCTTGCTGGAAAACAAAACCGAATGTCGAAAATTACCAGTTGAGGACGAAGTTTCAAGTCAATACAGAGATGTGAGTGACGGAGCCGTCGTAAAGCTTCTCCACTCAAGGGAGCGGGTATTATGACACTTTCATCTTTTTTTTTTGGAGTTTCATGAGGTCGTAACTGCGGAATTTGAAGAAATTCTATTTCCTCTGCTTCATAAAGTCGCTCTGTTGAAACTTGGCTGGTTAAGATCTCGTTTAGGCTTGATTCTGGAAATTTTTGATTTCCTGATAATAGATTAATTGTCGTGACATCCGTACGGTTCAATCCCTAAGGTCCCTGTGTTGGTTGAGAAAATCGCCATGGCCAACCCGGTCGATTCGTATGAAAACCATGGATGATGAAGTTTGCAAAAAAAACACCCGGTGTAGCCAGCTGTGGCTGACGCGGTCAATATGTATGAATTATGTGGAACGATATCATGGATATCATTTAATTTCTTACCTTATATCATGTGAGCTTGGATCGGGTCAGCCACATCGGGTATTTTTCCCACCCCACCCCATTAATGTCTTTCATGATTATCGACCGGGCTGGCTAAGGCCAATCGGCCAACTATGACCGAGGCATGAAGGTGCTCCATATTCGGCGCGGCTTCGGTCCCGCAGCGAAAGCATGCGGAATGTTGCGGAACGCCGCGCGCGGCGCTCCCACAGTGCCTCCTGCGGTCCGGAGTGGTCGTCGATCAATAGTCTCTCGTTGGGCCGTGGCGCCGCTCGCAGCGGCGCCCTTCCTGCGCCCGACGACTCCAGACTCAACTGAACGCCCAACGCCATCAAGGGCCATCTTCTCGGCGCCAGTCATTCAGGTAACCTTAGGGCCCCTGCCACGTCTCTGTGCGGACGTGGCCACGCATGTCCAAGGTACTTCTGGAGTGCGTTCCAAGAACATTCCCGTGGCTAAATTTTACCATGGGAACGTAGCCACGGCGGCGTGGAAGCAATGTTCAGTTACAAATCGTAGCCATGGAAAGCAATTTAGTTCATGGAGAGGCTATATGTCCTCCCGAGGCGACATGGGAACATTCTTGGAATGCAGCCCTGGGGTTTGTTTTTCAGGATCAGACCCTTTTTGACTAAGCACTTACGGAAGGTCCATCCCATGATGTTTTCGTTTTATGCCTTATTGTTTTACCGCCAAGGACGAGAGTTATCGTGAACATATGCGCCAATAGTGTTCTGTTGTGCAAGAGGCACCTTGCTGCATCAAGCGCATTCAATATCGATTGGCTAGGGTATTGATTGAAACAGCGGAAGGCGGAATTGCAAGGTGTGGGCATTTAATCGTTGCAATGTTCACCCCGTATGTGAGTAGTCATTTCATCGTAGTTGTTCGTAGAGGCTGTAGGGCTATCGCATCACAGGTTACCATATACTAGCCTAGGTTAGGTTCGATATTCTCAACCGCGTGGCAGTCTACGGCGAGCTAGGGAACGTGTGCGTAAGTCCTCTGATAACTGCCCTAAGCGCGGCCCCACAACATAGAACGCTTGTCCACCGATGCTACCAGGCCGTAGCCTTGGGATAAGGTCCCGCATGGCTACTATACTTGTTATCCGAAGGTAATTGCTCGGATAATGGATCGATTCGGATAATGCCACTTTAAATTTACCGGATATTGGTTCGATTCAGATAATGCGTTTTTTCAAATTTTCGGATATTGGATCGATTCAGATAATGCCATTTTTCCAATGATTCGGATACGGATATCCGTCGGATAATTTCGGATAAATTTCGGATATTATCGGAACAAACCTAAGGCAACGCACAAACACACACACACACATATACACACATACACACATACACACACATACACACATACACAAATACACACATACACACGTACACACATACACACATACACACATGCCCACATACACACATACACACGTACACACATATACACATACCCACATACACACATACACACATACACACATACACACTGTACACACGTGCACACGTGCACACATACACACATACACACATACACACATACACACGTACACACATACACACATACACACATACACACATACACACGTACACACATACACACATATACACGTACCCACATACCCACATACACATACACACACATACACACATACACACATACACACATACACAGATACACAGATACACACGTGCACACGTGCACACATACACACATACACACACACACACACACACACACACACACACACACACACACACACACACACACACACACACACACACACACACACACACACACACACACACACACACACACACACACACACTTTCCTACATTTAACCTAAAATGAACCGATTTTTATCCGTTTTATCCGTTTTTATCCGATTTTACGCAAATTTTATCCGTTTTATCCGGTTTTTATCCAATTTTTATCCGTTTTATCCGATTTTATCCGATTTTACGCAAATTTTATCCGTTTTATCCGGTTTTTATCCGATTTTTATCCGCTTTATCCGTTTTTATCCGATTTTATCCGAATTTTGGACCCTTCGGATAATGGTTCGATTCAGATAATGCCGATTTTTAATTTCCCGGATATTGGTTCGATTCAGATAATGCGTGTTTTCAAATTTTCGGATATCGGATTATCCGAATCTCGGATATCCGGTCGGATATCCGAAATGGAGTGATTCGGATACTGAGTATAATGGCTACACAAATACACACTTGAAGTGATTAGGTTGATGAAATAGGTGGAAAGCATGAAAGGAAAGCTTACCATATCACTTGACGACTGATTTTCTCGTTCAGGATCATAGAAGTAGTCGCCGAAGCCTATAAATGGATTCGTACTACTCTCGCCAAAGGTGAACCCGTATCCGAACATCCAGTACGCCAGACCTGCAATTTAATTTTTTTGTCGTATTTTATTCTTTTGCCATTTTTTTTGCTATATTTTTATCTAGGTGCATTGAATCCTAGGATTGAGCTTTTAAGAACGGGATCATACTTCCAGCGACGAGCGACGCAATGTTTACCATCAATATCGACCAAAAAATCAATATACCTGATATGCACTGTCGCTGCCGCCGGTCACGGCAAGTATGATCCCAGCTTAAAGCCTAGTGTACACTTTCCGCGACGCGTGACAGCGACAGTGATTATCAGCCATATCGACTTTCGATCGATGTAGATGACAAGCATTGCGTCGCGCCGCTCGTCGCAGGAAGTGTGCACTAGGCCTAGGAACCTATTGCGATGTCACGCGGCCGTCAGGGCGTCGCATTGACGCCTTATTAAACTTGTGTGCGACTCCGTATTAGTTCATAACAAATTCGATAGCGGCTTGCTGCTGCAATCGCACGATGCCGCTTAGGCTTAGTGCATACCTTCCGCGACGGGCGACGCGACATCGTGTTTGGCATAGATATCGACAACAAATTGATGTGGTTCAAAAGCATTGTTGCTCTCGATCGTCGCGGCAAGTATGAACTACATAGGCCTTAATGTCTGCGGCGTCGTACTCGTGACGTCAAATCAGGTCTTTTGAAGCTGAGCTCAGTGTATCATCATCAGAAACGTTTGCTCGCAACAGCGTCAGCTGAATCGAAATCGAGCATGAGACTGGAGGCGTGGCTTTATCTTGACGCCGTATCGATTCCATTACATGGTGTCGGCGAAAATGTATGCTCTCAATAAGAAAAGTGGGGTCGACTGTGTTGAAGCTACGGCGCTGCTTGCAGCGTCGAGTAGCGCTGGGTGATGCAGTATCGACGCCTGGAGTCGGTGGCAACGGAGGTAGGTCACGGTTCACTCTGACGCCGTCACGACACAGCGTCGATTCTTGAGGGCAACGTACATTAAGTGCCCTGCAAAGCTTAAGTGAATAACGATTTGAAGTCCAGTGTCAGATCGGAGGCGTGGACCGGAGGCGTGCCCTAATCCTGACGCCACCACGAGTTTGTCACATGAAGCCAGGGAAGAAATGTTTAAGATAATGGGTTCACGAGGAGTTAGATTTGCTGTGTTACTGGCAGCGTCGAGTAGCGCACGAAAGTTTGCTATCGACGTCTGGCGTCTGTGACAGCGGAGTTGAGTCACAGCGTGTTTCGACGCTATCACGGTACGGCGCCAGCAGCAGCGGTTACAGTCGGCACGGTTCGTATTTATACTTTGCGGTCCTTGCTGTGCGTTGGCGCTAAGTCGGTGCACATATGTTATAACATGTCTGCACCGAGTTTGCGCCATTGCACAACAAGGAACGCGAAGTGCCAATGCGCTCCGTGCCGACTGTATGTATTTGAGGTTTTTTGAGTTGAAGCAACCAGGAACTTGACGCCAAGCGTGAAAACGATGGCGTGGCCTTGTCCATGCATCTGATCGATTTCTGGGTGTGTCACCGAAGATGAAATGTTCCCTGTAACAACATTGGCTCCATGTTGACACTGCGGCGTTGCTAACAGTAGCACAGGGAAGTTTACTATTGACGTCTGGCGTCTGTGGCAAAGGAGGTGGATCTCCGTGTATTCCGACACTATGACGCCACGGCGTCAGTACCAGTGAAGAGTGAGGTAAATGAGGTGCGCAGTGTTGAAATAGCCCCTGACCCGACGTCGAGCGTCTAATTGGAGGCGTGACCTATTGATACTGCCTCATTGAATCCATCACGTAACGCCGGCGACCAAAATGTTATTGAAGCGTACAGCATGTCGCTTTCTGGCTTTGACGCCGAGCCGTCGCGGCGTCAGTGACACAGTCAGTCCTCCTTTGACGCCGCCGGCCCTCGAAAAAATCAATACTACATTGTTCGTCACTACGCGATGGAAACACGCCGCCACTCCGATTGCTTTTTAGAGTCTTGCACCACCTGCCGCTCTCTCTCTCTCTCAGCAGACGCGTTTCCAGCTGCCTCAAAGTATAAACCTGCCCTTAGGCCTGGGATTCAGTCGAAAGACTTCTAAGGACATACTGCTGAGTTCCAGCTAGAAATGAACACCTGTTGTAAGCAGTTTTCCGCTAGAATATTTTTCCCTACCTGCTGCTTGCTCTAGGGGAATAGAGCTCTTGGAAAACTCCGGAAACGGAGTCGATGGCCTTTTTCTACCCTTGCACTTTGAGCATGAACAAGAGTGTGCTCTACTGGAGGTGAATTGGATTGGAGGAAAGCCGTCAGGTGTATGAGAAAAGCGCTGCTTACCCCCGAAAATCACGTCCACCACGTTTTTCACCATCACATTCACCTCGTCCTTCGGTGAAACTCGTCCGGACTCAAGCAGGCCGAATCCTGCAAAGAAAACTTAAACACAACACAAAAACAAACAATAACAAAAAGAAAAAAAGCACAAAAATTAACAGAATTGTTCAAACATGAAAAAAGCAAAAAGAAAAACAAAAATTGAAAAATGTTCAAGAATGAAAGTAGTAAAATACATAAGAAGAATACATACACGTGGTCGATAGGAAATCGTTCGTCGGTTCGATTCCTCTGTTTCAAAGCCAATTTTACTTTGTTCTTTCGCGTGCGTATGCGGAGCGAGATGAGAGGCAACTGGAAAGCGTGGGAGAGAAGTAGACGAAGCAAACGCGTGCACACGCACACGATCGGCGGATATAAATTTTACTCCGAAAGAGGGGATACATAGATACGAATAGACACATAGTTCTCGGACCCGACGAACGATTCCACGTTTAGTGTACGTGCCAAAAAAACCAACTCACCGGCGGTCATTGTGAAGATGACAAAGCTTGACGCCATCATCCAGACGCCATCATCCTGTGCTTCCACACTGTTCGACATTTTTGGGATCAGCAATTTTTGTGAGGAGATGAAAACCCGTGTAATGATCTGACTTTTTCTGGATACTACTTGAATCCGGAATATAAAGAACGAATGAAGGCGCCTAAACATATTCAGTATATAAAACATAGTACGAAACAAACTTTACAGAACTCTGAATCTCATCGGTCGACGCTAGCAGTGCGATGGTTATTTTCATCTACGGTGAGAAAGCAGAGGCGAAACGGAAATTTAATGGGTTGTGGAAGGTCCCCTATCGATTGAATCCACTTCCACAGTTTTTTATTGATTTTTGCGACAAATCAATAAAATCGATAATTTCAGAAAATCGATAAAATTCCACGGCAGTGAGTTCAATTGATAGAGGACCCTCAAACACTCATAACTGTCAAGTTTGACCGCTGATTTTCTTCGATGAAGTGAAATACCATCACACTGATAGCGTTGACCGATGGGATTCAGAGGTTTCTCAAACTTTTGGGTGACAAGAGTGACGTCAAAGAAGAAGAGAATCAACAAACTGCTTAAAGGCAGTGTTCACGATAATCTTCAATTTTGAGATTATTCGCTATAATGATTAAGTGGCCCTCGGGTATGACTAAAATGACGTAGAAATTGTGAAAAATGCACCAGAAGTACACAAAATCCTCTACTCTCACCCCGCCTCTTTACTCTCACAGTAACTGTTTGTTGTGACAATGAAATCTTTTGTGGACCCGTCCTTTGCAATTCTCTACTCTCTATTGCTCCGTTCTTTCCTTAGGGCCCAATCTAATCCTGTTTTGCATAAAATATGCCTCTATTTTCGATTGACCCAATTTTTCACCGGTGACAACCACCATGAACATGTTCATCCAAGCGGACAACTAGTCCATGTTATAGAATAGTGTCACTGAAATACGACATTTTGGTGCGGTTCTCACCGTTTGTTCGTAATTTTGGTATCACTTGGAGGCCAACGCATTGTTTTATGTTGAAAACTCGGGGACGAAAATCATTGTGAACACTGCTTTTAACCCTCAAACATCGAAGCATGTGCATTGAACCATCGTATTTTTAAAGGCAGTGTCCCTGATGAAAAAGTTGCCCGTTTTTTGGCGGTAACATAAGCTTTGGGTCCCTCTAAGAAGATCAAGAACGGAAAAGCGACATAAAACGTTTCAAAAATGAGTGAAAATCTCTTGGGCCAGCCAACCCATTGGACCACCCAGTCCACAACCCATAACAGTTGTCCTGCTCAGTGTCGGAATAGTTGGTGTTTGTCTCACCAAAGGAACGATAGCCAAATTTCGAATGCTCCTTATATCGATAAATTCTAATATCCAAGCATTTGCACTAAACCCTCTTATTTTTGAAGAGTTTTTAGGATACACGAAAAGAAAATATAGTCTCTTACCCAAGAACTTCAAAGCGCAAAATAATTACATACGTATGTTTCGATATTTTGTACGCAGTGAGCAATACACGCGAACAGGCATATTTAAATATTGAAGAGGTTTTTTTAGAATGGGACTGTCCCTTTTATACTCTACTTTTTGAAGTTTCCTTCTTAAAAGCGTCAAAAACTAGAATACGGTTTTTTTATCCTGAACACTGCCTTTAAAGGCACTGTTCACTATAAACTTCATCCTCGAACTTTCCATGACAAACGCTACTCGTGGCTCTCAGAAGCAGAACAGCGTTCGATTCATTCTCGACTTCTCTCTTTACTCAGGTCAGCTCGCATACATTGGCTGCAAAAGACGGAAGTTACAAGCCTCGGACAACTCGTCCACCATGCTGCTCTAGCTCAATTTTCGAGGGACCATAACTCCGTTCCCAGACGGTCTTTTACGATCCCATAGACATCATTGGAATCAGAATGGGACCAATCTCGAGATAGGCAAAAAAAACAGAAAAGGAATTCCTATCGTGAACACTGCCTTTAAGGAGTTTTCGGTACAAAAATACTGAAAACAAAGAAGTCTGCCTAGGCATTCTCAAGCACAAAACCATTTCCAATTCTCCCGGAACACACCGGACAGGCGTAATAAAATACTTCAGAGGTTACTTCAAACAGTTTTTCTACGGTATTTGAGGGTTCTTTGAAGAATTTTCTCTATTATCCTCTACTTCGTGGACTTGCCTAATCAAAAATATCGAAAACTAGAATGCGCTTTTTTATCGTGTACACTGCCCTCAACAGATAAGTGCGAAAAATGAACCACTTGGAAAAAGGTGAATGCCTACCTGAGGTTCCCAGAAAATTGAAACCCATCCGAGGTTTATGACCATGCTGAACACTTTCAACCAAAAAAAAACGGATGCCGCAGCTCAACAAGGGAGTATAAAAGACTGAAGTAGCGGAGGTACACTTGGGAATAATACAAAGCCACACATAGCGATGCTAATAAAGTAAGTTATCTGACGATCTCTAACGCCATTGTTGTAGGTAACCCACATACCGTGATGGTATTGAAAGGAGATTATAACATTCTCGAAAATTAGTTGTGGTATGTAGGGCAATGTGAAATGTCGACGGGGCTTCATAGATGCCGTGTTGGACATCACGAGACAGGTCAGGACTAGTAGTGCAGTAGTACTGACGTGAACAGTGCGCATATCATGTCTGATGAAGAAAGAAGACCGATGAAGTAGGATGAAAAGGAAAAAGAAAGAAAGCTCAAAAAATGCATGGCAAACGATGACAGAGTAAAGTGTCTGCTTACGAGAGAATCTCATTCTATCTGGGGCTAGTAGCTGATTATGAAGTATGGCAACAGTGTAATCAGCTAGTGGATAGCTGAAAGGGACTAATCTGTTCCTGATTATCTCCAGGGAAGCACCGCAACGAGCTCGGGATTTTAATCTGGGATATTAGCGGAGAGGATCGCAGTGATTCATCAAGTATAGCTCTCACTATCAGTATGGTTCTTTCCGAAACCTTGTTTTGAAGTATGCCGCAGCCTATCGTCCTGACAAATGCAAGCAGATGAGAGTCTTTAAACGTGCTTCAAAGAGAGTTTTTCCGGACGGACAACACATTAAGCTTGTGGATTATTTCTGTTATATGGGCTGTTTCCTAAGATCGATGGTAGTTATCCAGCGGATATTCATTAAAGATGTGCGAAAGCTACATTTGCATTCAATTCTCTAAGCAAGTGTTTGTGGTCTACCACCATCGCGAACGAGGTCACGTTGCGCGTCTACCTATCCGCTATTCGCCCTATCATGATGTACGGATGAGACGTGGGCAGCACCGAAGACGCAGATGGAAAGGTTGGATTGCACGGACAGGAAGCCTTTTAGGCGTTTGCTTGGATATTTCTGGCCGCGTGTATGCCATAACGAAGACCTCTACAAGGAAATCGACGCAGTACATCAACGCTTGACATGAGGGAGGCGCCAGCATCTCCTAACGCCATCTCAAGTGGCAAAGGAAGGTCGACTTCGACTGTCTGGGCATATTCTAAGAAGACCGCCAGATGGCACATCCGCGGCCAGAAATATTCAAGCAAACGTCTAAACGGCTTTCTCTCAGTGCAGTCCAACCTTTCCATCTGCGCCTTCGGTGCTGCCCACGTCTCCGATCCGTACATCATGATAGGGCGAATAGCAGATAAGTAGACGCGCAACTTGACCTCCTTCGCAATGGTGGTAGACCTTAAAGTCTTGGTTAGAGATTTGAAAGCAGATGTAGCTTCCGCACATCGTTGTGGAATGCCATCTGCATAAGTGTTATCGTTCTTCAGCAAGCAGCCCAAAAATAGAGATAATCCACAAGCTTAATACGTTGTCCGTCCGGACCAACTCTCGTTGGAGCCCGTTTAGAGACTCACATCTGCTTGCATTCTTTGGGACGAATGCTGCTTCCGATTCCTGTCTGGAAACGGCCGTTCGGAAGTGAGCGAAAGTTCTGAGCGGATGTGGTGAAGGAGGATCCGAAGTCGCTCAGCATCGAAAAACAGTTCAGGCGCCATGTTCCACTTCCACGGAAGTGGTATAGCGACCATCGGATGGATTTTGTTCCAGTTGTTACTGAGGACCATGATAGTTGGACAAGGGTGGCCACTAGGACATCACACTTTGCTGAAGATGCGGAATGACCGCGTCAGGCGGAAGCCAGCGGAATAAGCCGCGTCAAGCAAGTCATCAGCATGTTTGCGTGACTCCATGGTTTTGCGAGGGAAGTATTGTAACCTTCCAGATTCTCGTTTTCCCACCCCTTTCCCAAACTCCAAAGAAGGAGAAATATGAGAAGCAGTGAAAAAGCCAGGCTGAATTTGGATTGAGAACCAGGTCTTGTTGGCATGCCTGTGCAGTTCTAGACATAACTGCGCCGATTCAGAAATAGACGACATTCCGTGGTTACCGTTGGTTACAGGAAGTAAAAAGTGAATACAATTTTGCTCATGACTGAAGTCCTTAACGACAGAGAAGGCAACCGGGCATGTGACTATGTGCAGGTGTATATTTTCCGAATTCGTTAACGATTGAAGCATAAGAAAACTTTTCTCGCAAGTCCAGTGTAGGGTAATCTCAAAGGCATCGTAGGCGCTGGTAATCACTCACCGTTTTTTCGGTGTGAATGATTTTCTGGGCCCACCTAAGAACGTAGGGATAATTTTGTTGGGTTAAAAACGCCTTATTATGAAGAAAAATGAGGTCGAATGTCTCAAATTCCGTCAGAGGAGGCCGGCCGTCCGTTAGTCACCTGGCGAAATTTGCTGTCAGCCATCATATATCCTCTGTTTCCGAGTGTGATTTATTTTCGTTCATCGCGTGCGTCTGCGTGCGTATGCTGCGTCTCCTTCTCCCCACACTTTCTCGCTATCTCTACCCTCGCTCCGCACAAGCGCGCGAGGGAACAGAGTAAATCTGGCTCGGAACCAGAGGATAAGTAACTGATCAACAATTGAGTAGAGTACAATTGAGAGGAAGTTGATGGAATATACTAAATTACTACGTGAGGAATGACTTTTCACACATCAGTTAACCTTTTCCTTCTCCACAAATTACTCCAACGATACATGAACCTCATTTGATCGTGAGATCGTTCATCAACACAGCTATCTCTAACGATCGACTCTTTCTTTCTCAGAAATCGATTGAGAGATTTTCGGTCCGAAACAGGGGTTTTAGTGATTTTTTTCGTGGTTTTTTTAACGTAACTGTTATATAGGGTTATATAGCTTTCATTATATATGGAAAGCTCGAAAACGAAATCCATCGTGGACGATGCCTCTAGAGGCAGTGTTCAGGATAGATTTCCACTTCGAGTTCTCCACGCTATATGGAAGGTATAGTACTTTATATCCAATCGGCGTGAATCCTAGTGATACTATGCATTCCCCATTGAAGGTTGGCGGAAACTCGGTGCACCTATATTATAGCATATGGCACCGAGTTCGCGCCAACTTTCAATAGGGAATGCAAACTATCTTTAGGATCCATGCCGACTTTATGTAACAGGGCATGCCTTCGAAAAACGCGAAAGCCGCATCTTCGTGCTTAGAGAGGCTCTTTTGGCTTACGTTGACGTCTGAGAGTGGAAGAATTGACCGCTATGAATGAGTGATATGGTGGGTGACCAGGGAACATTTGACCGCGGACCACCTAACTCCTGGTGACTGTGCGTACCAAGAAACTTGGGCTTATCCTTCTTTATTGAATAATTTTCATGTAAACACAATCAACTCTGGCTTGTGAAAAGTGGAGACGGAATTCGAATTCAAATCTAGCGCCCGAAATAACTCTCTAAGGATTGGTCAAGGAAAAGTGTAAGAAATTCTCATCGCGTGGATAATCCCGATTTCATCCGCATTTTAAGGCTTTTTCCGCAAATCGGACTACTGTTCACCCTGCTGGGAGCTCTCACTAGCTGAGAACCGTTGTAATGTAGTTTCTTACATTTTGCTCAGCCTCGTTAGTAATGATCGAATCTAATAATAGAATTTGATAGATGTACTCTCACTCTCACTGAAGTGGAGTAACAGTATTATAACACTTGTTGTATCGCATTACGACTTGTTACAAAACGTTGGACCCAGCGGCGAGCTTTCAAAGGTTATGCGATGTCGTTGTCACAATTTTCACAGATCTGCGTATTATAGCGGGCACGATCGAAAATGTAGGCAAAGATCCTGTTTTTATTACCTTTGCATTGATTCGCTGTGACTTCCATGTCAAACTCCCGAATAAAATGAAGCCTTCAAAGGCGACTGGGGACAACTCAAAAAAAAACCAGTTTGTGCACTCGAAGTAGCTCCCACTCAGAACAAAGGTCACCTAGGCACAGAAAATCGGAAGTTCGGATTTGGTTTCGCGAACATTTCCGAAGAAAATGGTGTCCACAATGATGATTCATTCGGTTTGATTTATTATGATGCTTAAGACAATCGTATGAAAGCAAGCATGAGATACACCACAAAGCGACACATACAATTTTCAACGAGTAACAGCAAGCTCGCCAGGAAAGTTAGTCCAGACACCTCAGAAAACTGCACCTAGCTTGGATTTAGCAAAACGCTTGAAGCTTGGAAACTTCATTGTCCCGGGAATCGAACTCATTAGCGCATTATACGCCGACGCGGCTCTAAACAAAAAAGAATGTGCGGTATTGCTATTTTTTGGTGTAGTTGTCCATATTTCAAAGCGATATCCTTTTGTCCTGGATCGAAAAATGTTTAAAAAATAGTGAGAAAGCAATTTTCATTTTGAAATACAAAAGCTCGTACCCCAGTCACACATCAAACAGCTTTCTATCGGATTCAAGTGAAGGAAGTTTGAACATACGATTCCTTGCCTTGAATTTGAGGATTTGTCTGTACCCTATCCCACCCCTCCTAATGTAAAGCGTTCGGGTGAATTTATTCTGACATTTTTTCATGCTATCGATATATTTCCTTCTGCATGGATTGAACACTGTAGTCCAACACTCCAAAACTGATATAACATAAACTTTACAGGCCTTTAATAGAGTGGTAGCATTGTTTGTAGAGAGGGCCTTGAATAAACCAGAGGTTTGGGGATGTGCCTCACTCTGGATACTCGCAATATGTTTCGAAAAATCCGGTTTGTGATCATATAAGAAGACAAGATCTCTAACAGCGTCCACTGAGGCAATCTCTTAATTTCCCATGACACAGCTGAGATCAATTTCCGAATGATGAAGAAACACAAATGAGAAAGCAATTTAAAATAATAGGAGATTTCAATAGGAATGAAAAAGCAGTACAAAATGATGAAGAATTCAGAGTAAAATGACAAAAAATTAGAAAACATTTACCAACACAACAAACGGGATGAAAATCGAAGCTGGAAGTCCCGTCATTGTCGCTGGTCGCAGTGCGCCAGCGTCAGGTATGAAGGAGTCTGCAGAGTTGCAGAGACCGGCGAGTGGTCGCCGAGCGTCAGCCTTGAAACGGCGACAAAAATGTTTTTGAAACATTATCGTCGAGGCGTCGGCTGCCGCTCGCTGGCAGTGATGTAGGGCCGTCGCGGCGTCGATACCCTCTGCAGTGCCCCATCGTCGCCCTTCACGCCGCGTCGGTCGCCATCGTCGCCGAATGTAATCGATATTGCATCACCCAGTGTTGTTCGTCGCTGCGAGCAACGCCACGACTTGAACTCTGCGGACACCTTGACACAGTCCGGAGCACTTGAGGTATGACACCCCACCAAAACACGTCGCCACGACGGGCGCGCTCCCACTGTTCGTGCCTTGGCCGCTGCCGTTGTCCCGATGCTGGTCCTGCCGCGATCATTGCTAGATGACATGCCTGCCGCTCATGACAGCTACTTAGTACAACATAGACCTTATAATACTTCAATAATACTTCACTTCAGCGGTAATTTTCTGACCGACGAGACTTTGCCAACTTACTAAGGAACCTTGCTACCCATGTATCGGTTCTTGAAAATCTGTTAGTGCCTCGTGGTCAATTCGGACACGCTCCTTCCGATTTTGCCATTGGATTTTGCTGCGGATCGCAGTTTAGCAAGTTATTGCTCTTTAAAGTTATTTCCTTGTAATTAGCTACAATACCCGCGCTAAGTTTTGTAAAAACGGGGAGCATTTGCCAAACTTGGCAAAAAAGCGTCCGATGCATGTAACTTTTTTGAACGAGGACGTTTTTGAGTTCTGAAAATGCTATCATATTCACAGCTCAATTTCCTACGTAATAATGTGCCTTGCTGACCGAAGTTCGCTGAAATCGCTTTGTTTTCGAGTGAAATTGTTATTGCGGTCGTTTCACAAAAACGTCGCGCGCGGCAAAGTGCGGCAAAACTTCAAGTAGTAATTGTACGAGTAATAGAAGAGCAATCTGTATGTTTTCTTGGTTAATTGGATGAAAGTGGGGCTATCTAGAGATCTGTGCAGTTTGAGTTTTCTAAATCCTTCATTAAACACTCTAGGGAGCTTCCTGAAAAGTCGAACTTTTGTTGCGAAAGCCCCAGACCGAAAATGGAGGATTTCGAAAATTCAATTTGCACAGATCTTGAGGTAGCCCCACTCCCAGCTTATTCACGACAGAAACATAGAGATTGCTCTTCTAATACTTGTACAATTACTACTCAGACTTTCGCCGCACTTTGCCGCGCGCGACGATTTTGTGAAACGACCGCAAAAACAATTTCACTCAAAAACAACGCTATTTTGGGGAACTTTGGTCTTCAATGCACATCATTATGTACGAATTCAAGCTGATAATCTGATAGCGCTTTCAGAACTCAAAAACCTCCTCGTTCAAAAAAGTTACATGCATCGGACGCATTTTTGCCAAGTTTGGCAAATGCTCCCCGTTTTTACAAAACTTAGCGCGGGTATTGTATTTCGCTATCAATTTGGGGTTATTTCATCAATTCATGCAATATTAGTAGGTGTACTTATGTTGATCACACCATACCCAGCAAGAAACAACTTCTAAAGTGTAGGCTTGTGCTAATGGCGATGAGTCATTACCTCGATGTTTTCAACGCTATTTCGCGCACCACAGCCGTCAACGGATGGAGCAGCAGGTAAGGAGCGATGGTTATAGGCATGCGGTCAGGGGTTCGATTCCTGTCACTGCTGATATGCTACATACTTTTGCAAATGGATATAACAATGTTTTTCTATGACTGGGTTTTCACAAAGGTTGGCTTGCTTCACTTTTGCAGCGTTCTTCGCATATGGTTAAAACATTCAAAAATTGAGTACTTTTCAAAGTTTCTCCCATTATATCAATCTATACTTAAAGTTGTTCTATTATCAATACCTCATTTCTAGAGCCATCAAATAACGTATGTCTTTCTAAGGTTCTATCGCAAGTTTACTGCATGTTTCGTGCTCCTCTGTTCGTAAAGTTTCTAAAGTACTCGAGGCACAGAGCTGGATACGATGACCACCATCCCGGATCCTTTATCAGTGCGGCAGATAACCCTTTCGAGCTTGAGACTGTCGAATGCTGTGAAAAGGATTGTCAGGAACCAGAATGCATCCACTGTGCAGTGGGTAAATCTGTAATCTGTTCCGTTCACTTTTAACTGTACCATCGATGCTGAATTAAACTCATTATCTTAAAATTTGCATATTATTGCCTCATGAAGGTTATCACCGCAGCTATCTCGAGCAGTTTTCGTTTAATTGGGTTGTGAATCGAGAAAAAGGAGTTTCTCCAGACCGGCTTACAAACGAGATTGCCCTGGTTCAATTCCGAGAGAAAAATGTTTTCGACTTTTTTTGTCATGGGGTAGCCCACATGCAATTTTGGTGATCGGAGACCAAATTTTTTCGTATTTTGGGCTGAAAATGGTTTCAATGTCTTCCTTGAAGGCAGCGTTCATGATGATCATCCTCGTTGACTTTCCACATTGAAATGATAGACGACAAGGATTCTAGGCTCCCAGTGTCGAAAGAACGGTAGAGAACGAGCCAGGAGCGGCAAAATAACGCCTGCAAACAAGCGTTTTAGTGCCCCGGACACGCCTGATGCCCCAGATCCGCCCCCGCGGAATGAACAAATGAAGACTCAGATTACAGGAAGGATCAAGTCAAGGAAGTGCTGATAAGTCAGCTGATCGCTACATTGCACTGATAGGTATCATCCTTGTAGCGGTCAATTCCTCCACGCTCAAAAATCAACATTAACAAGAGAGGGCCTATTTTTGCTCAAAAACGCGTCTTTCGTGTCCTTTTCAAGCATGCCTTGCTATATAGGGCTTCAGACCTTCCGTAAGCCGTGGAGATATCGGATGTGAAATTTATCGTGAACACTGCCTTTAACAAGAAAAAATAGCCCTATAAAGTGTTCCGAGTTTTTTTAGAAGATTTTTTGAATGTTTGAAAATGCCACATTTCAGCAAGCATTTTCAACAATAGCGTCCGCCAAGCCCTGCCCATTTTTGTTACGGAGACCGCAGCGCTCAGATTCTCTAAGCTTTAATAACATTTCTGTTCTTGTCACTGTTGCTCTACTGTTCAAATCACAAAGCACTCGCTCCATACACGAGGGTTACAAAAATCTGTGAATTACAACGTTGTAACTTTAACCAGCAATAACTTGTTAACTTGAGGTTCGTAGCAAAGTCCAAGAACAGATTCTGAGAGAGCGTATCCGAGTTGACTAAGAAACATCCACAGTCTCTCGAAAGCCCATATATGGCTAGCGAGGTTTCCTAGTTAGGAGGATGGGAGTAAAGACTGGATTTCGATAAGGAAGGAAAGTAAGAAACGCTAGAAATACATAGAGATCATAGAGAGCTGTGTGAAACTGAAGAGTAAACATAAAGTTGACTTGAATCGAACTGATACCTTATTGTGTGTTGGCGCGAACTCGGCGCGCATATCTTAAAGGCAGTGGTCACGATGAAAAACGTTACCGAAAAAACTACAAAAATCAGCTCAGATAAAAAAAGCTCAAAAACTATGAAGGTAGCGCGGTGAAAAACGGGCTATAATTAGAGTTATTAAGACCCTAAACTTCCAGTTCGTGCACACGTGCACAGAAAGATCACAGCCTCATGCCAAGCAGTCGAAAATCATCGACACTCAGAGGAAGAAATAAATGCAAATTTACCTAATAAAACAGTTGAACAATGAAAGCAAGCACTTCAGTCAATGTTTTTCATTAGATGTGTAAATAAATCCGAAGATTCATTGATTGAAATTCAATTCCAAGCCAGCTCATGTTCTTGATACTAGAGATCATCGATGGCGATTATGTGAGGTGGGCTCGTCCACCATCAAAAGACAAGGAAGTTCAGGCTTCAAATTTGGCCTTGAACAGCGTTTTTTTTTTGCGATTTTTTCTTAAAGGTTCTACTACTCTATACCCAGAAAAGGGTTAAGAGAGGAAAAGAAGACAAGCATACTTGAGCGCGACCACTGCCTTTAAGACATACGTGCGCCGAGTTCGCGCCAACGCACAGCAGAGAACGCAAAGTATCATTGCGATCCGTGCGGACTGTACATAGTTTTGGTGTAATGTTTAAAGCAAGTGAATCGGAGGTTAGAAGTGCCGGCCGAAGCTTTAAGGAGGCGGCAGGGCATATCGCTCAATAGGACACTCGTCTATGCACCTATGTACTTGGTTAGGTTAAGGTGTAAATTACGGTATTATGAAGGGCAATGGGGTATGACAAGCGAAGGACTCAATGGGTTCAAAAGGAATTCTGCATTTGACGACAATCATGACGTAACAAGCCATAGGTATGTACATACATGTATGAGCATAGCATAGCGACTACATTATCACAGCTGATTGGTTTTCTCGAAGGCTGTGTTCACCCTGAGGCAAAAACACTGTCTGCTTTCACCAGATGCAAATGAAGGCTAATTTGCTATGTGGCCTGGAAACCATGCATACTGTAGAAAAGTGAATGAAATTTCTGCAAAGTTTGCAGAAATAGTGGACTTGATCAGTGGAAAAAACAACAAAGCAGTATAATCAATGGGTTGAATGGTCTACCGTATGGTAATGCTATAGAGAGTGAAGGTTCAACCCTCATTGTTAGTGAGGGTACCTTTCTAGCGGGAGAGAGAGTTGGTTTCTCGAGTGCGATCATGCATGGATATGTAATTGTGCCTTTAAAAGAGTGCAAAGCCGTCAGGTGAAAGAAAGAGTAATTTCCGCGGCTTAATTGCAGCTCTATTTACTTCCGCAGTAAGATGGAAATGGATCTGGATTACACACGTGAATAAGGAGTGTTAAGACCAACTAGTCTCCACTGGTAACAAAATGACTGATGAAAAAGTGAGAGTCAGAATGAAGAAGCTGAACGATTGAAAATGAAAATAGAGAGAGCAAGTGTAGAAAAACCGCGCTGAAAAAAAGCATATATTCACCTTCTATTGTCAATCTCTGCATTGGGCGAAGACACGTCGCAACTAGGCGCGCACGCGTCTGAGGTCGTTTATACCCCCGCCGCCGAGCGGCGCGGCGCAGTGCATTTCTGTAATATTGATCACACGGCGCGGCACGATCAATATTATGGGACTGTACTTCGCCGTGCCGCTCTGCGGCTGAAGTATAAACGACGCCTCTAATTGTGCGATCAATATCACTCATCGAAGATTTTCCCATGAACAGCCTGCTTCCGTTTTAGAGATGAGCGGAGTTCCGCGTTTCGCGTTCCGAAACCCGCAGTTTCGCGCATTTTTGGTATTCCGCGTTCCGCATTCCGAAAACCGCAGAAAACGCCGCGGAATGCGGAAATATCGGGTCGTCTGGGACGTAAGGAAATATTAGATGATTTCTGAATTTTTCCGCGTTTCGCGTTCCGAAAACCCCATTTCCGCGCATTTTCAGGCGTTTCGCGCCCGATTTCCGAAACCCGAGAAAAAACTTTCTCTTCCGAAACCCGGAAGCCGATTTCCGATAATTCATATTTTTATTCCGCTCATCCCTGTTTCGTACCAGGGATGAGCGAAAAATTTTTTTTGATCCCCGGAAATCGGAAGGACCTTCTCATTTTCGGAAATCGGAACGCTAAAAACCATCGGAAATCGGAATTCGGCAATCGGAAATACGTTCAGTGAAATTCATAACTCTCCCCTGATGACTGTGCGTGCCAAAAAAACTTGAACTTATCCTTCTTTACTGAAAATTTTCATGCAAATACAATTAACTCTGGCTTTGTAAAAAGTGAAAACGGACCTCGAATCCGAATTCAGCGCCCGAAGTAACCCCCTGGGGATTTGGCCAGGAAAAGCGTAAAAATTTCTAATATCGTGAATATTTCCGATTTCTTCCGCATTTTCAGGTTTTTTTTCGAAATTCGGAAGGCTCAAAATCATTGGAAATCGGGATTCGGAAATCGGAATTCCGCTCATCCCTATTCCGTATCCAAATTAGACTGTCCGTCCACGCGGTCGGCGCACGTGTCGAGCAACCATCTTGGAGACCTTTTTTTAGACAAGTCTTCTCAAGACTGCAAATAGCTGACTGGGATATTATTCACTATTCGTCTAATATTCCTGCTTATCCATTTGCGTGTATAAAAACTGCCTTCGCGACTACGCGACGCGCAACGCGCACGCCGACCGCGTGGGCAGACAGTTTCATTCGGACAGATTTTAGACTACCCCTTCTACGTAACGATTTGCTGTCATTCTCTATCCCAACCTCTTCTCTTCATCTCTTTCTGTCTCTTCTATACTATAGTATCTAAAGAAGGTTGATTATGGGAAAATCATCGGTGAGCGATATCGATCGTTTTTATCCGTAGCGGAGCCACCCCACACGATCGACGCTCGCGCTTCCAATTGTGACGCGGCTTGTCCCCCCCCCTCCCCAGACACACACACTTATGTTGAGAGTATCATTTTACAGAAACTATTTGTTCATTCCGATACCTACTTCTTTTATTATTTTTTGTTTTATCATTAACATTTTTATTTGCTTAATTGTCTACTTAGGTATTTACTCATTTTGTATTTATTTAAATGCATTAATTAACTGTCTGATTAATTAACTATTTCAATTATTTATTTGTTTATTTATTTCATTTCTTTAATTAATCGAATATTTAGTAATTCAATTTATCTTGATTTTTTCGATATATTCATTTTGTTGCAAATCGGTGGTTTTTTCTCCCGGGTCCGACACCAGACGTCAGTTCCGGGGAATCCAACCTACAGACTCCCTACAGATAACTCAGCCGACTGTAGTAATTAACCCCGGCGAGCTGTATTTTGTAATAAGGGCAATAACCACGATAACACCACATACATATAAGTACTATTGACACATGTTGCCACCAACTTGAGCTTCCCTGGACTAATCGACACAGATTCCGACTGTATTATATATAATGCGAAATGTACGACCCTCTTGCATACACAACAGAACACAAGCTACTTTAGATTAGTTTATACTACAAATAGATTATGGAGAGAACTTGTAGGAGGAGGAGGAGTAGAAACAAAAACAAATATTACAAGAAGGAAACGCACCGCTGAAATATTGCATCACGATCGATAATACAGGTCTAGGCCTAAAACCTGTTCATTGAAGATGCTCTTTGCGAGCCAGCTGTACTGTGCTTATCTGGGCCAAATTCCGGTCCGCAATTGCGTCTCGACACGCTTTGCGGCCGCACAACCCGAGTCGGAAGAGCTTGCAGCGCCGCAGTTGCCGATCTGCTGACTCTAGGTGGGTTTTAGAAACTGGAAACTAAGGAAAAT
The DNA here is from genome assembly GCA_029168955.1 of Aplectana chamaeleonis. NCBI lineage: Eukaryota > Metazoa > Nematoda > Chromadorea > Rhabditida > Cosmocercidae > Aplectana > Aplectana chamaeleonis. Next base: position 347,373 of record JAPDOI010000012.1, on the reverse strand, counting down.
TTGAGAAAATTGTATAAAAAAGCCACATCGAGTCGGCTTTGGCGCTGGAAACCCGACTGACTCGAGCGCGTGCGGCCGCAAAGCGTGTCGAGACGCAATTGCGGACCGAAATTTGGCTCAGAGAAGCACAGTACGGCAGGTGGAATAGTAATGTTCTAAAGGCCAGAGGCCCCGAAACGATGCACATCACAGGTAGGAATAAAGAGCAGCACAGAGCTGCAGGAAGATGGAGCACGCTTGGTCGCGGCAGGGCGAAGACTGATGACTCAGACTGCACCTCCCGAACCAGTCCGACGCCGTCTCTACCGTGCGTCAGCATTCGTTGCGGGACCGACCGCGCCCAGGCCTCCTTGAGGAGCGATAGCTCACGCTTTGGCGACACATTTCATAAAGGTGAGATAATCAAAGATGAACCCAAAACCAGAATTCTAACAAATCTTGAAACGAATACTCTCCAGGCAAACACTTTCAAATGTAAAAAATATCTAAAAAATATCAGGAATAACGAAAAGTTATTGTACCTAATTTGTATAAAAAAGCCACATGGAGTCGGCTTTGGCGCTGGAAACCCGACTGACTCGAGCGCGTGCGGCCGCAAAGCGTGTCGAGACGCAATTGCGGACCGGAATTTGGCTCAGAGAAGCACAGTACGGCAGGTGGAATAGTAATGTTCTAAAGGCCAGAGGCCCCGAAACGATGCACATCACAGGTAGGAATAAAGAGCAGCACAGAGCTGCAGGAAGATGGAGCACGCTTGGTCGCGGCAGGGCGAAGACTGATGACTCAGACTGCACCGCCCGAACCAGTCCGACGCCGTCTCTACCGTGCGTCAGCATTCGTTGCGGGACCGACCGCGCCCAGGCCTCCTTGAGGAGCGATAGCTCACGCTTTGGCGACACATTTCATAAAGGTGAGATAATCAAAGATGAACCTAAAACCAGAATTCTAACAAATCTTGAAACGAATATTCTCCAGGCAAACACTTTCAAATGTAAAAATATCTAAAAAATATCAGGAATAACGAAAAGTTATTGTACCTAATTTCGATTCGAGTTCACGAATTACAAATCAACACTTTGTGAGGGAAGTTCCCGAGGAGAATAGACCTAAATTGGTCGCATCTCCCTCAGTCGAGGAAGAACTGTGAGCGTTCCTCTGAAGGGAACCTGTTGTAGGAACTTCCCCTACCATTCTGCTGGTGGGAGGCCCCTTCGCGTGGCCCCGACTCGGGGGAAGTTTCCCAGCTGTATCGAGGGGGAATCCGTCGCCGTTCCCAGGAACATCCTCTTCGATGTGTTAGAAATAACTGGTATTTGTAGGATGAGGCGAGGTGAAAACAATGTGCAAGTGCCAAAAAAGTATAAAAACACTGTGAAAAATGCTAGCATTTGAACCTTCTTCAGGAAATTTGTTTTCTCATTATTTTATTACTATACATATTGATTAATTTATTTTCAATAATAATTTATTGATATGTTAATCGATTGATTAATAACTTTTGGCTCATTAATTTATTTATTTCATTATTTATTCAATTACTTATATATTTATTTGGGCTAAAGTTGTAGCATATCAAACTTGAGCAAGACAATGAAAAAAGATTAAAAAACGTATTTCTGATGCAAAATTATCAGCGATAAGAATAAGAGACTAAAGAATCTAATGCCGGGTTCATACTTCCCTTGACCAGCGGCGCGATGCAATGATTATCATCAATATCGACTGAAAATCGATATGCCTCACCTGCATTGTCGCTATCGTGTGTCGAGTTGAGTATGAACCCGACCTGGAAAGAGGGAGGTAATGAAACTCAGGGGGAAAGGGGTGGTCCAGAGCGCAGAAATTTCTGTCCTCATGGTAGTCAGTCAGAAAACATTTAACCTACAAACACCCCGTGAAAAGATACTCCGAGAAAACTTCATGGAGATATCTAGGAGATTTCAGGGAAAAATCGCGGACAAAACGATTTTTCTATCTAGAAATCTAGAAGGAATGCAAAATGGCTAGTTGAGAGCTCCAGATGGCTCTGATATTTTCACGTTTAGTTTAAATTCGTGGTAAGAAAAAATCCAAGTGAATTATCCACAATTTTCCCGGAAATTCCCTCGGAATCTCCGCGAAATTTCCCCAATATCTGCTCTTATAGCATCTGCATAGTCCGGCGGCAAATGTCGCGCCGCAGAGTAAAGGGCAGGTATGGAGCTGCGTTGCCGCCCTCTATCCTTCATCATGGCGGCGTGACTTTTGCTGCTCGACTATGCAGAGGCCTTCAGGCTGCGTATATTCTGTGAATCACCAAATATTTATCATGGGGCTTGAGCAAATGGGTGTGATAAGAACCATTTTTTTTACAAAATTGATTTTGAAATTCCAATTTCTATGAACATACTTCAACAGCGTCGATCTAGCGACTAAAAGTTAACGTGAGGTGGCAGGCATGCATTTAGTTGGATATTTTGCATGAAGATAGATTGAAAACAGCTGTTTTCCCAATGACAAACCCATGATTTCACAGAAAGCTGTGTAGGTTTCCATGGCGACAGGCGAGCGACAATCGAACCTTTTTCACGCTGAATTTCATTTTTCCGGAATAGGTGTCACATTTAGACACGCGTCACTGTTCGTAAAGGTGTCATTGAATGGGAGAAGGATGTGCTCATAAGGGAACCTCGCATGGGGTTCCCCGAGATTAAAAAGTTGAATATTGTTTTTTGGTCAATTCTAGCACGTTGTCCAAGAATCTGAAATCAGGCTTTGCTGAGTACACCTCTGGACAAAGTTATTTGCATTTTTTTGAGCTTTGAGAAAAGGTAAGGGTACTCATAAGGCAACTTTTGGGGTGTTCAACAGAACTGGCTTAGAATTGACTCAATATTTTAATCTACATAGGCTTCCCATCGGGGGACAATTGTGGGGAAAAGCGCGACTTTTGTCGATTTCTGGAATTCCATAATAAATTAGCTCAACTTTTCATCTAAAGGTGAATAGGGGTGGGGGATGAATCTGACAGGGAACTACTATAAGTCATACTACCCATTCCAAATGAAATGAACTTTTTGACAACCATTTTCGGACGTAAAGTCCAAAAGTGCCCATCGCAGCTGCCTATGAGTAGTATGAAAGAAGTTACGAGCGTTCTTAAAGCTTCGCGGCAAAGTATGGGTACCTATGCCCCCATGAAATTTTTAGGGTGTTTTTAAATTTTACCGGATTCTGCTAAAAACGTGTATGTGGGAATAATCAGGGGTGCTGAACACGAATCTGGGGTTTGCTTGTCTGAATTTTAAGGTTTACTGTAGGTTACGGTAGGTACTCAGACAATCGCCGCATCCAATGCGTGTCGAATATGCATTCAACTCGAAGACGAGGTGGTTTCGAGCACAGTCAGGGAACGTGCTGCCAGGGGAGCACGTCCTCCTACTGCGTTTCAAATTACAGCACGTGCCCCAACAACTAACCGTCCAATGCGTGCATGATACACATTCAACTCAATGTCAAAACGATTATTCAAAAAAGGAAAGTATACGATGCACTCCTGAGACGGAACTGAGAGGTCGGCATCTTTGCCGGTTCAATTACCCAAGTTTGCGGTACCTCACCCGCCCGGCCGCTAGAGGCCTCGACGGCTCCAGATGGTGCTCGGCGAGCTGGCCGCGTCGCACGTCGGTGTGCCAGCCGCGTCGCGTCTGTGTGCTGCTATGATAGCGCTGGACTACCTTGCAGCACGTACTCCTGCGATTGAATTTTGCGGCACATTTTCCTGCTATGAAATTTTGCAGCACGTGCTGCTGTTCGGAGCACGTGCTGCTGTGAGAGAGCCTTTAGATGGATGTGGTCACTCGAGTTGAATGCATATTCGACGCGCATTGAATGTGGCGGTTTTCTGAGTAACATGCTACTTAGGAGGCAAAACGTACCTTAGTGATTCGAGAATCGACCAATGGATAGCGAATTCGTATTCAGCGCCCCAAATAACCCTCATAGAAAATGGAGACAAATCTGAGACTTTGACCAAACTACCGTATACCCAACGTAATCTACAGTAAGCGGTCAAAAATCGATAAACTGACATCAGATTCGTGTTGAGCACCCAAAATATCCCCCAGAAGAACAATTTTAGTCTCATCTGTAGTCACAGTCCGGAAATCGTCAAAAGTGGATTTTGCCTTCAAATTTTTCTGCCGGTGGAAAGCTTTGAACAGATTTAGTCGAAAACTTTTGAAAAACGACGAATGGACCTAAGATTCGTGATCAGGCCCCCAAATAACCCCCCAGGGTGAATTTCAAGTCAAATCTGAAACATTTTTCTAAAACGCTTCCAGAGCCCTGTAATTGACATAAATAAACGCCCAACCGAAAATCCGTAAAAGTCCAAAACGCTGTCGGTCTACACAAAGTTCGGAAAATGTGCTTCCACCCAAACTTTGCCTAGAGGGATTGTTTTAGGCCTTGAACACGATTATGAGGTCCGTTTCCGGATTTTCGTAAAAATAATGCGGTTTTTGTAGGGTACCATAGGGACGAAAATCAGAGGAAAAACGCCTATAACTTTTTTCAGAGTGAATCTAGGCAGCTGAGAAGGGCATATTCCAACTCAACACCAAAAAATGATTCTAGAAAAGTATATTTCGATCGAAATGGCCAGTTTGGCTATTAGTAGTTTTCTTATGAGGCCCATTTATTGATTTTGGATAATTTACTGTGAGCAAAGGTGAGTATACGCTACGTCAATCAAAAAAAATCTCAGTTTGCCTAAAAACTCATCTGAAGGGGTTATTTGGGGTCATAAACGCGGATTCGACGTTGATTTGTCGATTTTTGAAGTTTCAAGGTAGGGTTAAAGTAAGCTGAAGGGAGTATATTTGGATTCAACGTCTAAAATTCGTTCCAAAAAAGTAGATTCCATCTGGATTGGAAAGGCTGACAAGGAAACTCCTTGTTAGATGTCGTGGGTGGTGGGCGTTACGTGCCCAAGGGGCGGGAGGGGTTGGCAAACAAGACGCGTAGACACCGGGGAGCACAACAGGGGCATAGAGAATCTGTCCAGTAGCGTGGCATTATCGCCGAGCGGCGCGGCGAAGTGCAATTCTACAATATCGATCGTGCCGCGCCGCGTGATCATCATTACAGAAATGCACTATGCCGCGCCGCTCGGTGACGGAAGTATAAACGACCTTTAACTGCCCTTTTTAATCGCCTAACGATCACCACCCAGATGGAGTTCTTACCCTACTGGTTGACCTCGCCAAAGATGGGCCGAAGTGTTTGCTAAAATTGCTAGGTTGTGCCCACTGCTTGCGAGAGCACGCGATTGCGCAAAGTCGATGGTCATCTAGGGCACAGAATTCGCTTGCAGCTCGTCCGCGCTTGCGCTCGCTCTCGCGCTCACGCGATGGCACTCGCTCTTTCACGCCCGCTCCGGGGGAAGAAGCATTACGTTTTGAGCTCAGTGCTTCATTCTGAAGGCATTAAGCTTCAAACTCGCTTCAGAACTAATGGCCTTGTTCTCCGTAGTCCCACCACGGCCATCACAAACCGTGGTGAATACAGGGTTCAGCACCAGTTGCGATTATCGCAAGCGGGGGGGGGGGTCGTAAAAGGCCCAGAGACACCCAAGGGAGGGGTACGTAATCCCGATAGGGAGTCGTATCAGGGACACGAAATTTTTTTGCTAAGGGTAAATGTGATTATTGATGACCAAATCAACTAAGGTTCAGAATATATGTTAAGCTTGTTTCAATCGATTGTGTTGTGGGGTGTTAGTGTAAGAAGCGGTATTAAACGTGAGCTCCTGTTATGCTAAAAATATGAAAAAAACTAAGAGAATTACTCTTTCGAGGGGCCCTCCTGGCTCTTGTAGACAACCCATCCAGTTCTGCTTGGAATATTATAAAGTACAAATGTTTCCGTTAGTTTTCAACTTCAGACCCCAACTTCGAGCTGGAGCAGTTTTTTTTTGAACCCTCTATCGAAAAATCAACTTTATTGGGGCTTATCTGAAATTTCAATTTTTCATGTTTTTCAGGGTCCCTCACCCAGGTGTATGGGCCAAAAAAAATAGTGTCCGCCAGGACCAATTTGTATGGTTTTTGGGCCAAATGGAGTATTTTGGAATGAAGTTTGGTGGTTGTAAATTTTTCGACCTGGTCCGGACTTGGACGATTTTCGTGTGATTTGTGTGTAACCAAACTTTGTGAGGGGATTTTGAGGCATCCATATCCCAACGATGCGGTCAGCTGCGGATCTGCGAAAATATTAGATTGTAGAGAAACCTGTTTGCTTTCGAAACCTATTACGAAGTCGGGGAGACCTTGAATACCAAACAAATTTCCTCGTTGCCACTGGGCTGCGAAGCGTCATTTTTGACGGTACCTTGACGAACTGTCCAATTCAAGGAGCCCTCCTGGCTCTTGTAGACGACCTAATGGTGCTACATGGAATATGTTGAAGCACACAAAAACACATTTGAACGCAACTAAAGCCAGCTCAAGTGCTCACTTTGAAGAGGAAATCCAGATGCTCTAAATCGAGCTAAAAAAAGGCTGCTCCCATAATCCAATCGCAACGAAGTATTTCCGCTAGTTTCAACTTTTCAACTTCAGACTCCATATTCGAGCTGGAGCAGTTTTTCTGAACCTTCCATTGAAAAAAAAACAACTATTTTTAGGCTTACCTGAAATTTCAATTTTTCGCGAATTTTGTGACCGGGTTCAGACAGTGGAAAAAAATTCAGGTAAGCCCCAGGTGAGTTGATTTTTCGATAGAGGGTTGAAAAAAAAACTACTCCAGCTTGAAGATGGGGCCTGGAGTTGAAAAGTAACGGAAATATTTCGTTGCGATTGGATTCTGGGAGCGATTGGATTTTCTACAACTGATCCGCTTCTGAGAGGTGTTTGTCCGTGTCTCTCTATGTGTACGGTCACAGAAGCCGTCTAAGAAATCTAGTATCATCATTACGAATCGGTACAGCATTCGGCTTGCTGCAAATCCGAAGCCAGAACAGCAGTCGGCGGCTTCTGCCCAGCGCTCTCTGGTGTACAATGACGCCATAGTTATTCAAAGATCTGCGAACAGAAAATATCATATCGCTCTGAATGGATCCACTGTGGTAGTTCAACAAAACATCTGTCTGATGCACATCACGATCTGTACGTGAATGCACACAATGGTGGAGCAGCGAATATTAGACAGCCATATTGTTGGATAACAGCTTCACAAAAAAAACGTGTATGTCCGCGAAAATATATAGACCTCACTCCCAGAGAGGTTTGACCTGGCAGATAGTATGTTCCGCTATCCACTTTGCGTCTTACTGATCGTCTTCCTGATTCAAATACTTGTGCTGGCTCAGGTAGTAACCCTTCATATCATGGTAGTTTGAGTTGGTCCAGCGACATGCCCATATGTATGTCTTTGTAGGCATGCGAAGACACATCATCATCAACTATGTGTCGAAATTACTTCGCGAACGGCAGATGCGGTGATGCAGATTTGAAAGAAATGTTGCAGCAAAATTGTGCGAAAACGTGCGGATTCTGCTAGTAGTCTGGAGCTGGAGCGCCCTTAACGAGAGTCTGTCACATTAATGGATGTATAAATTCTATTGGCCATACTAACCTAGCTCTCACTGTACAAACTAGCAGATGGCACCAGAAGAACATGGTGAGCGAATACGTGTTAGTCCTTGCGCAATGTGTGCTGCAATAAATCTTCTGCAGGATAGAATTAATCATTTCGTGGATGAACTGACTGTCGACACTGCGTCACCTCCTCCCCCAGTAGAACATCGTGCATGCCAAGAATTCAAGTCTGGCGCTCAACCTCAGCGATTCGCGGAGCGAACTAAGGTGACAAGTTTGGGTCGCATCCTACAAATCCTCAGTTGCTGTGCTTGCAATGTGCGAGCACTACAAGTTGCGTTGGAAGCACGGATTCGGCTGGAGCCTCATTGCGCTGATGTGAGTGGAAGTGCGACAAAGGTGCAAGGCCACAGGCTTGTACTTGCTTGAGTGAGACCACTCAGCTAGCTCTCAGTGCAACTTTTTACAGGCCGTAAAGGCACAGTACACCCTCAGACCTGATGTTTGAGATTTTCCTTCAATTCTGTAGCAGACCCTCTCTATTTAACACGTGCCAAATGCGAGATCTCGATTTTTCCGAATAAGCGAGATTTAAGCGACCACCACAGGCCCGACCTCTTCGCTTACCACCACGGACCACACCCCTACCGAATTTTCGAACTCGATAGCAGCTATGTTGCGAATCGGTGGTTGTTACCCCGAGTCCGACGTCATAATGACGTCAGTCCCGGGGAAGCTGGCCAGTGGACCAACAACGAAGACCATACAACCCGGACTAATTACCCGAGCAAGCAACATACTGTAATAACGACGATGGAACTGCAACAATACCGCATTCTAGAATATACACCCGATGTCTCCAACTTGGAACTTATGTACTAATCAATACGTATCCCGACTGTAATAGCATTGCGAAACACAGCCCTCTTGCTTACACGACAGAACACAGGTAATTTAGATTATTTTATACTCTAAGGCGATTTAAATGAGGAGGATAAAATGAGGATAATACGTTAAATAGCAGATCATAGAATAGGACCAAATATGACCGGAGAGTGCCACTGAATTAACAATAGTTGATGAACAAGGGATTCGGCTGATGATCTATCTAGCAATATTGCTCATCGCGAGCAGCTATATCATAGAAAATAATAGCAGTGTTCTAAAGGCTCTAAGGCCCCACAGCGTAGCACTGTACTAGTAACGGAAAAGGCGATAAAAAAACAAAACACTGAGCGGCTGCTCGGCCCCGTGGCAGGAGAGGCGACTATATACCGATTTTAGGCCAATCGAACCAAGCCGGCGTGGGCGGCGCTCGCGTGCTGTACTGCCGGCTCTCGCTGTGGGACCGACCGCGCCCGGGCCCTCGTGGGAGCGAAGCATCGCGCTTTCGCGACAAGTTGAATGGATGGATGAACTCCCATCAAATCGTCGTTCTTCAATCCATCGCCGGACTGTCTGCTCATCCTGGCTCGCTCTCGCGCAAAGATTGTGAAAGAAGAGAAATACAGACCTGAAACACCTCGTCCACCAATTTTTTACCTTCAAAATATGGGCATCTTTGAGGTGCCATAACTCTATTCATACGGGGTCTTAGACAATTTCAGAGATACCACTGTGATCAGCATGTGACTCCCTTCAAGATCAGCATAAAAACTAAAAATCAAATGATTTTCTGAGTGTTCTGTGCCTTTAAAGGCAGTTCCTAAACTAATCCTTTATCAAGAAGTTTGAACAGCCGGTCAGCAAAGGCAATGGCTTCGATAAGTAGCTGTGGATAACGTGGATCACGCTATCACATGGAAAGACTTCATTCCCTCAGGCCCCGGTCATAGTTGGTGCTATTTGCATCTGCATCCCCTGCACCCCGCACCCCTAACACCCCCCGCCCCCCCAACACCCCCCAACACCACCCCGGTCGATACGTATGTTTAAAATGATGGAGTGAGGTTGAGAAAATCACTCGATGCATCCAACTAGATATGACGATGATTACGTGGCCAACAGGATTGCACCTGTTCAGAGAAATAGTGAAGGCGAGTATGGTGAAGTCACGGAGGTAGCAGTAAGGTTAGCTTTCTAGTGATACGCAATGTTTTATCTTCGACCCGCCCACCCGGTGATTTTCTCATCCACGTATTGCATGGATATCGACCGCGTCGGATACATTGAGTGATTCCTGAAAGTTTAGGTTCCTGGCAAAAGTAAAGATTTGGCATGGCCATTTTTTCGAAAAATTAGAAATATACTCAGTTAAAAGGGGAAGGTAAAGAAAAATGAAAAAAGGTTTTGAAATATTCCTGAGAACGATTTGGCCTAGAATGATTTGATTTTCGGGAAATGTAGTGAAATAGTTGAAAGTATGATTTGGCAGTCGAGTTCTAACCAACTATTGACAAGAGTTGTGCGAAACGAGACATCGCATTGTATGAGCTTATCCGTAGAACATATCAAAGCAAAATCACGCGTGATATGGAACAAACAGTTGATTTTACTTCACTTAATACGTGAAGACTGCTGCGTTCCTGCTCCCAAACGAGCTTTTACTGCTTGCCTTACCACGCGTGATTTTGCTTCGACATGTTTTACGGATAAGCTCATACAATGCGATGTCTCGTTTTGCACAACTCGTATCAATAGTTGGTCCAAACTCGACTGCCAAATCATACTTTCAACTATTTCACTACATTTCCCGAAAATCAAATCATTCTAGGCCAAATCGTTCTCAGGAATATTTCAAAACCTTTTTTCATTTTTCTTTACCTTCTCCTTTTAACTGAGTATATTTCTAATTTTTCAAAAAAATGGCCATGCCAAATCTTCACTTTTGCCAGGAACCTAAACTTTCAGTAAGTTCAGTTATTTTTCCTGGAAGGTTCCCTTTTAACATGATTTATGCCTGATGGTGTTAATTCAAAGTAAACCAACTGATGCCCTGCCCCCTCCCCTTCAATGACGTCGTGCACACTCCCACTGATGTCCCGCACACTTTCTACGGCGTCCGGCGCACTCTCATTTGGGTCCCACACACGTTCTACGGCGTTCTGCGTACACCCATTTGGGTCACAAGCATAATTTTTTTTTCATTTTTTTTCCGCAGGGCTACCGTAACCCTCCTTCAAAAAATTTTCAAGTTTCAGCTTGGATATGAGCACATCGTATTGGCTAACAATCCTGTTCGCACAATATCGAACTCCTCAGCCACTTCCCAGGGGCTTCTCGAAGAGAGCGGTGTGTGAATGAATGCATACAGCTCCTCTGCCTTTTTATACCCCGCATGTTATCAGCGTGTGTTATCGTCGTTCGTTATCATGTTTTGTTCGAGAATGGTTACGGTAGCCTTGCGGAAAAAAACAATCGGCATGGGCGTGCTTGTATTTGGGTCCCACACACTTTCTACGGCGTCCGACGCACTGTTATTTGGGTCCCATACACTTTTTACGGCGTACTGCGCACACCCATTTGGGTCCCGCACACTTTCTACGGCGTCCGACGCACTTCCACTTGGGTCCCACACACTTTCTGTGGCGTCCGACGCACTTCCACTTGGGTCTCACACACTTTCTTCGGTGTCCGGCGCACTCTCATTTGGATCCCACACACTTTCTACGGCGTCCCGCGCACCCTCATTTGGATCCCACACACTTTCTGTGGCGTCCGACGCACTTCCACTTGGGTCTCACACACTTTCTTCGGTGTCCGGCGCACTCTCATTTGGATCCCACACACTTTCTACGGCGTCCCGCGCACCCTCATTTGGGTCCCATACATTTTCTACGGCGTCCCGCGCACCCTCATTTGGGTCCCAATAACTTTTTTACGGCGTTCTGCGCACACGCATTTGGGTCCCCCACACTTTCCGTGGCGTCCAGCGCACTTCCACTTGGGTACCGCACATTTTATACGGCGTCCGACGCACTGTTATTTGGGTCCCACACATTTTCTACCGCGTCCTGAGCACTCTCGTTTGGGTCCCACACACTTTCTACGGCGTCCGACGCACTCCTGCTGGGGTTCCGCACACTATCTACGGCGTTCTGTGGCGCACTTCTGATTCACTCCGTGCCGCGTTCCAAAAAGTACTTCCGAGATCCTGCCGTATTGATTGAAGCGTTGCCCCGTCAAATCCTGAGCAAAAGCCTATCGGTAACGGTGTTTATTTCACTAGTTCATTTTTACGAATAAGTAAACGTCGGATGGTTTATAATAACATGTTTACGTGTTTTTGTCTTTCCTGACCCTTGATTTTGAGGTTCCACAAAAATTGAGCTACCAACTTCAAATTTTGACAGGAGCTAGGTGCAATCATAACCAACTTCCTGGCCAAAAATGAGCTCTCTAGCTCAACGATAAGTGTTCCAACAAGATCGTGAACGCCAACTGAATAAAAAAAAGGAGATGAACCCTTTTTTCGACCAAATTCACGTGGTTTTGACAACTTTTCTCGAATCTCAGGTAACCATTCCGGACCATTTTTTGAGCAGTTATTCAGCTTACTGAAGTATATTGAATGCAAAAAGAACGGTCCTCCTACGTTTACTCTGGACCCTGATACTGAGATCAGGGGGTTGCGCGATGGCGAATCAAAGCCAAATCTGGTGAGCGCTTCGCGCTCACCACAATTTTCTCAACCTCACTCCATCATTTTAAACATACGTATCGACCGGGTGGGTGTTGGGGTTGTGGGGGTGTTGGGGGAGCGGGGGGAGCGGGGGATACACCGAGTGATTTTCTCAGCTTCACCTCACCATGTTGTTCATACGTATCGACCGGGGTGCGGGGGTGTTGGGGGTGCGGGGGTGTTGGGGGTGCGGGGGATACACCGAGTGATTTTTGCATCCCATTTCCAATGCATTCTGTGTGTATCGACCGGGCTGGAGGCGTCGGCTCATCCAACTATGACCGGGGCCTCACATCTGACAATCCTTACATTCTCAAAGTATTCTTATATTTTTAAGTATATTTATCAAAGTATCATACATGACGTCACACAAGAGGTCCTGCTTAGACGTAAAAACGTACTTTCTCGTCACTTTCTGCAGTTCTTCCTGACGCAGTTGTCACAGTAAACTCTTGACAAATCATAATATGTGAGGAGCTGAACATCCAGGATTTATCGTGAACACTGCCTTCAAAATCCATCGATCGGTAACGCTACCAATCAAAGTATTTCTATAGAATTTTCATAGCAACAATGCCTGACAGCAATACGAAGCATTTTTGGCATTCTCCTTGGTTTATTTTTCTCACTAATCGATGTTATTCTGCTTTGGCGCGTTCGTATGACAAGCACGCCCATGCCGATCATTTTTTTCCGCAGGACTGCCGTAAATTGAATAGCGCCGGCTGCATGGCTGCGGACTTTTCCACATATCTTACGGCGATCCTCCTAATTTCTGGCTAGCTTACTATTACAATCAACGATCCAAATAGTAGTAGTGGTTTTGTTATTCAGATGCATCCGTAGACATATTATGATCCTTCCTAGCATTTATATCAACGTGGTGATTCCCTCTTAGTTTTTTCATGGTCTCATAGGTTTTGTGAAGTTTTCTAATAATTTTGCTCATACCTGAAGTGGTGCTCTTTCGGAATACGACCCACTTGAAAATTCAGTGAAATCAGCAATTGTTTGGAATTGACCGACCGCTCGGTTGGTCACATCAAACAGTTCAGTGTGTTTGAAAAATACTGGATCAATTAACCGCTCTAGTAGGGTGAACATTTTTCATCAAATTCCCCTAGTGGGTCCGACAAAGGCTCCGACACTGGGAGAGGAGATCTACGGGAGAAAATGAAGCTGTCGAGGAACTACAGGAGGTATATTGTACTACAGATGAACGAATGAAGATGATGAGGTGAACTACTGGAGTAATCGCCGCTCCGCAGCCGCGACGCGAACTGTTTTGCCGTCATTTCAAATGTACTGAACGCAATGAACACCTACAAACCACATATTTGACGCCAGGCTTTCGTCAGGATCATTGACATGTTAAGACAAAGGTATTGACAATGTTGCGGGTATAAAAGGCTTCTCATATCACGGTATGCCTCAGTCGGTTCTTCGGAGCCGAGCCTGGAAAGTGGCCTCGAGTCACTCACCAGAAGATCCACCGGACACCGGAGGATAATTTTTGTTGCCTAGGGGAGGGGGCTCCCTACGGCTCGGGGCGGAGGGGGGGGTGGTACCCAACTGTGGGGCCATCTCCCCACGATCCACTGTGGGGTGCACCCCACTGCGAACCGTGGCGGTGGAGTCACCGCCCTCCCCCCATTGGTGGTCCCAAGAGGGATTACCTCCGTGGCATGTCCCCGGGGTCCCCTTTGTGAAGCCGGAAACGGTGTATCCCTGTAATAACACGTTAGGTTACCGCCTACACCGGAATTTGAAATTCCCTCCAAAATCGAGTTCTGTTCAACTGCAGTGCTAGTATACCTGTAAAAACATGTTAGGTTCCGTTCATCTACAGGAGAATTCCGTTCATCTACAGCTGATAACAGTAGATCCTCCAGATAAGTCCAGTAGATGACCTCTTCCAGTGTCGGAGGGATTTCTGTCTTAGTAGACAGATATCCTTTTTTAACAGCAAAACTAAGGTATTTTGGATGAAGTACCGTCGACACATTTCGGCAGTCATCCGCTAGCAGCTGTACAACAAGAATCAACCCTGCCTGCTTATCTATGAATTCGACGAAAAAAAAAACAATTTTCAACATTTACGGGGTAACAAATCGTCTCGTGGCCGAAATTTATCTGGGTGGGAAGTCACACGCCAAAAAATAGTGGCTGTCGGGAGATATGTGTCAAAGCCCGCAGCCATGCAGCCGACATTATTTGATTTACGCGCAGGATTACGGTAGCCCTGCGAAAAAATGATCGGCATGGGTACGCTTGTGTTCGTATGAGCGTAATAAATAAATAAATAAATTTTTTATCAAGTTCTTTGTTCATTTCTGTGAGTAAATCTTGGTTGCCCCACCCCTGTCTAGGACAGAGCCTCGAAGAAGTTTTCATTTTCATGTATTAATTAATCTTTTCATTTTCGCGGAAAATTCTTGGGTGCAAAACTAATGGGGGGGGGAGTACTCAGGACTCACTCAGAACGCCAGAGGGACGTGTGCCCGGGAATTTTCGACCAAGGGCGAGGGGCGGGGGCCATGTTGTGCGAGCGGAGAATCGTCAGGCGCGAGGCGGGGGCTCCACCGAATTTCGTTAGCTTGGTCCTGCAGGGAAAATTCGAAACAGAGGGAAACATGTTCACTCGGGCAAATCGCGTGACACTTTGAACGCCAGAATCAAACCCGTGCCACATACGGAGTGTGACTTTACTGCAGGCACCACTGAGCAAGTACTTACATCATAGCGCACTTCGCGGGGTGGCAGTAAGGTAAGTTCCCCAGTCTATCGATTAGACTTGAATGGGACACCCACCATGGGGTTTGGAAAATTTTGGAGAAGGGCATAGCACCCGCCCAGGGTGCGAGAGAGGTGGTTCCCGGAGATCGTTAAACAAGGAATCAATCGGAGCGATGACACCGCGGAGATGTTCTGCCCGGGCCCCGCTCCCTTCTGCTTGGATGTCCGGGCGCCGCGCCCATTATGAGTCATGGGGCTGGGGCGGGGACCTGTAGGGCGCCAGGCGCGGAGGGGGCCCCGCCTCGCTGAGTGTTGGGTACGGGCACTTGGAAATGAATAATACAGCTTTCAGAAATCGAAGTATTTCCAAGGAGTCTCCACGAAAACAGTACTGATAACGCTATCAGGCATACGACATCAGCACCATTTTTCATTTTCATGGATGAATTATTTCCTTTTCTAGAGTACCCCCCCTGACTAGTTTCATGCCCGCGTCGCGACCGCACGCAGCCGGTGATGCTCGATCATGTGGCCTATTACTGCGGGGTCAGTGTTTAGGTTTCCCTCCAAAGACTGCGCGCTGTTTTCGCAGAAAACCCAGCTGTATCCCTGCCCATGGGGGCACAGAATCATCGGCACTATCCTAGACGGGGGCCACCCAGGATTCAAGTCAGAAATGAAATAAACCTCCGATCGGTAACGCTATCAGTGGATGTATTTCTATAGAATTTCAATAACAACATTGATTGATAGCAATATCAAGCATCTTTTATCAGGTTATTTGATCATTTCTATGTGAAGATTTTCTCTTGGGTGGGGACTATCCTAAACGGGGGGGGGCACTCAAGTAAAAGTCAGAAATGAAATGAAACACCTCATAGAAATGAATGGAAAACCTGATGAAAGATGCTGTACGCAGCTATCAATCATTGTTGCTGATGAAATTCTACAGAAATACTTCGATTGATAGCGTTATAGATCGGTGGTTCATTTCATTTCTGACTTTTACTTGAGTGCCTCCCCACCGTTTAGGATAGTCTCTTTGAGTGCCCCCCCCCGTCTAGGATAGAGTCTAATCCTCATGCCGATCATTGGAACGTCGGGCAACCGCAACCATCCGGAATCAAAGCGTGATAACAAATGATTACTCACGGGTATACCGTCAAGCCTGCGATGACTAAGCCGGGCGGCGCTGAGTTGTAGCGGGCGCGGCGCTGCCACGCAACGCGGCTTGTATCAGATGCGCTACTGATATTCAGGTGATTCTGCTAGCCTGCTGCCCATATTCCTAACATATTCCGACTTCTTCATCCTCATATTCACAGAAATACGAGCATAAGGCTGGCGAACGCACTCGAATAACAGTGGCGGGGCAACCTGATACACGCCGCGCAGCCGCACCGCACCCGCTTCAGCTCAGCGCCGCTCGCCTCAGTGATCGCATGCATCGGAATGTAGGCAGATTTTATGAGCGCATATGAACGCCTCAGGCGATGGACCTAACTCTTAAGGTCTGTCTGAATGGGACTGTCCGCCCACGCGGTAAGCGGGCTAGTCGAGCGGACGCCACGAAGGGGCTTAAGCCTCGCAGACACAGCGCACATGGGACATGGCGTCGAATATAAGAACTTGTGTGCACCCACGGACGCAATACACCGAATTTTACGCGCAAATCAGGATTTTCCTCTAAATCCGCGCTGCTTGAAGATTTTTGGGATTTCGCGGAGTGTTGACGAATTTCAGAAGAGGTTTGTATGATTTTACCGCGTTTTGCAGAGAACAACTTGTCTCGCTCTTGTCTGCGGCGCTTGATTCAATTTTTTTTCAATTTGAGGTGTAATTTTAATCTAAAACATCAACTACTACTACATAAACTTGGTCTCAAAATGAAAAATCTCATACAGCATCATCAAATCAAACTTCCTTCTCCCCTCCGCTGAAGTCATGAGCCCTAGCACGGCGTTTCTGCCTAAATGAGCCAGACTTCCAGCGTAATTGAAGCCAATGGTCCTTATAAGTACGCGTGAAATTCCGCTGCACACTCTCAAGCACCTCTATTGACTTCAACTTAAAGGCAGCATACACGCTCGTAAGCATAGTCGAGATAACAGCATACATAGGTCCAGTGATATTACACGCCAGTCAACAACGTTTGAAGCGCTGAAAACTGTCCAGGATGACAGTATTTGATGTTTGAGCAATCTTCACGCCTGTATTTTCACACCCCTTTGAGTAACAGAATGAGAATCGATACTTGTGAAGACGTGATAATTGAGAGTGATAGCACTATCAAATGGGAGTGCACGAGAGAAATAGCTTGGATTACTTGAGTATAACATGTCTGCATACCTATTGACTCTCGTCCACTTTCGACAATGCCACTCCACTTTGCTTCACCTCTTGAAATGGAGGATTTTCTCAGTGCACAAACATGTTATACTCAAGGAAACCAAGCTATTTCTCTCGTGCACTCCCATTTGATAGTGCTATCACTCTCAATTATCACACGTTTTCACAAGCATCGATTCTCATTCTGTTATTCAAAGGGGTGTGAAAATACGGGCGTGGAAGGCAAGATTGCTTAAATGTTGTCAAATACTGTCATCCTGGACAGTTTTCAGCGCTTCAAACGTTGTTGACGACATAGTACGGGCCGTGCGGACCTATCTATGCTGTTATCTCGACTATGCTTACGAGCGCGTATGCTGCCTTTAATCGGCTTGAACACCCGTATCCCAGAAGAGGTCCACTACATGACTCGAAAACTTCGAAAAGAATACCAGGATTAGTGGTTTAGAGCGCCCTGAACACGCTGTGAATCATTTTATGGGCTTCCGAAGCCACCTGATTACAGTGACAGTCAGTCTGTGACAGTACATAAATGACCCGTGCTTGAAATTCCCTAAATGGCTGCGGGGGTTTCAAAGAAAAAAAGGCATTTTCATTGCTTCACAAAAAGGTAAGGGAGCTTCTAGGGAGTCATTAGGGAGTTTTTGGGATGCTCCGGAAAATTTTTCGGGTTCGGCTCCAAACTTCCAACTGGGGGGTTATTTATGACGCTGAACCCAAATTTGGGGTCTATTCTTTGCTAGACTAAGGTTTGCTGTCGGTTACTATATGCATAATGTTTTTTAATTGGCGTTACTTACCTTGACATTTCGAAAATCGAAAAATGGACCTCAAATTCGTGTTCAGCGTACCAAATAACACCCACAGAGAAATTTTGAGTGTAATCTGAGACTATACCCGAGCTACCTTACACCCACTGCTACATACCGTAATCCGAAGAAAACCGATAAGCCGACCACAGATTTGTGTTAGGCAGCCCAAATAACCCCCATTCAGAAGTTTCAAGACGATCTCATCGTGGCATTCTCGAAATCGTCAAAAGTCTCGTTTTGCCACAAAAATTTCCCCTATTTTGAAGCTTCAGAGCAAATCAGACGGAATTTTTCGAATATCGAAAAATGGGCCTCAGATTCGTATTCGACGTCCAGAACGACCCCAAGAAAAAATTTTTAGGCTCAACTCGAGACAACTTTTTTGAACACCCTAAAAGTTGCCATTCTTGTATATTTTTTTCTCTTCGCAAAGCCATGGAAATGCCCACTTTCTGAAATCTCTATGGCATTAAGGGGATTAGGAAAACGGGTTATCAATGCAGTGTCCCATACCTATGAATATCAAAACATGGGTTTATAAGAGCCCTCGGGAAATGTAGGGTAAGCACTAGTACGTGGTCCATTATTCTTTTCTTCAGCACCTTTTCAAACAACCTAGCGAAAATCGAGGTGATACGAATGGGTCGAGAATCTTTAGGGTTAGTAGAGTAGATAGTTTCTTCATAATTTCTTCATAAAAATAGGAGTTACAAATGAAGTACGCCACCGGCTTGGAATATCAGCCCTCATGAACTCTGGTTAAAAACATGGGTGAGTGGGATCACCTTTTCTATGAACTGCAGGGGGATATGGTTCGGACAAGCACGCTCATGCCGATCATTTTTTCCGCAGGGCTACCGTAACCCTCATTTAAAATTTTTCCAAGTGTCAGCACATCTAAATAGCCAACAAACATGTTTGCACAATTTCGACCTCCTCAGCCACTCCCCAGTGGCTTCTCGAGGAGAGCGGTGTGTGAATGAATGCATACCGCTCCTCCGCTCTTTTATACCCCGCATGTTATGAGCGTGTGTTTACATTCGTTATCATGTTTTGTTCAAGAATGGTTACGGTAGCCCTGCGGAAAAAGTGATCGGCATGGGCGTGCTTTTATGGTCCGGTGTATCTGATAGTGAGAACGAATTCGGCCATTTAGTGAAGAGCTCAGATAGTTCCACTGGAAACCGTGAAAACTTCAGGTTGTCCGTGTTACTGCGAGGAATTAACGATTTGCGCGTAAAATTCGGTGTGTCGCGTCCGTGGTTGCACACCAGGTCATTTATTCGACGCCATGTCCTATGTGCGCTGTGTCTGCGAGGCTTAAACCCCACGAAGGCATTTTCAAGACCTGTGAATCGATTAGGACGGGTGTGAGGCAAATAGTGAACATTATCCCAGTCAGCTCTTTGCAGGTGTTGGAAGGCTCGTCGGAGAAAATGCCTTCGCTGCCGCTGCTCGGCAGGCACGCCGACCGCGTGGGCGGACAGTCCCAGGCTTGAAACCGTTTGGGGGGGGCACTCAGGATACAGTTGGAGAATGAACGATACCGCTTTTGAAAGTCGAAGTATTCCCAAGAAGTCTCCACGAAAACATTGACCGATAACGCTATCAGGCATATGATATCATCCCAGATTTTCATTTTCATGAATAAATCATTTCATTTTCTCGAGTGCCCCCCCCAAACGGTTACATACCCAGTCCAATTCTGACAGACTTTATGTTTATGTATACGTTCGCTATCCACTTCTACAAGCAACCACAGTGTGCACGATGACAATAAGGTTTATGTGGCCGATGGGCGTCACATACATCAATACAAAGGACTATTGCTTGTTGCGCTGCAAACTCCGGATTATACGCAAAATCCACACGATTTTGGACATTCATAGTGCAACATTTTCTGTAATTCGGGTTTCTTGCATTCTTCGGGTTTCAAAAGTTCACAGAGAACTGGTGCCATGTCTATGCATTCCTATAATGAATAGATTATGAAATTATCCCCAGCACTGCCGTGGCAGGCGTTCGTACCTCAGATAGAGCAGCATCGTGAATCAGAACGATTAATAACAAAATGCAGAGCATATGGCGGAGCATGATACCGCACAGACCAAACCCACTTCGAGAATGAATCCTACCACTTAGGTAGAAATGCTTTTATATGTGGAGCTGTTATCAGAAACTTGACTGCTTATCATTCCCTGATCAACAACTTTGCGCATTCAGGGGCGAATTGTGGGTGGTATATATCAGATTTGATGCGTTTTGTTCAAAACAAGGCAGTTTTCTGTTAGGTCCCCGTCATAATCGGCCGAAAACCCGGCCGTCTTAGTTCCACCCGGTCGATATCTATGAGACACACCCAGGAAGGGAAGAAATGAAGTGATAAAAATCATACTCAACTGATAAAATTCCACCTTCTCCATGTCGTCCTCGGTCGTATCAGGTGGATTTTTATCATTCCAAACGGTTTTTACCAGTTTGGGTCAAACTTTATCATATCATAGGACGATTTTTATCATTCAAAGATGATTTTTATCACTTCATTGCTTCCCGTTTTGCGTGCTTCTCATACCTATCGACCGGGTGGGACTAGGACGGCCACTTTCGGCCGACTATGACGGGGGCCATAGTAGGCGAATAGCGGTATAGAGCTTCGGGGAACCGATCGGCTCCTAACGCTAAAACATGGCTGTTGAAGTGACAAAATATGTTTACCTGCAATTACCTGTCTGAACACGTTTGATCGATACGTATGATTTGTTTAGGAGCACAACGGTTCCCCGAAGCTCCATACTCGCACTCCATGGTAGGCCAAAGGTCGGACTTCACCGTCCTCCCCCGTTCCTAGTTCGTTGAGGTGGGGACAGCGGTACGAGATGTGAAAGGTTGTTTAGGATACCTGAATGGGAAATGGTCAAGGTTCCTTCTAGACGTGCAACTTCGAAATTTAACATTTTCTCAATCCTCTTTTCACATTCCAAATATTTTTATTTTTAATTATTGTTTTCGGAACATAATTTTTTCATTAGGTATGCCGCGGCCATGATAAATTTCCTCTGTGCTGTCTTGAAGACAATTTTTTTTCGCAATATTCTTCATGAGAAATAAAAAAAACGGCCTGTTTCTCGCTTATGAAACCTCTGCCCTTTAAGATGGTTTTTTCGAAGTAGTTGTTTCCGGAATCTTCATAGAATCCCGCGTCCAATAACATTTTCAATTTGAAAAAAAAACCTTTCCAGTCTTTTAACCGACTTGAATTTATGAAGAAACATTTTTTGACTCGAAGCAATCAGCCGATTCCGGTTTATGAAGTGCATTGTTTGTGCCTAAAGTTATCGGTTTTTCGTTCATAATTTTTTTTACGCCAAGAGATAGACCCTTAGAGAAGGCTGTTTTGAAATTCTCATGAAATTCTGCATCGAATAGCGTTTTCATTTTCAAAAAATACGTTCCCGCTCTTCCAGCCGATTTCAGTTTATGAAGCGCATTTTTTCGCCTCAAATTACCGGTTTTTCGTCCATAACTTTGTTGCGCTAGGAGATAGACCTTTGGTGAAGTTGTTTTCGGGATCTCGATGCAATTCTGCGTCGACTAGTGTTTGGAAAAGTTTTTTCTTGTTCCTTCAGCCTAAATCATTTTACGAAACACCGGTATTTGCCCATAACTCTTTAACGGTTGAATATAGACTTTTGTAAAGATTGTTTTTGAAATCTACGTAAAATTCTGCGTTGAATGGTATATTAGTTTCCTAACTTCCTAACTTTGCTAGCTGCATAGGCCAGCCAGGCCGGTGGAGCCGAGCCCCGTTGTTGGCTCTAGTGAGACTCTGCGTCTCTCATATAAACCATAGAGGCGATATCACCCTATGGGGATAACTATACGTATTGTACGGCAATTTAACTTTTCAAATTTTCAAACTTGGTCCATAAATCGCGAAATGGTAAGATCTTATATTATTACCTTTAATAATCGTTAACAAAGCCTCTAAACAAGGAGAATAGCAGGTCATTCCAGGACCTGCAAGTCTGCTGACAGTTTGTGGAAGATGCTTGTTCGTCATACATATATCAAAAGTATGAAACTGCGTCGAACTTTCAAACGTAGGCGGCTTTCCAATAGCTACACCCAACAAGTGCATTTTGATCAGACGGTATCAATATGTGATAGTGCGTATGTCTGACGCGCATACTATTACCATGTCATATGAGAAAATACTATGCACATACTGTCAGCGTCGCCCATTCAGCCATTTGTACAATGGCCTCAGTTATGAATAGGACACGGAAGTATAGAGCGAGGTGGTCCCATAAAAGGGTCCACACTTGACAGTGGTCAGGTGGGCCAATATGTTCTTCTACGTACTCTGTCTGCTGCTCGTCATCAACGTCTTCGCCGAAACCACTACGCCTGCTCCCAAGGTGTGAAACAGTACATACATCCATAGTCAGAGGAAAATTTCTATTTCATGGACTAAAACGTTTTGTTGCAGGAGTGCAAAGACTCTGACCCACAACTCTGTCGCCATTTCTTCGCAAGTGGAAGCTGTGATAACGCTGAGTTGAGGGAACTACTTGAAGCTAACTGTCCGAAGAGATGCGGATTCTGTAAGGCTCGAGAATAACAGTAACATCACAAAAAACGAACTGAGAGTCACATTCATTGAATAATCATTGTATAAAGCAATACAAAACCTTGCGTCAATACAAAACATAACATAACATAACATAACATAACATAACATAACATAACATAACATAACATAACATAACATAACATAACATAACATAACATAACATAACATAACATAACATAACATAACATAACATAACATAACATAACATAACATAACATAACATAACTAAACATAACATAACATAACATAACATAACATAACATAACATAATATAATATAATATAACATAACATAACATAACATAACATAACATAACATAACATAACATACGATACCCGAGCTAAGTTTTGTAAAAAGGGGAGCATCTCGCAAACTTGGCAAAAAAGCGTCCGATGCATGTATGGTTAGGTCCGTGGCTTGCTTCCTCAACAAAAAAAAATTAAATCTCACCCGCGGCTAGAGCGCTAATCGATTCAGGCCGACAGAAGAGCGCAGCTGATCAGCTTACCATACCGGCAGCCGCGGTTTAGATTTAAATGTTTTTTCTTGAGGAAACAAGCCACTGACCTAACTGTAACATTTCTAAATGAAGACTTTTTCGAATTCTGAAAACGCTATCATATTCACAGATCAAATTGCTTCCTAATTATGTGACTTGTGTGCCGAAATTTCCTTAAAATCGCTTTGCTTTTGAGGGAAATAGATTTTGCAATCGTTTTTCAGAAACCTCGCGCTTGGCGAAGCACGGTGAAACTTTGATCAGTATTTCTATAAGTAATGGGAAAGCAATCTCTATGCTTTTTTCATAAATTAATTGCAGGTAGCAGAGTCTCAAGGTTTGAGTTGGTTGAATTTTTGAAATCCTTCGTTGAACACGCTTGAGTTTGAAAAATCAGAGTTTTGTTGCGAGAACCCTGGACTCCTAAATGAGGAATTTCGAAAATTCAACCAACATAAACGTTGAGATTCTCTCATCAGCACCTGAGTTATGATGAAAACATACAGATTGCTCTTCCATTACTTGTACAAATACTGCTCAAAGTTTCGCCGCACTTTGCCGCGCGCGATGTTTTGGAAAAACGATTGCAGAATCTATTTCCCTCAAAAACAAAGCGATTTCAGAGAATGTCGGCACACAAGTCACATAATTAGCAAGCAAATTGATCTGTGAATATGATAGTGTTTGCAAAATTCAGAACATTCTTCATTCACAAAAGTTACATGCATCGGACGCTTTTTTGCCAGGTTTGCCAGACGCTCCCCGTTTTTACAAAATTTAGCGCCGGTATTGTAACATAACACAACATTACACAACATAACATAACATAACATAACATAACATAACATAAAACAACATAACATAACATAACATAACATAACATAGCATAACATAACATAACATAACATAACATAACATAACATAACATAACATAACATAACATAACATAACATAACATAACATAACATAACATAACATAACATAACATAACATAACATAACATAACATAACATAACATAACATAACATAACATAACATAACATAACATAATATAACATAAATATAACATAACATAATATAACATAACATAACATAAATATAACATAACATAACATAACATAACATAATATAACATAATATAACATAACATAGCATAACATAACATAATATAACATAACATAACATAATATAACATAATATAATAATATAAGATAAGATAACATAATATAACATAATATAACATAACATAAATATAACATAACATAACATAACATAACATAACATAACATAACATAACATAAATATAACATAACATAACATAACATAACATAATATAACATAACATAATATAATATAACATAATATAACATAGTATAACATAATATAATATAATATAATATAACATAACATAAATATAACATAATATAACATATATAACATATAATATAACATAACATAACATAATATAATATAATATAACATAATATAATATAAATAGTATAATATAAATATAACATAACATATAATATAAACATAACATAACTTATAACATAATATAACATAATATAATATAGCTTATAATATAACATAATATAACATAACATATAACATAACATAACATAATATAACATATAATATAACATAACATAACATAACATAATATATAATATAACTATAACATAATATAACATAGTATAACATAACATAACATAATATAACATAATATAACATAACATAATATAATATAACATAACATAACATAACATAACATAACATAACATAACATAACATAACATAACATAATATAACATAAACATAACATAATATAACATATTATAACATAACATAACATAACATAACATAACATATAACATAACTATAATATAACTATAATATAACTATAACTATAATATAACATAACTATAACATAATATAACATAATATAATATAATATAACATAACATAATATAAACATATATAACTATAATATAACATAACATAGCTATAATATAACATAACATAACATATATAACATATAATATAACATAACATATAATATAACATAACATAACATAACATAACATAATATAATATAACATAACATAACATAACTATAACATAACATAACATAACATAACATAAATATAACATGTATAACATAACTATAATATAATATAACATAACATACTATAACATAACATAACATAACATAATCTATAATATAACTTAACATAACATAACATAACATAACATAAATATAACATAAACATAACATAACATAACTTATATAAGCATAACATAACATAAATAACATAAACATAACATAACATAACATAACATAACATAAATATAACATAACATAGTATAACATAACATAATATATATAAACATAACATAATATAACATAACATAACATAACATAACTATAAACATAAACATAACATAATATAATATAAACATATATGTACATATTATATAACAATATATCATAAACATAACTTATAAACATAAACATAACATAAACATAACATAACATAACATAACATAACATAACATAACATAACATAACATAATATAACATAACATAACATAACATAACATAACATAACATAGCATAACATAACATAACATAACATAACATAAATATAACATAACATAACATAACATAACATAACATAACATAACATAACATAACATAACATAACATAACATAACATACGATACTGAGCTTAAGTTTTGTAAAAAGGGGAGCATCTCGCAAACTTGGCAAAAAGCGTCCGATGCATGTATGGTTAGGTCCGTGGCTTGTTTCTTCAAGAAAAAAACATTTAAATCTCACCCGTTGCTGGCGCGCTAATCGATTCCGGCCAACAGAAGAGCGCACCTGATTAGCTTACCATACCGGCAGCCGCGGTTTAGATTTGAATGTTTTTTCTTGAGGAAACAAGCCACTGACCTAACTGTAACATTTCTAAATGAAGACTTTTTTAAATTCTGAAAACGCTATCATATTCACAGATCAAATTGCTTCCTAATTATGTGATTTGTGTGCCGAAATTTCCTTAAAATCGCTTTGCTTTTGAGGGAAATAGGTTTTGCAATCGTTTTTCAGAAACCTCGCGCTTGGCGAAGCACGGTGAAACTTTGATCAGTATTTCTATAAGTAATGGGAAAGCAATCTCTATGCTTTTTTCATAAATTAATTGCAGGTAGCAGAGTCTCAAGGTTTGAGTTGGTTGAATTTTTGAAATCCTTCGTTGAACACGCTTGAGTTAAAAAAATCAGAGTTTTGTTGCGAGAACCCTGGACTCCTAAATGAGGAATTTCAGAAAATTCAACCAACATAAACGTTGAGATTCTCTCATCAGCCCCTGAGTTATGAAGAAAACATACAGATTGCTCTTCCATTACTTGTACAAATACTGCTCAAAGTTTCGCCGCACTTTGCCGCGCGCGATGTTTTGGAAAAACGATTGCAGAATCTATTTCCCTCAAAAACAAAGCGATTTCAGAATGTCGGCACACAAGTCCACATAATTAACAAGCAAATTGATCTGTGAATATGATAGTGTTTTCAAAATTCAGAACATTCTTCATTCACAAAAGTTACATGCATCGGACGGCACTACCAGGTTTGCCAGACGCTCCCGTTTTCTAAAATTTAGCGCCGGTATTGTAACATAACACAACATTACACAACATAAAAATAGCATAATATAACATAACATAACATAAAACAAATATAACATAATATAATATAATATAACATAACATAACACAACATAACATAACATAACATAACATAACATAACATAACATAACATAACATAACATAACATAACATAACATAACATAACATAACATAATATAACATAGCATAATATAACATAATATAACATAACATAAACATAATATAAATAACATATAATATAAGATAAGATAAGATAAGATAATATAATATATTATAAATATAAATATAATATAATATAATATAGTATAACATAACATAATATAACATAAATATAACATAATATAACATAACATAACATAACATAACATAACATAATATAACATAATATAAATATAACATATAATATACCATAATAACATATAATATAATATAATATAACATATATAATATAATATAATATAACATAACATAACATATAATATAAATATAACATAATATAATATAACATAACATTATAAATATAACATAACATAGTATAACCCATAACATATAATATAAATATAATATAACATAATATAATATAAATATAAATATAGTATAACATAATATAACATAACATAACATAATATAATATAATATAACATATAATATAATATAATATAATATAAATATAATATAACATAATATAGTATAATATAATATAACATAACATAACATAATATAATATAACATAACATAAATATATAAATATAATATAACATAATCATAACATAATATAACATAAATATATCATAACATAATATAACATAATATAACATAACATAACATAACATATAACATAACATAACATAACATGTATAACATAACATAACATATATAATATAATATAATATCATAACATAACATAACATAACATAACATAATATAACATATACATATAACATATAATATAATATAACATAACATATAACATAACATAATATAATATAATATAAATATAACATAACATAATATAACATTATACATATAATATAACATAACATAATATAACATAACATAACATAAATATAACTATAACATAACATAACATAACATAACATAACATAACATAATATAATATACTTATAACATAACATAACATAACATAACATAACATAACATAACATAACATAACATAATATAATATAACATAACATAACATAATATAACATAACATAACATAACATAACATAACATATAACATAGCATAACATAATAACATAACATAGCATAACATAACATAACATAACATAACATAACATAACATAACATTAATAACATAACATAGTATAACATAACATAACATAACATAACATAGCATAGCATAACAACATAACATAACATAACATAACATAACAATCAGGAAGGCTAATTGGCAGATGAAATAACACCTGGATATCGTGCATACAAATAGCGGAGAAATACGCTTTTTTGAACGGTTAGGTACGGATGTTGAAGCCAAAATTCAGAGGTGATACCTGCAGATGCAAGAGATCAAACAGCCAGAGTCAAGGTGATAAAGTAATTGGTGTCGTGGGAGGAAGGCTGTTCGCAGAAAACAGCATATGGGAGCACCGTGGGGATACATCTGCTCCAATAATCTTTGAATGTGCCGAGGTTCCGCATAGGTTTTTTTTATTGTGTGACAAAAGACATTCAGAAACTGTTTTTTATCGGACAGTCGGCAAACAAACTAGGATCTACTATAATTTTCCCCGAAAGTGTACGAAAACTCCAAATGTACTCATAAGTAGGGAATATACGGAACTGGCAGCGGTCTGGAGGATACCTATACACTAGGTGCACTTGCTGGACACTATACTTTTACATTTTCAGATTTTTTTTTTCGGATATTCTGCTTTTCGAATAATTCGGAATTTTGGAGTTTTCGAATATTTCGGAATTTTGACGTTTTCGAATATTTGACTTTTCGAATAATTCGGGATTTTGATCTTTTTCAATATTCGACTTTTCGAATAATTAGGGATTTCACCTTTTTCGAATATTCGACTTTTCGATTATTCGAAGTCGACTTTTTCAATCGAATGATTTTTCGAATCATTCGATTCGGTCAAAGTATACTGGGCACTGCCCCTGACTCCATTTCCATAAAAAATAGGAAAATGGACACTCAGGGCACTTGAGAGCACAACAGACAGTTTAAAGGCATCGTGCGCAGTGGAAACCAATACCCATTTTTCTTGCTCTATGGCTTACTTAGACCCGCATGAGAGACGATAACGTTGGGTGGACCACAGTTTCCCTAATCGAAAAATTTTACTATGCTTATCTGGGTCAAATTCCGGTCCGCAATCGCGTCTCGACACGCTTTGCGGCCGCGCGCTTTCGAGTCGGAAGAGTTTCCAGTGCCGCAGCTGCCGATCTGTTGACTCTAGGTGGGTTTTAGAAACTGGAAACTAAACAAAATTGAAGAAAGCTGTCCAAAAAAGCCATATCGAGTCGGCTTTTGCGCTGGAAACTCGACTGACTCGAGCGCGTGCGACCGCGAAGCGTGTCGAGACGCAATTGCGGACCGGAATTTGACCCAGATAAGCGCAGTAAGTTGCTTAACGAAAGCAGCTCCAACAAATTTCACCGGTCATTTCACACTTTGAACTGAACGCCTTACTATGGCTCGCTAAACACAGAGCATTCCGTTGTTTGCTGGCGCGACGAAGGATAGAAATGGCAGTCGGTATTGGCAAATTCACATGACTGACTGAAGAAGGAAACCAATTTCAAAAATCAAATGATTTGTTCAGGAAAGAAGCGTCGCAGTCGTAAATTCCTGAACAGAAAATAGCCAGTAGAAACGTTCGTGGCAATTGATATTTGGTGCTATATGGGATGGGGGAATGTGGCTCGATGAACTAAACCACGCCCATTTCACCGTGCCGCACTAAATTTGAGCACCTATCCGGGGTTCCCCTCACCTGACAAAATCAGGAGAGTCATTGTGGCCTGCAAAACGGGCGTGACCAAGTGCGATACAACAGTGCAGTCTAGAGTCTAGAGTCCAAAGAATCAGCGCGCCGCCCTCTGCGTCTCTGACATCGTCAGCGACCTGAAGCACCTGGATCGATGTTATAGTTGTCTGAGACACTATAGAGACTGCAACCAAACAATGGGGTGGTGGCCATCGTGTATCAACACCCCTGAGGAGGCGGGACAAGCGGGGGAGGAGCGAGGTTCCTGATTGGACGCAACACGAGCTAGCCCCGTGTTGCGTCCAAACAAGAACCTCGCCGCTCCCCCGTTTCTTCCGCCTCCTCAGGGGTGTTGATACACGATGGCCACCATCCAAACAATGAAGTGAAATAATGGCCTCAGACAAGTTAAAACAGCTCGGTTGTATCGAGTTAACGGTGAAATCGACGGGTTAGACGACTCTGTGCGCGACCTGTTATCCATATCCTGAAATTTTTTTCCCTGCCACGTGAAGAACAAATTATGTATTGAGAGTGAATATCACGAGCATTCCGGGAGAAAAGAACGCAAAAGAGCTATGGAGTATGTAAGAAAATGAAGTGAGAAAGGTAAAAAACGTCCAAAAATACGAAAGTGTCAGAGACCCAGAGGACGGCGCGCTGCTTCTTCGGGCTCTACGCTTGCCATCTCGTTTGGGACAGGGTATAGCACCTGATATTTCAAACACATAAACATTTGAAAAATAAATAAAGTGCTTGAAAAAAATTAAAACGCTAAAGGAATTTGCCATGGAGGGTTTCCATCCTCTCCAGAGGCTTTTTGACGATATTTGGAGAACGTTTAGAAGCAAATTTATGCAGCCGTCGCCACAGAAAACAAGCGAAACAACGTGATGCGGAGAAAACAAACTGAAATAAATAATGGTGAGAAAGATCAGCTGATTTCTCGTTATGCTGAATTGTATCCGATGACGCGCCAATTTTTTGGTGCTCTCTTTCTCCTTCGTTCCTTTCACTCTCTGGAGTCTGTTGTCCTCTGCCCTTTCTCTCCGGAACTGTCTTCTCCCTCCAAGTTATGTACGTCTTCGCACTCCATCACCCCTTTTCTCATTCTCTCTAATGTCAGTTTTCTAGCTTCACTTCATGCTTACAGGGGATGTATTTTCGTGGTTAACGCATCTACAAAAACTACTAGCACTGTTAGTATGTCTTAGGACTCAATAGGAAAACTGCGCAGTATCCTGCCCTCGAGCGAGCCCGAGCAGGTTCCAAGAAGTTATAAGCGTTTCTCAAGCTTCGCGTAAAGGCATTTTTTGGGTGTTTCGAAGTCGCATTTTGTCCTTAAAGGCAGTGTTCCGTGATAAATTTCACTTGCGATATCTCCACGGTTTACGGAAGGTCTGGTGCCCTATATAGCAAGGCCTGCTCAAAAAGGACACGAAAGACGCGTTTTTCAGCCAAAATCAGGCCCTCTCTTGTTTACGTTGATTTTGAGCGTGGAGGAACTGACCGCTAGAAGGATGATACCTATCAGTGCAATGAAGCAAACAGCTAACTTATCGGCACTTCCTTGACTTGATCATTCCTGTAATCTGAATCTTCATTTGTTCCTTCCGAGGGGCGGATCTGGGGCACCAGGCGTGTCTGGGGCACCAAAACGTTTGTTTGCAGCAGTTATTTTGCCGCTCCTCGCTCGTTTTCTACCGTTCTTTCGACACTGGGAGCCTAGGATCCTTCTCGCCTATCATTTCACTGTGGAAAGTCAACGAGGATGATCATCGTGAACCCTGTATTTAAATTTTCCCCCGATTGTAGGCTTCGAATCAAAGTCGTGATAAGCACACCAAATAAGCCTAAAAAAACTTTAAAGTCAAACCTAAAAAAATATAAACGCTATCAAAACCCCAAATCGCTAGAAGAAACGGTCAGCAAACAGTTCGTCCAAGTCCAAAGCGCCATCACTCTGTACATAAGCTCTTGTACATCCCTAGTGATCTGTTGATTTCGATTATCACCGGCAGCGGAGCGGTGGGCCTCGGTGAAATATAACTAGTGATAAGGAGGTTTCGACGAAAAAGCCACCGCTCCGCGCTGT
Source organism: Aplectana chamaeleonis (assembly GCA_029168955.1). Classification (NCBI taxonomy): domain Eukaryota; kingdom Metazoa; phylum Nematoda; class Chromadorea; order Rhabditida; family Cosmocercidae; genus Aplectana; species Aplectana chamaeleonis. The sequence continues at coordinate 315,391 of JAPDOI010000012.1, read as the reverse complement.
GATAACCGTAAACATGGGGACAGTGTCTCTCTACACACAGAGGGAGGAGCGCGAACGAGATTTCATGCTGACGCGACGCGCGCGGCGGAATTTTTTTATCTGATTATCCCATCACTGGAGCGCGCTTGCCACAATCTCGCGAGATTTCATGACATTTCATGTGTTTATTGATTCTCATATAACTATTTCTTTGTGTTTCATAATACAGAGCCAAACTGGTTATCGGCGGCAACGATCCCATCACTACATCTAAAATGGTGCTCGATCTTTAATACCATTTTACATTTTCTATAAATATCAAGCGGTACAACGGCACGAGAACATACTCAGGCAATCGCCGCATTCTATACGGGATGCGTATTGATAGGTCCAGGAAACTCCAAGATGGTGGTACCGGATTGTCAATTCTAGCTATATTGTATTATCTCAGGCGTTCGCCGCATTCAATGCGTGTCGAATATGCATTCAACTCGAAGACAAGGTGGTTTCGAGCACAGTCAAGGAACGTGCTGCTAGGGAAGCACGTGCTCCTATTGTGTTTCAAATTACAGCGCGTGCCCTAACAAATAAGCCGTCCAATGCGTGCATGATGCACATTCAACTCGATGACAAAACTATTATCCAAAAAAGGAAGGTATACGATGCATTTCTGTGACGGAACTGAGAGATCGGCAGCTTCGCCGATTCAATTATCCAAGTTTGCGGTACTTTACTCGCCCGGCCGCTGGTAGCCTCGTCCAATCGCTGACGGCCCCAGATTGTGCTCGGCGAGCTGACCGCGTAGCACGTCGGCGTGCCAGCCGCGTCGCGTCTGTGTGCTGCTACGATAGCGCTGTACTACCTTGCAGCACGTAATCCTGCAATTGAATTTTTCGGCACTTGCTCCTGCCATAAAATTTTGCAGCACGTGCTGCTGTTTGGAGCACGTGCCCTTGTGATGAAGCCTTTCGATGGGTGTGGTCACTCGATTTGAATGCATATTCGACACGCATTGTATGCGGCGGTTTTCTGAGTATATACAAGAGTTATTGAAATGAGTGTCGAGGATAAGATGATGAGAGGAACAACACAGGAACATAAAGAAAAGTCATGTGAGAATGAATAAGAACATGAAAGCCCGTGAAATCTCGTGAGCTTGTGGCAAGCGCGCTCCAGTGATGGGGCAATAGGATAGAAAGCTCCATCGCGCGCGTCGCGTCAGCAATGAATCTCGTCCGTGCTCCTCCCTCCGTGTGTAGAGAGACCCTGTCCCGTAAACATGAGTTCACTTGGAATGAAACAAAGTACAAAGTTCAAGGAATGGGTTTCAGCCAAACTTTGTCAAATGATGCTATTTTGGACGCTGAACACGATTATGAGGTCTGTTTCCAGATTTTCGGAAGATTACTGCTCGTTTTGGAAGGTACAGGAATTTAAAAAGCGACTGTTTTGAGCATGTAACTTCTTGGAACCTGCAGCTCGGGGCTGGTTACTGTGTAGTTTCACTATAGAGCCCCAAGAGATACTAACAATACAAATCTTCTTTGCAGATGCCTTTACCCCCATAAACACTTCCCTTGTAAGTAGCTGTGCTTCTCTGGGCCAAATTTCGGTCCGCGATTGCGTCTCGACACGCTTTGCGGCCGCACGCGCTCGAGTCTGTCGAGTTTCCGGTGCCAAAGCCGACACGATGTGGCTTTTTTATACAATTATCTCCAAGTTCTATTAGTTTACAGTTTCTGAAACCCACTTAAAGTCAACAGATCGGCGGCTGCGGCGCTGGAAACTCTTCCGACTCAAAGGCGTGCGGCCGCAAAGCGTGTAGATACGCAATGCGGACCGGAAAAGCACAATATTTGTTTCTCTCGCTTTCCCTCTCTTTCAAAAGGGCCATATTCAGATGTATCTAGTCATCTGTTCTCTCATAATAACTCTTTTTCATCTCTCTCTCTCGCTCTTTCTTTCTCTCTCTCTCTCTCTCTCCCTTTCTTTCTTATTCTGTCTTCTTCTGAACTATATCCTTTTTTGACTATTCCGATCTTTCTGTTTCTCTTTCTTCCCACCTGCAACCATTGCTCAAGTTCTGTAATCATGCACGTAAACGGATTAAGTCGAATTCGAGGGCGAAATCATGTGCCAGGATAATCGATTCCCACGCGTGGATCCACTGTTTGGCAAACATGAATGATATTCACCTCCTTTACGTAGACTGCACTGTCAAGGTAAGTGCAAGACAACATTTTCCTGCAACAAAAATCAATGGACTGCTCATTGGAATACACATAAAAGGAAAAATATTATTGTTAAATTTTCGTACAGGGCTAAAGGTGTAAGTTGAATGTTAATGAAACAACACAGTTTCGTTCCTGCCCTTAGACTGTGTGCAAAATAACAGTTAGTGTTATGTGTAATATAAAATTTGTCTAGAGTGAAATAAATATAGAGCTACCCCGGAACTCATCAGTAAGGAGGGTAGCTCTATAAAGTAGCAATGATAAATCTTAGTTCCAAAATGTTAAACAATTTAGGTCAAGATTAGTTAATCACTTCACACTGTTAGAGACAAAGAGAGGTTAAATATGAAACAAGGCTGAAGGTTAATGATGAAGTAGTTATCTATTAGTTAATAATGTTATAATGTTATACGAGAGCATGAGTACAGGTTAGTATGGTGAGACTAAACAATTTAATTAAAAAATTATAAAAGAAAAGAATACAGAGGCGAGGCAGGATCATATTAGTAGAATAGTGCAGTGCAGGAGAACATTAGTATAGTGCAGTGCAGGTGAATAGAGCAGGAAGATGTGTGAATTCCATAGTGGCAGGGAAATGATATTTTTATTCATATGTAGGTGGTAGGTGTCAACTTTTTTGTTGTCTTATATGAATGGTGTACGAATAACAATGAAATACCAGGTACGACATTGTAAAATAAAGCTGCTCTGCTGAACTAAGGACTAAGTAGCCGTCAGCGTCGCCCAGGGCATGAGAGAACTAATGGGAAAACAGGAAGTCATTCCCTCTGTTCGTCGTCATTTTTGATCGACATTTTTGGGGGCGGCCTAGGGTATATCACCACAATTCTGTAAACATCAGACAACATTTTCAAGCTTCTGTGTGATTCGATGAAAGTGTTGTTTCATTATTTTTATGCTAAGCAATGTTATTTTATGTTATGTTATATTATGGTGATGCGACGCTGCCAATATGGAAGGATTACTTCAGTTCACTACTGAATCGTCCAGCGCCATCAGTACCTGAGCTCCCGCATGTTCAGAGAGCACATTACGATGTCAGTGAGGAACCGCCGACTGAGTCTGAAGTTTTGGATTGTGTCCGGAAAATGAAGAATGGAAAGGCAGGTGGAGATGACAACATCACTGCTGAAATGCTGAAAGCTCTTCCTCCGTCTGGGATTCGTGAAATGACCAACACCATCCGTGCCATATGGATGAGCGAAAGGATACCTGATTCGTGGAGACATGCGATCATCGTACCTCTTCACAAGAAGCTATCCGTCACGGATCCTAAGAACTACAGAGGAATCTCTCTACTTCGTGTCATGTACAAGGTTTTAGAACGTATCATTCTCGAGCGACTTATCAAACATCGTGAAGGAACGACCAGAGATGAACAAGCCGGTTTTCGACCTGGAAGATCGACCATCGACCAAGTGTTCGTCGTGAGAAGAGTAATTGAATCGTGGCAGCGGTTTTCGAAGCCATTACAGCTTGCTTTTTTGGACTTTGAAGCCGCGTTCGACTCTCCTCATCGTGATCGATTGCTCAATGCTCTGCGAGCAGATGGAGTCCCGGAAAAGTATGTTCGGTTAATCGAGGACATGAACAAAGGAACAACAGCAGCAGTTCGTACACCTGTCGGATTTACGTCAGCTTTCGAGGTGAAAACAGGAGTAAGGCAAGGAGCCGTTGCAGGACCTTTTCTTTTCAACTTCGCCGTTGATGACATCATGCGTAGAGTTTCAGAACAGTTTCCTGCGGATGTGATCCTAACACCATCAGGACGCTCCTTGTCGACCTGGAGTACGCCGACGACATTGTGTTATTCGCTGAAAACAACGCAAAACTGCAAAGGATTGTGAACCTCGTTTCGAAGTATGCCGCAGCCTATGGACTTCGTCTTCGTCCCGACAAATGCAAGCAGATGTGGGTCTCTCAGAGGCCTTCAACTGGAGTTTGTGTGGACGGACAACGTATCGAACTGGTGGACGATTTCTGTTATTTGGGCTGTTTGCTGAAGAACGATGGTAGTTATGCAGCGGATATTCGACAACGATGTGCGAAAGCTACGTCTGCATTCAATTCTCTAACCAAGTGTTTGTGGTCTACCACCATCGCGAAGGAAGTCAAGTTGCGCGTCTACCTATCCGCTATTCGTCCTATCATGATGTACGGATCGGAGACGTGGGCAGCACCGAAAACGCAGATGGAAAGGTTGGATTGCACGGAGAGGAAGCTTTTTAGGCGTTTGCTTGGATATTTCTGGCCGCGTGTATGCCATAACGAAGACCTTTACAAGGAAATCGACGCAGTACATCAACGCTTGACACGAGGGAGGTGCCAGCATCTCCTAACGCCATCTCAAGCAGCAATGGAAAGTCGACTTCGACTGCTCGGGCATATACTAAGAAGAACGCCGGATCGTCTCGTACAACACGCTTTAAAAATGCTTCCAAATCCTGTCTGGAAACGGCCACCTGGGCGTAGGCGAAAGTTCTGGACGGATGTGGTTAAAGAGGATTTAAAGTCACTCGGCATCGAAAGACAGTTCAGGCGCGATGTCTCGTTTCGCAGGAAATGGAATAGTGACAGCTGGATGGAATGTGTTCAAATTGTGGCTGAAGACCGTGAAAAATGGACACGGCTGACTACTAGGACGGCACACCTCGGTGAAGATGCGGAATGACCGCGTCAGGCGAAAGCCAACCGATTAAGTCAAGTAAGTCAAATGTTATATTATGTTATGTTATGTTATGTTATGTTATGTTATGTTATGTTATGTTATGTTATGTGATGTTATGTTATGTTATGTTATGTTATGTTATGTTATGTTATGTTATGTTATGTTATGTTATGTTTTGTTATGATATGTTATGTTATGATATGTTATGTTATGTCATGTTATGTTATGTTATGTTATGTTATGTTATGTTATGTTATGTTCAAGATTCTTCACAGAGTGAATCAATAGGTACGTTCTCGAATAAACTGTTGACTCAATTACCCAATGAATGCGCAGTCATCCTGAGAATGAAACTTCGGCCGGCCACTTTAGTCCACGCTGACCTCGATCTCAAACTGGCGCTGCACATCGATTGTCAAGGTTGCGCTGACCGTTCGTTCGTTCGTTCCATCATCTACAGGGCTGCCATGCAATCGTTATCCTTTTGAGAAACGCTACACAAATTTTTTTCCAACTCACCTCCCGTGCAGCTTTCATGAAATATCACCTTTTTTCACTTAATATTTATTTGATGTCTGTATACTCTGTTTCGTTTACTGTGGTTTAGCTGAAATATACCGTTTTAGAGGTGATCCGCTGGGGAAAATTAAACTAGGATTTTTACAAATTATTTTAATCCCTGTTTTTTCTCACATTTCATTTTTTCAATGTACACGTGGTTCATTCTGGTACTTTCTCGAGTTCTCGATAAATCTCCGAGTCACTTCCTTGGCATAATAAAAATGCTAGATTTTTTTTTCTAGCATGTAAATATAAAATTTTCGAATTGACTTCCTGTTTTGCTAATGATGAAAATGAAGAAAATGATGCTAATGATGAAAATGAAAGTGATGAATATGTATATTTATTACATCGTGTACATAAATGATGCGCATACACATATACCATAAACTCATGTGCGTACCCTAACGCCTTGAAATACATTAAAAAAACATTATACTCATTCCGTATCGGTGTTCTTGAGCAGTAGACCGAGATTGTACAGCTTTATTCGGCTTACGTTTCGGAAATCAAGCCTTCGTCAGAGCCTTTAGTATGCAGCCTGCCAGACACCCTCAGATGGTCTTAGATGGCAGGTCGCATTCCACATTATGTGAAACACCAATAGAGAAGTTTCGGAATATTTGCGCGTATCGATGCGCGTATTGTTTGGGACTTCACCATGCAATTAATACTACGCATGCTCAGGAAATTCTGAACAAGTTACATGAGACTAACGCAAGTTGCATGATGGCTTCACGCAACTTACTACAAGCTCACAAGTAACTTGAAGCAATGTCACGTGCAACTTGATCGGATTTTTATTGAAGTATCATGTAAGTTGCGCTGATTATACACAACATTGCGAGTTCCTTGCCCTGCTGCTGCATGTCACCTCACACCCACTCGTGGCGCGACCGGCACCGTTACGCGACGCGACCACCTCACCGACACGCGGCGGTCGCCAGCTGTCAGATGGGTCTCCAGTCGGAGGTCAAGTTCCTCAAACTTGGGTAATTGATCCGACATGCTTTGGTCATCTGAGTCCTGCCTCGATAGTGCGTCGAGGCAGGAAAGATAAGTTAGAGTGCATCCGAAACAGATTGTCCGTCCACGCGGTTGGCGCGCGTGCCAAACTGCTATTGAGAAAGCTATTTTCGAACTTGGGAGTCGATTAGCAAGAATACCTGGCGAACAAAGAAGATTACTCTGAGAGTTTTGGCCGAGAAATGCCTGCTTGCCGCGTAATAGCCGCTAAATAGCCGCCAAATAATGCTTGCCGGGAAATAGCCGCGAAATAGCCGAGAAATAGCCTCTAAATAATGCTCGCCGCAAAATAGCTGCCAAATAATCCTCGCCGCGAAATAGCCGAGAAATAGCCGAGAAATAATGCTCTCCCGGTAGATATACGGAGCATTCCGGAGGCACGATTCGGATGTCAGCACCTTGTCGGTTCAATTACCCACGTTTGAGGTACTTGGACCTCGTTCAGCCTCTGGAGGCCCCGCCCAACCGCTGGCGGCCCCAGATGCTGGCTCAGCGAGCCGGCGACGGTTGCGTCTTGGTCAATTTTGTTTACTTCTGAGTATTTCTCGGTTATATCTCGGCTATTTCTCGGCTACTTCTTGTCCGTTCCGTGAAAAGCCGAGAAATAGCCGCGGAATAGCCGGGAAATAGCCCACCAGGAGCCGCTGCGGAGCCTGGTGGGCTATAACCCGGCTATTTCGCGGCCAAAACTCTCAGAGTATCTCAAAAAGCTGTCTGCAGCCATGATAAGTCTCATTCAAAACAATGCCTTAGCGACGGCTGCTCCACGCGCACGCCGACCGCGTGGGCGGACAGTCTCTTTCGGAGAGACTTTACATGTGCGATAAAATAACACATGAGTTACACGCCAGTACTTTATGTCACGTGTAACCAACTCGCACCGTGCTTGCTTTGCTCAAGGTCATCTGTAACCTAAAGTTGCGAAGATACTGTGCTTCTCTGGGCCAAATTCCGGTGCGCAATTGCGTCTCGGCACCCTTTGCGGCCGCACGCGCTCGAGTCAGTCGGGGTTCCAGCGCCGAATCCGACTCGATGTGGCTTTTATAAAAATTTTCTAAGTTTCCAGGTTCCAAAACTCACCTAGAGTCAGCACATCGGCGGCTGAGGCGCTGGAAGCTCTTCCGACTCGGAAGCGTGCGGCCGCAAAGCGTGTTGAGAGGCAGTTGCGGACCGGAATTTGGCCCAGATAAGCACAGTAAATGGTACGTAACATCTTGAAAGTACTTAATTCGCATGTAACTTAACCAAAAATTCCTTAGCAACTGCGATGACAAATCTAAACCGATCCAGCCGTGCACAACATGTCCGTACCGTGCTTATCTGGGCCAAATTCCGGTCCGCCATTGCGTCTCGACACGCTTTGCGGCCGCACGCTCCCGAGTCAGAAAAGCTTCCAGCGTCGCAGCCGCCGATCTGCTGACTCTATGTGGGTTTCGGAAACTGGAAACTAAGAAAAATTGGAGAAAATTGGATAAAAAAGCCGGCTGGGAACCGGCTATGGCGCTGGGAACCCGCCTGACTCGAGTGCGCGCGGCCGCAAAGCGTGTCGAGACGCAATTGCGGACCGGAATTTGGCCCAGAAAAGCACAGTAATTGTACGCCTGTAGCAGTATCTGATACTCTCGCAGGGTAAATGTTGATGAATCTTTTTTGGGGTTAATTTTAGGGTATGGAGTGGAATTAATTAAACTCAGGGTAAAAATTGCCCCAAATTTTGCTGATGAGTTCGGCCCCAGATTTATCAACGATAAAACCGTGGTCTTAGGGTTAAATGTACTCCACGGGGTAAATTTTGCGACTCATTAAAAAATAAACCCCCCCCCCAATTTTTGGGGTATACATATATGGGAGCATTCGATACCCGGCTGAAGGAGTCGGGTATCCTATACTGTTACCTCAACAAGTGTACTCCATTGAACTTCTGTGGTTGCGACTGCACAAAAGGTTTTGGAATTGACGGCTGCGGGGTATCCGTCACTTTAACGGGGTAAATGTTGGTGAATCACTCGTGGGGTTTGTTTCGGGGAATGGATTAGAGTCAATTTAACCCTGGGTGTAAATTACCCCAAATTTCGTTGATGAATCCGGCCCCTGATATTTTTTTGATGAAATTTCGACCAGCGATTCATTTGCGAAACACAAACATCATTCACATTACTACTGAATTTGCGAGGCAGCACCTGACAATCGATTCTGTCTGTCTCCCGTCCACATCCTGTATTTTCACTTTCCCTTCCCCGAGGGTTTTTTTCCGGAACAGACTGCGTTGTTGCGTTATGCAAAATTTTCCGCCATATGTTTCCTGTTTTTTTTGGCAATTTTTGGCTAGGTTTCGCTGTTTTCTGCGTTATCCTCACTAATAATCGTCTTGTCTTATTACACTGTTGTTTTTATAAGATTTCTATAGCAAATAAATAACGAAATCTGTCTATATTGAGGATTTTTTTCAGCTCTGTGACTTTCGCTTTCTGATTTTATGTACTGTGCTTATCTGGGCCAAATTGCGGTCCGCAATTGCGTCTCGACACGCTTTGCGGCCGCACGCGCGCGAGTCAGTCGGGTTTCCAGCGCCGAAGCCGACTCGATGTGGCTTTTTTTATACAATTTTCTCCAATTTTTCTTAGTTTCCAGTTTCCAAAACCCACCTAGAGTCAGCAGATCGGCGGCTGCAGCGCTGGAAGCTCTTCTGACTCGGAAGCGTGCGGCCGCAAAGCGTGTCGTGACGCAATTGCGGACCGGAATTCAGCCCAGATAAGCACATCATTCTTGAGATTGAAGACCGTTTTCTGCATTCTTGTCCGCATTCGTTGGCAAAGAGCGATTTATCTGTTTTCTGCTTACCATGTATTCGGCTTTCAGCCCTTCGGCTTTCAATGCGCATTTTTTTTCTGAAAATTGAGGCTAGTTTTTTTTTGTGATCTCTGCCTTCTGTTTCTGATTTTTGTTTTCATTTGGCGATTTTTTGTTATCTATTTTTCAGCTTTTTGCGCTTCCTGGTACTTTTTTTGTGTTCTAATTTTCTCTCCGAAATATCTGAAACTTGTTCCGCTCTCACTTATTTTCCTATTTTCTGATTAGGGTTTTTTTTTGGTTTTCTACACTCAATGTCCTGGCGTTTCCCACAAATATTCAATTTTCTCTGAATTTCGTTCTCTCACTTTGCTGTGATTTGACGATTTTCTGTGCAACGCCTTCCGTTTTCCGATCTTTCGACAATTTTTATGTTGTCTTTATACTGTTTCATGATATTTTGACTACTTTGGCAACGTTTTCAGTCGCTGATTTCTTGAAATTATAGGTTTTTGCACTCCAAGTTCTCTGATTTTCTGGTGCCTTCTGCCCTATGATTTCCTGCCTTTCTTCTGCGATACTCCTAATTTTTATGCGTTTAGTTTTCTAGTTAGCATTTTGAAACTTTAGTGATTTTTTTATTTTGCAGTACATCGGGGTTTTCGGCATGTTTTCTCTTTTTTATGCCATTGTTTTCCTGAGTTTCTGGCAGTTCAACAATTTTTTTTTGGCAATTTTGGGCGAGTTTTCCCCCGTTTTCTGCCTTCTTTTCGCTGACAATTTGGCTATGTTAAGGCTTTTTCTGTTCACCGGCTTTCGCTTTCCGATTTTATTTGTTTTTGAAATTTTAATCCGTTTTGGGAACTCTTTTCCGAGCTCTCCTTAGCAAATAGCGTTTTTTTACTCCTTGCTCTTCTTAGTACTTTTCCTGTTTTTTTTTATTTCTTTCTGAAACTTGTTCTGCTTTCATTCATTTATTTTCTTAATTTCTATCACTTGAGCATTTTTCCTGTTCTCGTGTTATTGTGTTTCCCATAATTATTTGCTCTTTTCCAAATCTTGTTCCCTCACTTTGTTGTGGTGTCGTCAATTTTCCGTGCAACGTCTCGCGTTTTCTGCATTTACGGCAAATTTCATGTTGTCTGTATTCTGGTTCATGATATTCGAACTACTTTGGTGATTTTTCGGTCCCTGAATATCTGATTTTGAGCTTTTTTTGCTCCAAATTTTCTGATTTTTTCATTTTTTCTCGGTGATTTTTCCCGGATCCTGGCCTTATACTCTATGATTTCCAGTTTTTTTTTTCGCAACACTCCTATTTTTATTGTTTTTCGATTTCTAGTTTTAGTTGAGCACCTTCGGTATTTTTTTCTGTTTTCCGATACTTTGGGGTTTTGGCAAGTTTTCTCTTTTTTACGCCATTTTTTCCCGGAGTTTCTTTTGAGTATTTTTTTCTGTTTTCTGGCTTTCTCCTTCTGGTTTTATGTATCTTCGAGATTTAATTCCGTTTTCTACATTCTTTCCCGGATTCTTTTGCAAAGAGCGTTTCCGCCTGTTTTTTGCCTACCATGTGTTTTTACTTCTGTTTTTGATGTGTTTTTGATTTTCTCAAAACTGAGACTATTTTTTTCTGGCTTCTATTTATTTCCTCATCATGTGTACATTTTGCGATTTTTTGTTTTCTGTCTTCCTTTTTTGCTATTCTTAGCACTTTTCCTGTTTCCTTTAATTTTTCCGAAATTTCTCAAAATTATTCTGTTTTCATGCATTTATTTTTTCTTGCTTTCTATCTATGACTTGGGAAAATTTTCTTTTTTTCGCATTTAAAATGCTGGTGTATCTCGCAAATGTTCAGTCTTCTCTGAGTTTTGTTTTCTCATTATTCTGTGCTTTTGATTATTTTCTGTGCAACGCCTTCCGTTTCCTGAATTTTTGACATTTTGGCAATTTTCATATTGTCTGTATACTTTTTCATAATATTCTAACTTCTTTGGCGATCGTTTCAGTCTCTGATTTCTTGGAATTTCAGGCTTTTTTTCGTTCCAAGTTTTCTAATTTTCTGTCTTTTCTCGGTTGTTTCTCCCTGTTCTCTGCCTTTTGCTTTGTGATTTCTTGCCTTTTTTCTGCAATACCCCCCTTCTTGCATTTTGTTTTCAAGTTTTCCTTTAGCACCTTTGGTAATTTTTTCTTGTTTTACTGTTTTTGGCAAGTTTTCTCTCTTCATGTGCTTTTGTTTTTCGAGGTTCTGGCTTTTCAACATTTTTCTCTCGTCCTCAGTCATGCGTTGTCATATTTCATGACTTTTTTGACGATTTCGGGTCTTTGTTTTCTGAGTTTCTGCCTTTCAGACACTTTTAGGCTTTTTTCTAACAAATGTCTTCTTCAATACTCTAATTTTGTTAACATTTGTCGACCTTTTGGTTTGCTGCCATTATTCATATTTCCTGGCATTTCTGGCGATTGTTTCCGTGGTTTGCATTATTTTGCTGGTATCATACATGTTTTCTCCGTTAATCGCATTCCGTCGAATAATTTTCCTTCAGTTTTGTTTTTTTTTGTTTTTTTTTGCTGTCCTCTTCTTAATTTCTGGCAAATTTTTTCTTTGTGCGGCGGTTCTGCTTATTTGCGTGGCGCACAAATTCTTTTCGTTCTCTGTGTTTTGTTTTTCCCTATTCCCTTGCATTTCTGCTATTTTTTCTAGTTGCTGATTCTCTGATGCTCTTTACTAATCTTCCTCTTTCCTGCCTATCGTTTTGATCTTCCCATACCTTTGATGTTTTTTTCTTAATTCTTACCTTTTCTCGCGTCTTTCTGCCTCCTGCCATCTGTTGCATAACTCTCTGGAAATTTCCTACTTTTTGTATTTTTTCTTGATAACTTCATAACCTTTTTTTCTAACATTATTAATAAGAAACTTTCCATTTGTTGCAGTCATCTCTGATTTTCTGGCGCTACTCTTCGTTTCATTAAGGTTTTTTCTGCTGCTTACTCCTCTATTTCCTGGCACTTTTGACATTTTTTTCTGTTTTTGCCCCTAACTTTCTCATTTTTCGACAATTATGACAGTTTATCAAAATTTGCTTTGTTTCTGTGTGCTTTCTGACTTCTGTTTTCTTGTAATCCTGCATTACGCCATTTTTTTCGCTTTTTGTGCCCTCTGCGCTTTGAATTATTGGACATTTTTCTGTACAGTCCCTTCAAAAACCACTTTGTTCCTGTTTTGAATTTTCTGATTTTCTGACAGTTTCCATTTTCCGGTCTTCAATTTTTAACTTACTTCAATCTTTCTCAATATGAGCATTTTGGCGAGTTCTTATTTTTTCGGCGTTTTTTTTGCAATGAATCCTGGACTTTCGGCACTTTTTCAGAATTTTTGGAATTTCCGTCGAAACTACATGTTTTCTGTATTCTTTTTGACCATTTCCAGACTTTTTAGCGTTTTTTTTCTGTTCATCTCCTCCTGTCTTATAATTTTCTGACATCTGACGATTTTTTTCTGTTTTTTTTTGTTTTCGTTTTTCCGGAATTTTGTGTTTGGAGAAAACATTTCGCCTTGCCTGTAATCTTCCAACTCAAAAAGTCGGCTTTCAGGTAAATTGGCAGATAACTTAACGAGCTCGTTTTAGTCAGAAATGTCGGACGAGGAGTACAATGAAGAGGAGTATGGCGGAGGTTAGAAAGCGAAAAATCTGATTTACATGTGTTTAAATTCGCTTAAAATATTATGGGAACTTCAGAAGAGCCGGAGTATCGACGAGACGGTGACTACCAGGAGGAGCCTCAGTATGATGAAGGTGGGCTTAATCCTCGCAGACGCCTCGGTCATCGGGACTCACGCGTCAAATAAAATGCGGGTTGTGTACGCACACACAACACGCGCCTTTACGCGCAAATTGCTAATATGCTCCCAACTCGCCGCTTCTCGGATCCAAGTTCTCCATAGTCCGAAACAGGATCTGAAGCAGCTTTGCAGCCAGTTTGTCTGCAGAATATCGTTTTATTTACAAAAATCAGCCACCTTGTTTACACCGTCGAGTAATACGGCTGAAATGGCTAACTTTGTGATGTGATACTGAATTCACATGTCATATATTCTTCACATATGAAAATTTATACAATTAACCATGACAACTCTATCGGTCAAGTCCTTACTATCGAAGAATCCACAGCTTCTGACTAAAGCATGTAAGATTTACGTCCGCTTTGTTAGAGTATGGGACCTGCGTTCATGCGCCGCATGAGCGGATGTTCATTCAAAAACTAGCAAGGGTTCAAAAAAGCTTGACGAGGAAGGTCTTCAAAGGGAAAATGGGTTTTTCGTTTAGCGCAATCCCTAGGGACAACCTTAGGAACAAGAGGTTCCATTTGCACCCGATCGTTTCCCGGAGAAGGAGAATTTATTTGTACTCAATTTGAAAATGCTAACAAGGGAAGCACTTTTAGTCAGCCTGAACATTCCGGATAAAATAAACTTTCCCACAGCCGTTTTTGGCGTAGAATCCGATTATGGTCTTCGCAGCTGTCTAAAACCACTCTGGAAAAAGCTGAACGCGTTTTTCAAAGCCTGGAGGCAAGGTAAGGGTACCCCTCATGAAATTTTTGAGGTGTTTTGAAAAAAAAATTCGAGAATGGCTCAAAACTTGTATGGGGGTGTAGTCTTAGGTGGTGAACACGAATCTGGAGTCTGTTTTTTAAAATTCTGAAGTATACTGTAGGTTACGGAAGGTACCATGCCAATGAAGAAGCAAAACCTGCCTTAGTATTTCGAAAATCGACAAACGGACGTTAAATTCGTATTCATCACCCCGAATAACCCCCGTACACAAGTTTTGGGTCAAATTTGAGACTTTGACCAAGCTACCGTAAACCCACCGGAATCTGTCGTAATCTGTCAAAAATCGATAAACGGATCAGATTCGTGCTCATCGTTGCAAATAACCCCAAAAACAACAAATTGAGTCATATCTATCGTTGCGCTACGGAAATCGTCAAAAGTCGCGATTTGCCATCAGGGGCCGTATGCACATCTCTCCCCGAACGTCCCCTTCCCCACGGAGCCACTCTATGATTTGTCATCGGGCAGAATTGACCAATCAGAGCTGGCCTTCGCGGGGACGGGGACCCTCGGGGAGAGATATGCATACGGCCCCAGGTTATCCAACGATGGGTACGTTGAACGAATCAAGTCCAAAACTTTGGAAAATAGACAAATAAACCCCCAGATTCGTGATCAGTGCCGCAAATAACCCACCTGTGAGGATTTTAGGTCAATTCTAGAACATTTCTTTAAAACGCTTTCAGAGCCCTCTAATTGGAGCAATTAAACCCCGAACCGAAAATCCGTACGCTATCAGTCTGTGCACAGTTTTTAAAATGTGTCTTCACCCAAATTTTCGCTCAGTGAGGTAGTCTTGGGCGCTGAACACCATTATGAGGTCTGGTTCCGGGTTTTACGACAACTAATGCGATAAAGGTCAATAGGTACGAAATTCTGACGAAAAACGCCTATAACTTTTTCCAGGGTGGTTTTAGGCAGCTGCGAAGACCATAATCGGATTCTAGCCAAAAAAAGGTTCTAGTAAAGTACCTTTCGTCCGGAATAGCGAGGCGGACTAAACGTAGTTTCCTTGTAACTCTCATATTTTCATACAAGGGACCAAAGATACAAACTTGGCTTCGCTAGGCCTTGCCTCAAGACTAGCGGCATTTCCTCCCGGTTCGTGCGGGATATGTAGTATTATCTGAGCTTGAGTAAGAAACAAGATTTTTTTTTCACGTAATTCGGTTTCAAAACTGTTGTCAGCGGGTATCTTCAACAGGAATAAATGGTATTCTAGTTCTATTTCTATTAGCATTACGTTTATAGCTTTTGAATTTGCTGTTTTTTTTTGTTTATGTGTCTCTGACTGTTCATCCGTCTTATGTGCCTACGCAAGTGTGATGAATTTGATTTTGGAAATCAGCTGTCCTGCGAGAAAATCAGCGAATTTGCGCGTAGAGGCGCGTGTGTTGTGTGCGCCTACACTACACGCAGTTTATTTGACGCGTGAGTCCCGATGACCGAGGCGTCTGTGAGGATTAAGCCATGAAGGTGGGGTATACTCGCGCATGCAGTTTTGTTTCATCAGCGGAGGCTGAATTTTGGGCCCGTGCGAGCAGTTGCGTCGCGGCGATCATTGACGAGTGGCCGCCTGAAATCGGACTGTCAATAGCCGCGACGCGACCGGACGCGCTGAATTTTTCGTGCGCGTGTAGCCTGCAACTTGATTTGCAGATTCAGAAAATGTATTAATTTTCGACTGTTATCCAAAAAAAACACAGATTTCAAATTCCAATATTTGTGTAAGGATTCTTACCTACTTCAGGCGAAGGCTATGACTACGGTGGCGAAGGTGCTGGTGGCTATGAGGAACCCGAGTATGGCTATGAAGAGCCTGAGCCTGAGCCGCAAGATGAGTACCAGGACGAACCTGAGCCTGAACCTGAGGCGGAGGAGGACTATTATGACCATGAGGCTCCCCTAGATGACAATGATGTGGAGGAACATCGTGAAGATGAGGATGATGAGGACTACACGGTGAGTTTTAATTATATCAATGAAGGGACAGCAGTTAAAGTCGGCCCGAATGAGACTGTCCGCCCACGCGGTCCGCGAGCGTGTTATGCGGCAAACGCGAGGGCATTTTTCTGGACCTGCCACTCGATTAGCAGGAATATCAGTGAATAATATTCGAGTCAGATGTATCCGAGTGGTGGAAAGGCTTGTCAGCACGACACGCACGCCGACCGCGTGCGTTCCAGAGTACATGTATTCAGGATTAGTGATATTTTGAAATTGTTTTTAATGAAATATTTTATTAGATTTTTTCTAGGAGGAACAGGCAGTGAGTCAGCAAACCAACGCTGAGGATCCCAGTGGAGCAGGAGGAGGTGACAGTGGTGGCGGGCTAGGCAGCTTAGTCAAAGGTGAGCAGTAGGGTTTTCACTAGGTACTGATAAGGTACTCAGACAATAGGTGCGGACTGACCGCTGGCAATCAAGGCATCTGCGGGCGGTACGCCAGCAAGTTGCGGGCGGATCGCTGCTCATCGTGGCCTCGGCGGGCGGATTGCTGCCTCTCGTTGTCTCCGCGGGCGGATCGCTGCGTTTTGGCGGGCCGATAGCAGCACCTGGAGAAGTTGATCACGCTAGCGGGCGGATCGTCGGCAAGCTCTAAAGCGGCTATTCGCCCGCAATCTGCCAGCGATCCGCCCGCTCAAATTTAACACGGTGAAACTTGTAAATCATTGATGAGTTCTTTTCTGGTATCAGTATATTTCGAGGCCGATCCTGGAAGAGACTTCAAGTCACTTTTGAAGAATCACACAGAAGCTGGAGAATATTTTTTGGCAGCTGAGGGGATGGTCTCCACTGCTAGGGGGGTGGTCCCATACACTGAGGTTGTGGTGGGAACCATCGGAATGACCCTTATGTGGCATCGAGGGCGGATCGGTGGCTAATGACGGGCGGGTCGCTCGCTAGTGGCGGGCGGATCGCCGGCTATTGTCCGGCGGATAGCTGGGCTACTGGCTGGCGGATCGCTGGCTAGTGGCGGGCGGATGGAGGGGGATGTCGATCCGCCCGCCAAAAGCCAGCGACCCGTCCGCAACTACTGTCTGAGTAGCTACTATTATGCGAAGTGGCTATTCCAAATGAACTGCACATTTCTTGAAACATTTGAAAACAGATTTAGAATCCGAATGCTCATTGAAGGTGCCTGCCATGCCTTTGAACAAAGTTATAGACATTTTACAAAGTTATGGAGTTATAGACGTTTTACGCTTGGGCTCGCTCAAAAATGTTTCTAGAAGAGTACATTTCATTTGAAACGGTCGCTTTTATCAATCTCTTATTAGTGTGAGGGATAGGAAAAGCACAGAAATAATGATAGGTTGTACTCAAATTGATTGATGGCCTCTAGTCTTCGAAGACTTTTATTGTTTCTGAAAAGCCCTGCTTATTTTCGATTTTTTGAAAATTCTATGTTGTCAGTATATATTTTTTTTAGATTTTTCGTTACTGCAGTTTTTCTTTTGCTTTAATAAAATTTCTTAATTGAATTTATTTATGGACTATTCAACGGAATTTTTCCTATTCCAGGAGCGCTAGATGGCTTTGGAGGGTCAAATCTCGGTGATATTGTTGGTTCCATAAGTCAGATTGCCGGCGGTGAAGGAGGTATGTATAACTTTTTTTTTACATTTTACGATTTTTTTTTCAAATATAAGGCAGTTCCAAATGCTTGATCAGCTGACTATTTGGGAAATGTGTGCCTCGATTCCATAAATTCGCCTTTCCTGGAAGTTGATTTCTTGATTTATTCGGAAATTTTGCCTTATCGGATATTTGACTTGCCGGATGAATATCCGCCCTGTCCTGCTAATTCGTTTTTTCATTTTTTTTAAATCGTGTTTTTCGAATTTCACGGTCCTCTTTGAAAGAACTTTTTCAAATACTCCAATATCCAAAAAAACGCTAGCTGGAAAAAAAATTTCAAGAATGTTCAGGAAGTTCAGGTGGTTCTAAACACTTTAAATTATTCGGAATTCCAAACTTCTTCAATATTTGACTTCCTGAACTATCAAGAAGTTTTAGCTTTTCTGTGCTTAGCAGACACTACCCGAATCGGGCAACCGATCCTTTTTGGGTGTTATGATAGCCCGAATTCATTAACCTTTTCCTTATCAGGTCTCACTAACATCATGTCTTCTGGAGGTATGGAATCGATTGTGGAGAAGATGCTCGGAGAAGCTGCTCATCGATTTCTAGGAATCAATCCGGTATATTGGATGTTTTTTCTTCAGTCTCCTCGAATTTTCAGGGGCAACTTCGGGCGAACCGAGAGCTAATAACGGTGTTCCGCAAATGGACCGCTGTCAGTCCGGGATTGGTCCGACGCGGCTGCGATGGCCCTCACTTGCCCATTTCTTACTGTACTAGGTCTATCGATCAGTAAGTACTTTTCAGGAAACTGGTGCCATCATTGGTGCCATTGCCGGTAACATCATATTCAATATGGGTGGCAAAGGAAATTCGCTCACTGGCATTGGAAAAGTGATTTTGGACAATATTATCAGTGGAAAGTATAAGCGTGATGTGAGTCTAGTTTTCCCTCTGGCACTTAATAAATCAAATTTTTCATAAAATCCAAAGTTTTTATGCGTTTCTTTAAGTATCCATTGGGAAGTATTTTTTGTTAAGGTGCACCCTTTCGTTCCACCAGTTCCGACTCCTGGTGCGACGAGCTTTGGCCTGAATTTCCAAGCCGAAAGGGACAAGTGTCTGGCCAATAAGGTTCTGTTTGAAGACCCGGAATTCCCGGCAGCTGATCGAAGTCTCTACTACAAGACACCTCCAGATCAACACGTTGAGTGGAAACGACCTGGGGTGAGTGAATGGTTGATTTCAGCCAATTCTCTCTGAAAGTTTTCGCCATAGGCGTGTGTGTAGCTGCGCGATTAAAACAACGGCTTCTTTTACCGTACTTCTCAGGGCCAGATTCCGGCCCGCAATTGCGTCTCTACACGCTTTACAGCCGCACGCTCCCGAATCGGAAGAGTTTCCAGTGCCGCAGAAACCGATCTGATGACTCTAGGTGTGTTTTGGAAACAGAAAACTAAAAAGATTGGAGGAAACTGTATAGAAAAGCCACTTCGAGTCGGCTTTGGCGCTGGAACCTTGACCGACTCGAGCGCGTGCGGCTGCAAGGCGTTCCGAGACGCAAATGCGGACCGGAGTTAGGCCTCGAGAAGCACAGTATATCGCAGCCGAATTCACTCTGCTCCTTCGCGCGCTTGTGCGGAGGAGCAGAGTGAATTTGGTGAGAGAGTATGGTGGAGAAGGAGACGCAGCATACGCGAGCAGCCGCACGCGAGAAATGGAAACGAATTTCACTCTGAAACGAAGGATACAATTTGATGAAAACATTAAAATGAAATCAGAGACATGGCTTCCTCTGGCAAACTGGGGCGTCGACAACAGGTTGATCCGCCCACCATGAGTCACCGCTGGCCAACGCGCCGATATTCGGCGCGGCCGTGGCCGCGAGTTGTGCTCTGGTCGAGGTCGAGCTGTTGCGAAGCCAACGCTCTAGATACAAGGGAAGTATACGACGCATTTTTCAGGCATGCTGTGAGTGATGAGAGCGAAGCCGGTTCAATTACCCGAGTTTGCGGTACATTGGCCCGCCCAGCATCTGGAGGTCCTGGCTATCCGGTTGTGAACCCAGTGGAGGCTGGGCGGCCCAACCGCGACGCGTGTCGCAGTGTCGACCGCGACGCGTGTCGGAGTGTCGACCGCGACGCGTGTCGGAGTGCCGACCGCGACGCGTGTCGGAGTGCCGACCGCGACGCGTGTCGGAGTGTTGACCGCGACGCGTGTCGGAGTGTTGACCGCGACGCGTGTCGGAGTGTTGACCGCGACGCGTGTCGGAGTGTTGACCGCGACGCGTGTCGGAGTGTCGACCGCGACGCGTGTCGGAGTGCAGACCGCGACGCGTGTCGGAGTACTCATTGCAACGCGTGTCGGAGTGCCGACTGCGACGCGTGTCGGTGTAAAGTAGTACCTAAGCTATATGAAACAGTTCTGCAGGATATGAAGTGCTGCTAAATGGGCCGTTAAACGCGACACATCGAGTTGTCAACAGCCCGACAACAGGCGGACGTCGCTGGGCAATGGGCAGGTCTCAGCCTGACAATACGCGCGATTTGACTTGTCAACAGGGAGCGGTTTATGAGATGACAACCTATCAACCTGTTGTCGACGCCCCAGTTTGCCTGAGAATACATCTCTGACAGTCCTCACAGTGAGCGCGGCACGCGTGGGTTTAGCGGTGGCTATGAAACCTTTGACGCACGGCACGCGCGGGTAACAACTATAAAATCTCCGAAGGCCCCCTGGGTCAGGCGTGGCAATGGGATCGGTCGGTGGGGAGTGCGCCCCCCCCCCTCCGCAAGCAGAAGTTCGACTTCTACCCCTTCATTCTATACTTTCTTTTTTTTTTGGATTTTTTTTATTATATAAAAACATTTTACTTGTTTGATGGCTAGTTCTCGGTTCAATTAAGAGCTAGGAATATCATTTTCGTGCTGTGAATAATACTATTGAATAGCTTGAAAAGAAACCCCATATGGACAGCAGCTATGAAAAAAGTTTTTTTCTCATACCTAACAGCTCCAAGTCCGGATGAGATTTTAGGTCTTTTTAACGCGAAAAATGACGCCTTGATCTGCTCCTTTCCAGCTAATGAGACGTGGCAAGTTGTTCTTCATAAAAAGTTGTACTAGAAAATGTCGCGCAGTCCCTTCCAGGAGGGTTTACCGAAAAATTTCTTCAATGGGTTAGAAGCGGTTTTAGGGTTCCAGATCCCAATGAGCGAATTTATGTATCCCAGTGGCTCGCTCTCGGTTCAATCAAGAGCTATGGGTCTCAAACTCGGGCTGTGAATAGTACTATTAAATAGCTTTAAATTCAACCTCACATGGATCTACGAGAAGAATTTTCTTTCTTTACTATTACAAGTCCGAAGAAAAAACCCGAGGAAATGTTTTTTAGTACCAACAAAGTAGGTCATAAAATGCTGCAGATGTTCCAAAAATCATTTCTGCATATGTGGGAAAACGATATTTTCTTTGACCTTCACCACCCATGGAGTCAGATCACCTGAGAAATTTTTTTTGGTGCCACAAAAGTAGGTCCCAAGATGTTGCAAATTTTCCAAAAATCATTTCTGTATAGATAAGAAAGCGACTTTTTACGACCGTGACCACCATACGGACTTGGTATATTTTTTAATCCTAATTGGATAAAGCATCTCCCCACAACACTTTAGGAATGGGATTTTGCGAGCAGTCAAAGAGTACTATAGAAAACGGTTTTATCTTGCAAGGGAACCACAATAAGTCATAGCGACCATTCCAAATGAAATGTACTTTTCTAGAACCATTTTCGGATGAAAAGTCCGAATATGCCTATCGCAGCTGCCTAGACCCACTCTGAAAAAAGTTATGAGCGTTTTTTAAAGCTTTGCGGCAAGGTAAGGGTACTAACCCCCATGCAATTTTTAGGGTGTTTTTGAATTTTTCTTCTGATTTCGCTATAAACATGTATGTCGGGGTAATCTGGGGAGCTGAACACGAATCTGGGGTTTGCTTGCCCAAATTTTAAGGTTTACTCTAGGTTACGGTCGGTAACATACCATTTAGGAGGCAAAACTTACCTAAATATTTCGATAATCGACAAATGGACATCAAATTCGTATTCAGCACCCCAAATACTTTGAGACAAATCTGAGACTTCGACCAAACTACCGTATACCCACCGTAATCTACCGTAAGCTGCCAAAAATCGATAAACCGACATCAGATTCGTGTTCAGCACTCTAAATAACCCCCAGAAGAACGATTTGAGCCACATCTGTCGTCACATTCCGGAAATCGTCAAAAGTCGCAATTTGCCATCAAATTCTCCCCCGATGGGAATATGTGAACGAATACAGTCGAAAACTTCGGAAAATCGATAAATGAGTCTCAGATTCGTGATCAGCGCCCCAAATAACCCTCCAGAGCGAATTTCTAGTCAAATCTGGAATATTTTCCTAAAACGCTTCGAGAGCCCTCTAGTTGGTATAAATAAACGCTCAACCGAAAATCCGTGGTCCAAAGCGCTGTTAGTCTGCGCAAAGCTTGGAAAATGTTTCTTCAACCTAACTTTGCTTAGTGGGGTAGTTTTGGGCGTTGAACACGATTATGAGGTCCGTTTCCGGATTTTCGTAAAAATTATGCGCTTTTTGGAGGCTCAATAATTACGAAAATCAGAGAAAAAATGCCTATAACTTTTTTCAGAGTGGGTCTAGGCAGCTGCGATGGGCATATTCGGACTTTTCGTCCGAAAATGGTTCTAGAATAGTACGTTTCATTTGGAATGGTCACTATGGCCTATTGTGGTTCCCTTGTTAGTCGCACATGTCACATCTTTGTACTCACAATAGAAACAAAATGACTTCAGAAATATTGGGAACAAGCTCTTGTCTGGGGATGAGTGATTTCTCCTGTTTGCACTTCTTGTTGTTGCTATTTATCCATATTGCATCGTTTCAGTATTTAAACAATCACATGGAAAGTGCATGGCTGTTTACACTTAACAACAAATTTCTTAATGAGAATTTTCATTTGTGTTTCCAAATTTCGGGGCCAAAAAATGGAAAACTAAAATGAAGGCAAATCCAAGCTTGAAATTTCAAAAAGAAACATGGGAAACAGAACATTCTTCTGAGCGGAGCATATAATGACTTTTACTTGCACACGACCCAATTCTGCTCCCCCCCCCCCCCCCCTGCTAGGTCTTCCAAATCGCGCACCCCCCCTTGCTCCCACAGTGGCATCTTCCATCTTCCCAGTGGAGGCTTGACTCATGAGCTCGTCGACTAGTCGCCCTGGCGATAGCGGTCAATCCATGTGGAGACCTTGAGAGTTTATATGTTTGCCTATTGGTCTTTCAAGCAGTTTCGCGTGCAGGTGTGCTCTGGTGGAACCCGTAGACGAAGGTTTGAATGATCTCTCGGGAAAAGTTTGTTTAACGCGACGTACTCAAAAAGTTGGAGCTCGCCACACGCTAACCAAAAGTCGGGCGGCGCGCAGCACCTTGCGCGGCCCGCGAGCGGAATTGTAGCCGGTGGCGAGCACTTGTATGCTGGCGCTCGCCACCCGCCAACATACCTCAACGGAAACCATGGTGCTCATATCGATCAAATATTCAAATTATCCAGCCTGTGATGAGACGGATTTTTTTCTGAAAATATCTTTGTGGTGAGCTGCAGAGGAGGAAAACGGAACGAAAATATGGCTAAGGAGCTTTTTTCCTGTATATGGAGTTCACTCGGGATATGCACAAATTCCTTATTTCAATTAATCTGATCATTTGGGGAGTTCAATCATGGAACTGTTCGAAATTTGGAGAGTTCAGTTATTAAACTGTTTGAATAATCAGTTAACTTCTTCGGAAACATCTCACTTTCAACCTTTCGTCGCAGCGTGGCCCGGCCCTTCATCTACCCCTCTATTTCACCACAGCGTGGCCTTGCCCCGCACCCCACTCGCTATTCTCGTTTCTTAGTTCATCTACCCCTCTATTTCACCACAGCGTGGCCTTGCCCCGCACCCCACTCGCTATTCTCGTTTCTTAGTTCACGATAATCTATTTATAGTGATATTTTTACTAAAATCGAAGAGCAGTGAGATTTTATCCACAAGCAGCTCTTCTCCGGGGGTCAGTGTCACACTATGGCGTAGGCGGGCATGTTCACCGGCTATGAATATATACTCGCCGGTAACCTTCACGGCGGCTGCGGAGTGTAACTCATCCAGTGCGTGGGCTGCTCGTGGATTTCGGGGAGTGGTTTGAACTTCTGGGAGCGCGAAACTTTCATGCGTCTAACGAAGACTACACTGTCCCAAAAAAAAAAAACAAATTCCAAATTCGGTTGCCTAGATAGGCTATGAAATGAGCTCGATCGACGAGTTGTCCGTCAGAAGACCGACTCGTCCGAACACTACTTAACTGATGCTTATTTATGTGTGCACGTGATGAACGGAAATAATTTTCACTCGGAAACAGAGGATAGACGGATTTATGTGTACGCGAGTGATGAAACTATTACCTACGACCCCCGCAGCCGCTGTGACGCTTACCATTGAGTTGAAAATGACTATCGGGTTTAAGCTCCGCAGTATTGCAAATACAAATCAAACAACAAACAGGAACAGGAAAATAATGAGAATAGTGAGATGAAGGCAAAAATTTGGGAAATGTTGCGAAACACTTCAAAGGACGATAGCGATTCAGCGGGCGATTCGCTAGCAAACAGCTCGCGACCCGCTATACCACCTCTCCTCTCGCTCGCGACGCTATACCCATAGCGGGTGGCGAGCTCTTCGAAATGAAAGCTGAGCGGGTGGCGAGCGATGCCCGAAATGCGCGCGGGTGGCGAGCCCCAACATCCTGAGAAAGTCATTGGCGTTTGTGCTGGTTGATGTAGAATCAGCAGCATAGCCCAGTCACCTGAAATACCTCCCACGGAAGTTCCTAGAACATTTCAAAAAAACACAGAGAAAACAAGCTAAATAAGCGCTTCAAAAATTCCCGAACAAGCTGATAGTTTGACTCATGACCACGAGTGAGCACGCTCGTATAAGGAGGAGTGTCATCGAGATTAGGGCAGACCTTATTCGTTTTTCGCAATTCTGTAACTTGACTTTAGGTAATTATTTTAGGAGATCGTTGAGGACCCTCAGCTGATTGTGGGCGAGAAATCTCGATTCGATGTGAAGCAGGTGAGACATTGATATCTTCCGTTTCGTTTGTATTTTTTGATAATAAACGAGATAACTTTCGTTATTATAGTGTTCATACATACATTCAGGGCGCATTGGGTGATTGCTGGCTGCTGGCGGCCGTAGCGAATCTCACCCTTAGAGACGAGTTGTTTTACCGAGTTGTTCCGCCTGATCAGAGTTTCACAGAGAATTACGCAGGTTAGGTGGAGATAATGGGTTTTGTTTTCTTCTCCAAGAAAATGTTTCTGGAAAAGATCAAATTCAGGAATTTTCCACTTCCAATTCTGGCGCTATGGCAGGTGGATTGATGTAGTCATCGATGATCGACTGCCAACTGTAGATGGACGACTTTACTACATGCATTCACATGAGCATAACGAGTTCTGGAGTGCCTTGCTCGAAAAGGCCTACGCCAAGTGACTGCCGAAAATTTTTTGTTTCAACATACCTTATTTTAGTGATATTGCCAGATACTGGCTCTGGGACTAAAAATTTCAATCATGGGCGCTTTCGTCACTCTTATCCCGCTTGACTTACGTACTTAAAGGCACAGTACACCCTCAGATATGAATTTTGAGATTTTCGAGTAATTGTGTAGAAGACCCCTCCTGTATAACACGTGCCAAATGCGAGATCTCAATTCCTCCAGATAACCGAGGTATAAGCGACCACCACAGGCCCGACCCCCTTCGCTCACCACCACAGGCCCGACCCCCTAACCCTTTAATCGGCTGGCTTCCGCCTGACGCGGTCTGTCCACATCTTCCCGAGGTGTGCCGTTCCAGTAGTCAGCCGTGTCCATTTGTGACGGTCCTCAGCCACAATCTGAACACAATCCATCCATTGGTCGCTATTCCGCTTCCTGTGAAGAAAACATCGCGCCTGAATTGCCTTTCAATTCTGAGTGATTTTAAATCCTCCTTCACCACATCGGTTCAAAACTTTCGCCTACATCCACGCGGCCGTTTTCAGGCAGGACTCGGAAGCATCCCCAAAGCGTGTTGAACAACACGATCTGACGGTCTTCCCGAAATATCTTTGCCGCTTGAGATGGCGTTGGGAGATGTTGGCACTTCCCTCATATCAAGAGTTGTTGTAAGGCGTCAATTTCTTCGTGGAGATCTACTTTGTGGCACATTCGCAGCCAGAAACATTTAAGCAAATGTCTAAGCACTTGCCGAGCAATAAAACCCTCTAAGCTGCGTCTTCGGTGCTGCCCACGTCTCCGACCCGTTCATCATAATAGGGCGAATAGCGGATAAGTAGACGCGCAACCTAACTTCCTCCGCAATGGTGGTAGACCACAAACACTTGGTTAGAGAATTGAATGCAGATGTAGCTTTTGCACATCGTTGTTAAATATCCGCTGCATAACTACCATTGTTCTTCAGCCGAGAGCCCAAATAACAGAAATTATTCACAAGTTCGATGCGTTGTCCGTCCATACAAACTCCCGTTGAAGGCCTCTGAGAGACCCTTATCTGCTTGCATTTCCCACTTTTTTCTTGTACCACTATTTTATAACATTCCAAAGGACGGTAGAGATCTCGACGTTGGGATCCTGAAGACGCCCGCTCAGAAAAATGAAAAAAATTACTCGTAACATAAAAGGCCGAAAACAAGTTAATTGTACCATATCTAGTCTGATGTAAATTACTCGCGACTTATCTCATGTCATTTAAGTTACATGCAACATTCTAGACGGGATAATGCGTAAAGCTGTGTTACATGCTCCTCCGACTCAGGCAAACTGGGGCGTCGACAATAGGTTGATAAGTTGTCATCTCATAAACCGCTTCCTGTTGACAAGTCAAATCGCGTGCATTGTCAGGCTGAGACCTGCCCGTTGCACAGCGACGTCCGCCTATTGTCGGGCTGTTGACAACTCGATGTGTCGCGTTTAGCGGCCTGATTAGCAGCAGTTCACATCCTACAGGACCGTTTCATCTAGCTCAGGTACTACTTTTTAGCGACACGTGTCGCGGTCGACACACCGGCACGCGTCGCGGTCGGCACACCGGCACGCGTCGCGGTCGGCACATCGACACGCGTCGCGACTGGGTCGCCCAGTCTCCACTGGAGTCACCACCGAATGGGCAAGACCTCCAGATGCTGGGCGGGGCCAATGTACCGCGAACTTGGGTAATTGAACCGGCTGCGCTTTCATCATTCACAGCATGCCTGAAAATGCGTCGTATACGTCCCTTGTATCTACAGCGTTAGCTGTGCAACAGCTCGACATCGGCCAGATCGTAACTCGCGGCCACGGCCCCACCGAATATCGGCGCGTTGGCCAGCGGTGACTCATGGTGGGCGGACCAACCTGCTGTCGACGCCCCAGTTTGCCAGAGGATATGTTACATGTTACTTAAGTGACACAAAATAAGTCGCATGTAACTTAGATCAGACAAGAGGCATTTCCAACAGAGGTATGCGACGGGTCAGTCTTAGGACTGGCGTTGTCGTCGGTTCAATTGCCCGAGTTTGAAGTACTTGACCTCACACGAGCAGAGAATGGCCCACACAGCGTTTCTCGCGTGGCGTGTGGGACGCGTTCTCTGCGTCCTGTGTCTTCTGCGTCGCGTGATGGCTACCCATTATACTTCGGCATCGAATAATTTTGAGTCATCCTATAAATGTATTTTTCTTTCGAATGACGAAATGGTTCGAGTCGTATTCGGTTTTCAGACAACAAGTAAGAGGTAAGCTTCTCATAAGTCATGTCATCGCAGAATTCTCTGCCTTCATAATTATCCATTATTCGAAAAATAGTCGACTTCGAGTCATAGCCTATTTTTTCGAATATTTGATAATTATGATTTTGTGAAGACGAAGAATTCTGCCGTCACATGACTTATGAGAACTGTGCTTACCTCTTACTTGTTTTTTGAAAGCCGAAGACGGCTCGAATCATTTTGTCATTCAAAAGAGAAATTCATTCATAGGATGACTCGGAATTATTCGATGCCGAAGTATACTACCCATAGTGAAAATGTAATTGTAAGTTACAATTAACGTAAGTTTAACTTACATGTAATATAAATGTATGTTATGCGTTATATAAATGTCAGCTACTTGAGACATTCAATTAGGTTACATTTATATTACAAGTAACTTGTTTTCATTTTTTGAGCAGGCCGAGATACGTTCAAAACAGTTCTCGCCAAAGTGGTTGTTCGTACAATACTTATGCAGCGCAGTGTGTCTTCGATGAAAAAACTTACCTTCTAGGCTGTATGGATCGTATGAGAACCTCGAGGGTGGCACTACGGCTGAGGCACTGGAAGACTTCACGGGCGGTCTCACAGAGTTCTATGATCTGCGAAAAGCTGACAAGTCGACTGTTCTCGCGATGATGATCCGTGGCTTCCAGATGGGTTCACTGTTCGGATGCAGCATTGATGTGGGTCATTACTGCCGTTTGGGGCCTGCGTTCTATTACTTTTCCACATGAATTTAGGCCGATCCCAACCAGAAAGAGGCTCCGCTGGAGAATGGTCTGGTTCGTGGACATGCTTACAGTATCACTGCACTGCATACAGTAGCTGGTCCACGTGGGGAGATTCCGCTAGTTCGAATCAGAAATCCTTGGGGAAACAGCAAGGTGCGGCATTCTACTCACAGAATTCCAAGACCATATCCTTTAATATAATTAAAGATATATTTATAAATGGGTCTAATCTGCAGGAGTGGAATGGAGCATGGAGTGATGGATCGTCTGAATGGAACTATGTTGACAGCCAGAAGCGTGCCGAACTTGGTGTGGAGTTTGCGAAGGATGGAGAATTCTGGTATGGTTCTCATTTTATTACTTTGTACATATTATTCTACATGTTTGGGATCTTGGCGTACATCTAGATAGTAGTTTGGACTGTGGAAACCATATTACTCTTACGGTACGTAAGGCATTTGCAGTACTATTTGCTATTCTGAGAAACATTATATACTCTTTTTATCTTGAATTGCACAAAGCACGGTCCGCCAATAGTCCTCTAATTGGCCCGCTAGTACCGTAGTGTACGTCCACGACGCGTTCTCGGCAGACCCGGGTGTGCACCCGGTGTGCAGAGCAATCGATTCGTCAATGCCGTCACTCGGCCACCCACCCTGCCACCCGGGTCTGCCGAGAACGCGTCGTGGACGTACACTACGGTACTAGCGGGCCAATTAGAGGACTATTGGCGGACCGTGTTTTGTACAATTCAAGATAAACAGAGTATATATAACTAGTTTTCTGTATTAATGAGGTTTTTTTTGTGGCTTGTGGCCAAAGTCTCCGTGAACTCCTTAGGTACGGATCCTAAGGTGTTATGGACCAGAGGCCTTAGTGTGCCGGACGCCGATACCTTTATGCAATGTATGGGATACCTTCGCGATATAGTTGTGCACGCTATATCGCTCGAACGTTCCCTGTGTATACTCAAACGTCTGCTGGGTTCAGTAGAAGCAGGGGCACCAACGAGCAGGTACCAACACATGCCCTTAATGAGGTTATACAAGGCATATGTATTGCCAATCCTAGAAAGCAGATCCCAGATTTAGAGCCCATTCACGAAAAAAGAGCGAATCAAGATAGAAAAGGTCAACAAATTTTCTTTCGTATATTACTATATATGTAGATGTACTTTTCAATCTGAATTCACGTTGTCTATGCCATGTTGTAGAGAAAAGTTGAACTTGTTCAAACTCCGTAGCTTACTTTACCGCCGCGTGTTCAGCGACATTGTCTTTTGTTTCAAAGCTCTTCGAGGTGAATTAAGGTTGAGACCTAGCAAATATTGGAGTTTCAGGTTACGTATAGGTAGGACAGAAAAGGTTTTTTCGATACAGTCCAATTCTTTTCGTAGAAGCCATCGATCAATGCTACTCGATTCGCTAGTCTGGCGTGGTGCTAGATGGTTACAGGTGTTACCAGATAGCGTTTTAGAGCCACAAAATGCATCAATTTTTAGGAGGCGCTCCCGGAGGCGAAGATAGATGTTCTCGAAATACGCATTCCTGACTTCTAGACTGAAGAAGCGCTGGTTAGCTGAGACTGGTTGAAATGCAAAATGATACCATCTGAGCTTGAGAAAATGTATGAGTATGAAGCCGCACTAGTGGATCATTCGTTTTCCGACTACTTCCTCTTTTAAGTGTTGAGTGTTACCGGTTTTCGAGTTTTAACCTAACTGCCTCCAACTGTTTGTATCTTTTATGTAGTTCACTTGGAGTTCCGAAAAAAAGTTCATGAGGTGGTACTGGCCCTTGCGTTAAGCGTTTTCATACATTTTTATTTCAAATCTGACATCGGAATAATCCATTGTACGGGCTAGGCTTGGCCAACCTACCAGTCCCATGAGGAAAGACCAGTATACCCATGTTCCGAAGTTCAGATAGTTTTCCTATGTGTCATAGCTGGCTGACACGGCCAATTCCAGCTTCGTCAGCTCACACGAAGAAATCAGTCCATGAGAGTACAAACCTTCTCTCAAATGTCGTCTCTCAAAGCGGTTGCTGAGCTAGTACCATCAAACTGTGTGAATGAGTTGGCATTCCTTGTGCTCATTATCTTTTGTGAGGCCAACTCCTTTTTTCGATTTATGCTTGGCACTCCTGCTTTTATTGTGTTTTGGAATATCCAGCATGTAACTTCTTGACCGAATATATATTTTTTCTCTGGCGCGTTTATGCGGGCGCAATTAAAAAATTAAAAAAATAAATGGATAAATATTTGAGGGACCGGAAATTTATGTCGTTTAATTCATGTCAATATTAGATTATCATTTATCAGCTCAGTGTTTGGTTCTGAGGCGTGCCAAAGAAATTGTGAGGTTATGGTGACTTCTTTACTTATAGACTTTTTACTTATAGAGTCTGCAATTTTTTATAATTTTGGGTAAAATAACCAGCCAAATACCAAAAGAGGTACAGATCCGGCATTGCATGCTTTCGAGTTTCGCAAGGTAAGTAAAGTTTCAATGGCTGCCAAAAACACTTGCGAAGTTTGTCTGAGTGCATATATGCCACAGGTGGTTTTCCAAGTTCAAATCGGGTAATTTTGATCTTTCCTACTCGTTTCGATCAGGAAGATCATTAGCGGTAGACAACCATGTTTTAAGGGCGAAAGTGGAGGCAAATCTGTGTCAGAAGATCGAGGAATTATCAAAAACCAACCTTGGTCGACCATCCAGGAATATTTGAAGCAGACTGGGAAACTACTCAGGCGATTCTGAGCCCTGAGCCGCCTGACAGTTCGGCTCGTGTTTACTTAATCTTCGGGCCAATGGTGTTGCTGTCCGGGCTTCTCAAGTTGGCCCGGACGGGAACGGCAGTGGCTTGGATAGCAACAGCAGTGGCCCGGAAAATGGAGAAACACGAGTTGAACTGTCAGGTGGCTCGGGGCCGCGAACCGCCTGAGTATGCAGAGCAGTGTGTGTCTGTAATTAGCATAGGAAAACGACATTGCTTTCCGGTCCACCTAATACATACACATACGAACTTATCGTGGAGTTAGGTCCAGGGAATGGACGGGGCTGCGACAGCATATCGTCGCTCGCGCTCGAAATTGGTTGAATGGTGGTGTCGCGAGTATTATTGCGTCTCAATCATCCGCGAATTGCGAGAAAAGCCGGTACGTATTAATGTCCACATTTCCAGGATGTCGTTCGATGACTTCTACACAAACTTTATGCAGATGGAAATTTGCAATCTGTCGGCCGCTGTCATGAATGAAGTCTCCGAAATGACCGGGGTGAGCTAGTCACTTGATGCACTTGATGAATCGTCGTTGAATACTTGAATAATCACTCTATGTTCATGTGTCAATGTTTATTACATAAGGTGTACTTATGTGAGGTTAAGAGTATGATTATTAGACTCAGAGGGATATGGGTGACGAAAAATTAAATCAACTAAAAACATGAAGCAAACCGGTAGATGGCAACAAACCTTATTAAGAAACAACTGTAAGGAATGTTAAGGTTAGGGGAAGCACATTTGCTTGACAATAACCTATTTGCAACTCTTACAAAACTAGAAAGCCTGCCGGGAATCCGAAACGCTTACTTGGCTTGCTGGCCCTCAGAGAAGGCTTGGCCGAGGTATCTGACTTTTAAACGTAGGACCTCGAGTTATCGATTCCTTAAAGGCATCGTACACGATGAAGACCATATTTGGGTTTTTGACGTTTTCGTGCTGTACTATCCCTATAGTGACTAACGGTAGCAAAACGCCCCCTCAAAAACTTCAACTTTTTGAGAAAACCCCATTTTCAGAAAGTTCATAGCAAATTGGAATTTCGCGCCGGCATCAACTTGGGATAGTTGCGCGGAGAACGCAAGGAACAGTTTTACGCTTCGTTCCTTGGCGCAGCGTTGGAAGCAATTCACCGAGGATGCCGCTCAACTACGACTTCAACGAAATTAAAATGGGCTACCAACCTGCTGCGTCCATCACCGCCAGCTGCTTTCGATCGATGCCATATGCGGAATCGACTGCGTGTGCATTGCGCCCTACGACGCGTCAAGACACGCCCGCCGGCAGCAACCTCGGAGTTTTCTTCCTTGTAACAGCGGATCGACCCCAAGGCCGGCCCCCAAACCCTGGAAGCCGTTTTGAGGTAAGCTAATCATCATTCAGAGGCGATTTTGGAACGCCAAACTTTCTGCGTGACATTGTCATGACCCACTAATCCGAATGAACGCATAAACCCAAATATGGTTTCAATCGTGTACGATGCCTTCAACAGGGAAAATTTCGGAGCCATGAATATGAACGAAATTGTTGAGGATTTTTTAAAATCTTGATCTAGTCTTGTTTCTTCCTCCTGTGGGAAAGTGATTCTGAGCCTACCTGAGAATTCCGCTCCAGGTTTCCAGGTACTGTGTCGTATATAAATAAAGGTTTGTTTATAGGTCGCTGTCTCTGAGCATCAGCTCCATCAATGGGAGGAGAAGGCTGAGGATGGTGAATGGAGCACACAGAAAGGAACCGCAGGAGGATGCGCCAATAATCCTGGTTAGCACATCAATTCCTTTACTAATACAATCTTATATATGCATAGAAGGCTTATCTTCAGATACGTATGCTCACAATCCGCAGTACAATTCATACTTTGTGGTGACGGAGGACTCTGTGGAGCAGGACGGTAAATGTACGGTAATTGTCGCAGTGCTGCAGAAATACCGTCGTGAAATGCGAACGATTGGCAAGGACAGCTTACCGATTGGATTCGCTGTGTATGAGGTCAGCATGAAATTGAAAAAAAAACGAAGAATCAGCTGTGTGAATGAAAAAAGTGCACCAATTCTGTTGCGAAAAAAATTGGAAACATAGGGAACATGAAAAAGTAATTTAATGTGGTTTGAGAAAGATTGCGTATGTGCTCTGCACTCCATACAAAGTTCCAGAAGTGAATGAACACGTGACACGTTGTCGATTGAAACTATAGCGGCACAATTAAAAAAAAGTGTCGAAAGAACGAAAATTCGAAATTATTCATCTGAAACATTTTCGAACAAACGAAAAATTTGAAAAAATTGGTTCATAAAAATTTCGAACGAACGTATTTCGAAAAATAAAACATTCGAAATTTCGTAGGTCGAACGAATGCATTTCGAAACTGATCGAAATTTCGTTTTCTCTTTGGGTCGTTCGAAATTTCGGATCTTTCCTTAAAACTGCAGTCGACGCTTTATTTACAACACCGAGCCAGAGTCGTGGGCCCGACTGCTTACCTAGCCAGACTATTTTTTTCTGGACCTGTTCACTAGGGCGGTCACCACGTCCGTGGTGACGGCAAACCAAGTTAACTACTCGGTGTTGTGTGGATATGCTAACGAGGAAATCCAGTCGACTCAACAGTAGTAATAAGCATTCGAGTAGATCGGAAAAGGACAAAAACATTTGTGGTGTGTAACAGTGTTATTTCGCTACCGCAGCCTGAGAAAATAGTGCTAAGGACAGAAAACCGATCACATAATCTTGTTCCCCCCCCCCCCCAAATGCCCTCCTAGGTGTAGTCTATGCGAAATCCCTCCAGGAATGTTTTCGAGCTGAGTGCCTGCCGACCGGAAACGCACTTTAATATGAACAGTAATACCACACTTTATCCTTCCCGACATTATAGTTCGAGATTTTTTCTTGTCCAAACTTTGTCTCGAGAATTTATTACAGGTGCTCGACAAGAAACTGTTGTCCCTCTTTTAGTTTTTATTCAGAATATTACGACAGGGTAATTTTCCACTGATTTTGTTTGTGTAAAGACCTTCGGTTTTTGAGAACAAGTTTCCCACACATGTTCGATTTCGGCACAAGTCGCGAGTATTGTGGTCGAAGACTAGTATGGCCTTTCTCCCTCATTTCAAGCCGGTCAAAATTAGGGTTATCGGGCTTATCATCTCGGTGCCTTCTAGTAGTGTTATTTTTTGCCATGATAGACCGCTCCACTGCTTTCTCCGCCCGGACTCATGTGAACGTGAAAGGCTTAATGAACCCCAGTCCCAAACACCACTTATTCGATAAGTCGAGTTCTTTGATCACGCCCACGATAACTCGGCCCGAGGAATAACGCTACAACATAACCTAGAGTTCGGAAGTCTTGAAAATCGAAGGAGTTTTCAAAATTCAAAAAAAAACAGATCTCGAACGAACGCAAATCTTTTAGTTTTCAGTTTTCGGTCAAAAATTTCGAAGAAAAATCAATAGAATTTTGTTCGACGGAATTTCAAAAAAACGCATTTTGGAAAAAGACTTGTTGAACGAAATTCCGAAAGAACGCGATTTGGAAAAAAATCGTTCGACCTGTTTTCGAACGAACAAAAAAAGTTCGAAAATTTCGTTGGCGTACAACTATAGCATAACAATACCTCCCATAACGAAATAATGGCACATTCAATGGTAGAACAAAACGGAAATACCTTGAACTCCACCGTGGCACTTTCTATGGCAGTAATAGAGATGAGCTGAGAAGTGGCATTCACTATAGTGATACTTTGTAAATTCAGGTAGACTCCGGTGTATCTGGTCCATTGGGTCCCGACTTCCTTCACGGCCGCAGACCAACAGCACGCAGCAAGGTGTTCATCAATATGAGGGAGGTAAGAGTTATTTTGTGTGTTGTCCTTTTACGGCTCTTTAAACCCTAGTTGCCTGTTTGCTACACTAAGAAGCAGAAAAAAACTATTCATTAAAAAAACTTACAACAAATCTTATACACAAAGACGTACTCAAAGACAAAGCACTACCCTCGATGCCCGAGCAGCTCGCAGGGAGGAGCTTGGCCGCCCATTGCATGCGTTGCGGCTCGTTTTGATAAGAGGTGAGAGATTGGCCGTGTGGTGTTCCGGCCACAGCCCGGGCACCTAATAATCGATGCACTGATGGCCGACACCGCATCGATTACGAGGTGCCCGGGCTGGGGCCGGAGCACCACACGGCCACGCTTTCACCTCTTATCAAAACGAGCCGCAACGCAGGGATTGGGCGGCCAAGCTCCTCCCTGCGAGCTGCTCGGGCATCGAGTTCGCGTCCACCGGGTAGAGTGCAGGGTAGAATAACGTAGAAACTTCCCCAAATCCTATGTTAAGTAAGATGCGCAGGTCTATACGCGGTGCAATGGGCGGTGGGAATTCAAAATCGGGTTTGCAGGTCAAATCGATTCCTACACCTCGCGGTTTGATCATGCAATTCTGTCGCCTGCAGCTGCTACCTTTTTTTGTCTTATGTGCCTTTCACAGTCTGCCGTACGACGGCCTCCGGCACGTTATAAGATAGGCCTGAGGCGTCAGTGCGGCTCGCACTGCGGTGTCGGCTGAGCGACGTCTCAGTGCGGTGAAATCAATGATACGACGTCGGGTCAAGTGATGACGGGGTACAGCGTATTGTTTTCGCCTTACATTTTGTACTGAACAGTCGAACCGACGGTAGTTGACAGCAGCTTCCTTCGCAATGCGGCTCCCTTTAAACGTGCCGGACGCCGTCGTCCGGCAGACTTGGAAAGGGGCCTCTACCATTTCATACTATCCAACATAAGATCAGTGTGCTTTCATCTCATTTTTAGTGATACTGGATTGACTTTGTTCAAAATAACACTGAAGCTTCATGTTAGCCCTTTAATCGTCGATCACTCAGTCACAGTGGTGATGGGGGAGGGGGGGGGGAGTTCCCGTGTAAAAGCGAAAAGTTGAGGGGGGATCGGGAAATTTTCGGGTGAAAAAATATATAATTATTTATTTAAAAAAACCAAATAGAAGTAGAATTTGTAGAAAAGTGGTTTTGCAAATCAAAAACTAAAATACAAATGTTCACAACCTGCGTAGGACCAGTGTCAAGTCCTTTCATTTGTTTCTGAACCCCTTGTAGGTGGAAATTCGCTGTACTCCTTGAAAAATACTACAAGACGTACGACCCCATTAAAAATAAAATTTTCACTCTAAAAAAAAGCTGAGTTCCCCACAAGTTGCCGTGATTTCATTTCTCAACCTGACTGGTGTGTAGGAGTTTAGAGGACGTAAGGGGGTTTTTAGAGTTCCGTCGCGGCGCGATGCGATTTCACGATTCATATGCGAATCGACGAGCGCCGCGCTGCGATGAAACTCTAAAATACGCCCAAGGTATTAGACGTTGTCAATCCACGATGGCAAATCACACGGTTTTTTTTTACCTTCTTTATCTTTGTCTTTATCTTTAAAGGCAGTGTCCACGATAAAAACCATGTCTGATTTTTTGGTGGAGATCGGCAGCTGCGGGGCCTAGCGCAACCCCAACGTCGAAAAAAATAAGAAAAGTGAGCTTGGAACGGTCCCCTACGGCCCCAAAGTTGGACACCCGTCAGCTCGTCACACCTAGATGCACTTTCCACGCCCACCGACGTGAACAAATGAATGCTCGAGATTGTGAGATGAGCGATGATTTCCAATCAATAGCCCCGTTCTTCCCTTCATTCTCAACTTCTCTCTTTACTCAGGTCAGCTCGCATACATCGGCTGCAAAAGACGGAAGTTACAAGCCTCGGACAACTCGTCCACCATGTTTCCTTAGCTCAATCTTTGAGGGACCGTAACTCCATTTCCAGAAGGCCTTGTACGATTACAGAGACATCATTGAAATCAGCATGGAGCCGTTTTCAAGATAGGCGGGAAAACAAAAAAAAACGATTTCTATCGTGAACACTGCCTTCAAGACGTCATAAGGGGTGCCACGCCGGGAAATCATTGGGGGAAGGGCGCAGGTATTCTTCGGATTCTTTGAATAGAATATTTTTATGAAATGACGTCTCCAATTAAGCAAAAGTCAATATAATGGTTACAACCTTCAATTCATAATCCAGTTCATCACACACGCGTAAAATCCATACAAGGTGCAGCAAAAATATTTCTGCATAAATTGTGCTATTAGCAGCGCATTTGTACGGGCGTTAGGCTGTTTTGTTTTCTCTATTTTGGCATATTCCAGTTTACTCAAGCTGGATTTTTTTTTGTAAAAAAAACAACCCGTCGTAATGCCTAACCTTTTGAGGGTGGGGTTGCTTCAATTTCCGATATTTTTCGGCGCGGAGTGACCACTGATGGGGGGGTCGTAAGTGTTTCGCTGCCTTTTACAACAGGCCGTCGGGCCCTTGTGGAGCGTCAGCCGGGTGCCATCCTTCACTGCATAGCAGGGCTGTGCGTTAATAACGTTAACGTGTTAACGCATTAACGGGTTAACGCGGTTTTTTTTTTCAAAAATTAACGATTAACGGTTAACGAAAAAGTCTCGAAATCACGTTAATTTTTATTTCGTTAATGTTCCATCCATCTATGCTTTTTTGCATGTCAGGATTCCTATTCTCGAAGAGTACTCGTTTATTGTTCTGGCTGATAGTATTAATAATCCATGAAGATGATTTCCAAGTTTGGAGTGTACTGACTGCGGTGTTTGGTATGGAACGTATTTCATGTTTTTTGGACGTCTGGTTATTTATCGATTTTCGTGGTGGTCAGGTAATGTTTTCAAAAATGTGTTAACGCATTAACGGATTAACGCGGTTTTTTTTTCAAAAATTAACGATTAACGGTTAACGAAAAAAAAGTTTTTCATTAGCGCACACCCCTGCTGCATAGTACAATCTGCTACCCATACATGACTCAGACCCAATCGCATTTCCACCAAGTAAACGAGAGTGCCTTAGAACAATGGAACCATTTCAGAAGTGGTTCTGCTTTTCATCAGTAGATAAGAGACCCAGCCATATAAGGGTATCAAAGAACTCTGTTCAAGGTGACATGCCGCTTCCGAGTACCGGCCGGCTATTACGTCATCCTCCCATGTACTTTCGATCCAAACTGTGACGGGGAGTTCCTTCTGCGAATATACGTGAACGGAAAACTGCAAGCAAGGTAGGTCCTCTAAACGTTCAAAGATCTCATCCTATGTTGTTCTCGACTTGACTTCTCCGGAATAGCGGCTGCATGAGCGTATTCCCTGTTCTGTTTCTTTTTTCGTTTTTTTTTCTCCGCATGACGTTTATATTTGCACCGCCTGCTTTTGTGTGATATTTGCACTTTGATGTAAGTCTTCACTGGCCAAACGGTGTCCCTTTTCAGCCGATTACAATAAATTCGGACGAAATTGGACTGCCCATGGACAGCGCTTCACTTATTCATTACCATATCTTCCTTTCATTTTTCTTGCTTACTGTTTATTGTTCTGGGTGTTGCAGAGGTAATAAGATGCTTTATATCGGCACACTTTTCTTGATTGAAAAAGGGCAGCATAAGAGTATCAGCACCTAGGGAGGTGAAGTGGAAGTGCTAAGGCTGATGGAAGATTAGTTTGCGAAGAGTAATTACAAAGTGCTTTGAACGTGGTTGTCAATTTTCAAAGACTCTGTTCACAATGAGTTCCGCTCTTGCCCTTTCCGCATAGAAAATTGCGACCGTTAAATACTGCTGCTAAACTGAAATCATTGAATTGTACTAAGCAGGGCAGTTTGAGATGAGACTGAAAGCAAAGAAAATTCATGAAGACGAAAGATTGAAAGTCCAATATTTCGAAAGAGGGTACACAGGACCCGTATACTGTTTAAGGCAGCGTTCACGTTGATCATCCTCGTTGACTTTCCACAATGAAACGATAGGCGAGAAGAAACCTAGGTAGGCTCCCAGTGTCGAAAGAACTGTAGAAAACGAGCCATGGGCGGCAAAATAGCGGTTGCAAACAAGCGTTTTGGTTCCCCAGACCAGGCATGTGCGAAAAACTTCGAAACCGAAAAAACCGAAAAACGAAAAATTTTCGGTTTTGAATTCGAAAAATTCCGAAAAAAACCGAAAAATTTTTTGTCTTTTGAAACATTTTATTTTCGTAATTGCATATTTTGGACTGGAAAAACAAGGCAACGTAATCAAAGTGCTTTGAATAATGACAGAATTATGTTTTCTTGGTGACACAAAAGCATACCCAATCAGCGTATCAATGTAAGGAATTTTACCCTTGTTGCAGCGTCGAATCCTGGCAAAATTTTAGCGCTGAACACCTTCTTAAATTCTTGTGGTGAACTTCTTGTTTTAAAACTGCGGTGGTTCTCTGAACGATCCTATCCACGGTTTTTCACGTTTTTGATCTAAACTGTGGGCTCGAAGGTCGTCCCCAATTTCATGAAAAAATACCGAATTCGCAGAAGTTGAAAGTCGTGGGCAAGTCATAGATCAAAACGGAACAAACGTTGTACAGAGACGAACATCAATAGTTCTTGATGGATAGCACACTCTTGCGTGAATTTTTTGTGCTGTCATGTTGAATTTCAGTGTGAGCGATTGCGTCGTGGTCAACACTGACCAGTAGCTTAGTCTCTCGGCGCTATTGGACGGTAATGGCCGCGACGCAACCACATGCATTGAGTCGCGGTGTCTACATAGGGGTTACGTTCAATCAGTTTCGCTTGATGGATCTGTACTTGATGCCATTCGCCTAGAAAGTTTTTATTCGCACTTTTTTTGGTATAGATCGATAGAGGGAGCAGGAAAATTAAGGTTGACTTCCGCTTGAAAATTATGGGCCTCCAAAGAGCGATTCTCCACGTCTTTTCCATGAACACCTTGAACGAAAACGAATTTTCCTGAACTTAAAGCAGTGTTCACAATAGATTGCACTTTTGATATCTCTTTCGTTTACCGAAATTCTGGTGCCCTATACAGCAAGGCATGCTTGAAGAAAACGCGGAAACCGTGTTTTGTTGCTAAAAGAGGGCCACACTTTATTAAGTTGACTTTTGAGCGTTTGAGCGTGGAGGAATCAGCCGCTACGAAGGATGCTAAAGCTTATCTTGCTCGGATGAGTCCGGGCGGAGTAAAGAGCGGAGCGCTCAGTCATAGCAAAATATAACAAATACTAGGAGAGAAAGGTTCAAGCTTAAATTCCGTCAGCCGCGCACCTCTTTGTGGCGCGGCTTCTTCACCTTCAGAGCCGGCATGGAATACTTGAAGATGAGTCATACTGTTCAGATACCGATCAACTTGTTAAATTCAAAACACTTGTCAAAAATTAC
The DNA here is from genome assembly GCA_029168955.1 of Aplectana chamaeleonis. Lineage (NCBI taxonomy): Eukaryota > Metazoa > Nematoda > Chromadorea > Rhabditida > Cosmocercidae > Aplectana > Aplectana chamaeleonis. The sequence continues at coordinate 275,236 of JAPDOI010000012.1, read as the reverse complement.
CTACATTGTCGAGCAAGGATCTATTAATTGTTTTACGTTTTTTCCTTTCGAAACTTGTCATTTTTTAAATTCCTTGATGTTTTTTTTTGCCTTTTCTATGTTTCTACACTTCTGCAAGGGCGCGTAATAAAGTTAAAGTCAAAGTTATAACAGTGATAATCAAGCGGTTTAGCTCGCTCATCAGTATTTCCTTGACTTGAGTACTTCATGTTATCACAACCTCGAGGTTCTAGGGGCGGAAAGGCGACATGAGGAGTTTCGGTGACCTCAGAACGCCTGTTTGCATCCATTATTTAGCCATTCCGAGCTCTTTTTAAACCATTTTTTCGTCACTGAGAGCATAGAATTCTTCTCGCCTATCATTTCACTGCGGAAAGTCATCGAGAATGATTATCGTGAACGCTGCCTTCGAATTACCGATGCAGGTTATCTGCTATGCGGAATCGATTAGCGTTATTATATTGGTGATGTTTCCGCCTGTCGAAATGTGTATTTTTGTTTTTTCGGAGAATCATTCCTGAAAGTTATGGCCATGCTCAAAAGATGCGCCGAGTCGTTTTAGTCTGCTGAAAAACAGGAAATTCAAAAAATTTCGGCTCCATCAATGTAATTTTTAATCGAAAGTGATGTAGTAGAAGGAACCGTCGTGCAAGGTGCAGATCATACGTTTGCTTCTGCTTGATTCTGGAATAAAGTCAGAGACGTGTGCAAACTTGCTGGAGACATCTGTAAGCAGCGAAGGATCGACTGCAAGTCGCATCAGAACCGCAAATTTCAGACCGAAAAAACCGAAAAATTTAAACTTTTTCGTTTTTTTCGATATTGATTTTTTTCGCCAAAAAGGGCGAAAAACGAAAAAACCGAAAAATCGAAAAACGAAAAACGCACACCCCTGCCCCAGACACGCCTGGTGCCCCATATTCGCCCCCTCGGAATGAACAAATGAAGACTCAGATTACAGGAATGATCAAGTCAACGAAGTGCTGATAAGTGAGCTGATCGCTTCATTGCGCTGATAGGTATCAACCTTCTAGTGGTCAATTCCTCCACGCTCAAAGATCAACGTAAACAAGAGGGGGCCTACTTTTGCTCAAAAACGCGTCATTCGTGTCCTTTTCGAGCATGCCTTACTATATAGGGCACCAGACCTTCCGTAAGCCGTGGAGATATCGGAAGTGAAATTCATTGTGAACACTGCCTTTAAATTACGATCAGAGGTGCGCGACTGAGATTTTCATTACGCAGGGTTCTTCCTAAATCTATAAGCAAAATATTATAATCTTAGCGCGCCCTTATATGCGCGTCGCTAATCATCTTGCGTAGTCTGTTCTTTACACCAAACCGCTTTCTCGAAATGGAAAAAAGTTACGGAACGCAAACTGATTTTCAAAACAATTTGAAGCAGAGGGTGTGCGCCTGAAAATTTATCATAGCTGAAGTCGTTGCTGGGTCAGGTCAGTGCTCCAATTATGTTGCTGCAATCGCGCCACTTCTCTCTGACTGCGTACAAAACGTCAAACTTGGAGCGTGGTTCCTCTGAAAATTTTCCATCGATCTGTTCACTCACTCCTAAGTGTCTCAAAAATCGGTCGATTATCGATTTTCTCGAAATCATCGAGAAGCACGTATTTCGGTCAACAATCTTCAACAGCACTAAACGTCGCGTTCGTAGTGAATTCAGGGAACGAGAAAAATAGCGAAAATATGGAAGCTTTGAAATGTACAAAGGCCGCATATAAAATTTGGCAACTAGCTCTCGCGTCCTTTTATGAGAGGATCCAAAGATTTTAGCTGTGATACTTTTTCAACCAGAAATCCTCTGCTTCGGAATGATCCCATCACAGCAGTCCTCTGAGATCGCATGCGGAAAGTAGGAACAATCGCCGGAAGCGACAATCGGGCGATTAAATTCGTGCAAGTTGGAGAGCTTTCAGGCTCTACCCATCATTTATTTTAAAAACGATATTGGTGCATTCTGAGACAGATTCATAGAAAAGAACAGACCACGGGAGGCCTCATTAGGCACGCACATATGTCGACTTTATGAAATTTGAAACCGTGTCACCATGTTTAGGGAGCACCCAGTACAGTGCGTTTCAGAAGTATAGACGAACTCCCCCAATACGTTGAAGCGCATAACGGTTTTATAAATGTTTCCGCTTTTCAATGAATCAACTTTCTTGTCAGATTCTTCTGGGAGCTGTTGGAGGAACGCACACATTCTCTCTTTGTCATTTTGGTGTATTTTTTCTTTAGTCAGAGAAATCTCTGGAAAAGCACTCATTAGCCGGCTAATACCATAAGAGCAACATGAGAAACAACGGCTCCGTGCGCTCCCGGGTACCGAATGCTGCAGTAAGGAACAATTTTTTTGGGCTCCATTCCTTGTCGTCGAGAAGAAAATTTGCTGATGCTTGTTGGGTGTTCGAAATATTATTATATCTGGTCAGCTATCAATACTCGCGTCAAAATTCTATAAACTTGTTCCTTCGAAAACTAGAGGTATTCCCCCTCGAAATTTGGTGTTCTAAACCAAAATCGCACTCATTTACAGTTCGTGCTGGATCGGCTTATTTAGCTCTGAAGAGTGACATTTTTCCATCCCTCAAAAGTTTTTGCTCCTTCAAACGAATAGCAAAAAAGATTCTTTCGAAGTTTCGAGTTCTCCATTTCTAGACGTTTGATTGCCTTCCTATTAAAGATGACTCTGGTTCTACGAGAATTGTTAGAGAACAAGTGGTTTCACTGATTTTGTTGTGTTTTATTGTTGAATTTTGCTGTCTTTATCATAGCTGTCTTAAATAGTCGTAAATAAATGAATAAATCAACCAAACTTGATCAGTAGGTAGTTTCATCAGCCTTGCTTAGGTGAACAGTTTTGTCTTGAATCTGCTTCGGCGTTTCCGAACCTTCAATTCGATGGGCCTTGAAGAAGCCTCCGTCGAGCAGCGGCTCTCCGTTTTCGCCAGTCACACTTGTTTTTCCATCGACCGTCTTGAAAGTCAGATAGTTTTTCGGAAAAATACTGTGTACCCTAATTCGTCAATATACGGTATGAATCAATTTTTCGCCGAAGGATTGAACACCACTCAACTCGCCGTGCTGGAAAACTGTCATGTATAGCATTCTAGCTGCAGAAAGAAAAAATGAGTGAGTTCCGAGATAAAGCCACAAAATAGGCTGTTCCAATAGCATAGGCGCAGTTACAGTAATGAGAGAACATGATTTTTCCCAGAAGAGTTTCCTGACCTGATTGCTGAGTGAGAAGGGATGGGACAAATGTTCACAAACCGCATTTCAATCTCCTCTAAGTTTCCGCCCCCCCCCCAAGTGCGAGTGAGCCCAAATACATGCCGTGTGTTGTGGAGGTAAAACAAGCCTGAGAGTTATTAGGATCTTCTGCTGTTCCTCGAACGTAGTCGACGGATATAGGCACGACTCTGACTCTCAAGGGAGCAAGGTGAGGTCAGAAAGACCGGAGAAGCTATCAACTTCAGAGGTTCCCAATTCCGGTCTATGCGTTTCCATCTTGACGTCGACTATCCGTGAGCTTGGGGCAGGTATTTCGACTTCTGACTCATTGTCAGAGAACACGGTCTGAAGGGCAAGACCATGTATGAAAAACATTGTTCTTAATTGGTTCCAACCTTATGCTTGCCTTGCCAGCCCACTAAGAGTAGCTCGTGTGTTGACTGCTATGAGGATCAGGGCAACGGATAGGCCCTGGACACTGTTTCCTAAGGTTATACATGAGCAATTTCAACTAGAAGTTTTTTTCTCAACTAGGCTTTCTCTGAGAAAGTATTCGCCCTCATCTGAAAAGTTCTACTGAACACTAGAAAAGCTTCAGGATGATCTGAAGAGCCAGTGCCTACCTGAATCGAACCCATCGCAATGAGTATAACAGTAGAGTGTGCGGTAGGTTGGAGTCGACAATAAAAGTGTTTCTTCTGGCCCACCAAATCGAGAAATCAGCTCGAGTTTCACTGGTCTTCGGCGTCAAACGTATCGACCAGGACCAGGGAATTCATGAACGAGCAACTTCTTGGATCCTTCTTGCCTTGCCTTTGCTTCTTCAGGAACCAAAACAGTGCTTGTGCCCATCGACTACATTGGAGGAACGACAGAGTATCCCAACGATTCTCAAGCTGGTCACACCTCCTCAACTCGTCATCTAAACGGGTTCGCTCGGACTGGGAGGGTTGAAAACCTCGATACAAATGGACTGTCAATTATGAGCACCTATGCGTGCTCACCTACTCAGACAACAGGTGCGGACTGACCGCTGGCAATCAAGACCTCTCCGGGCAGTACGCCGGCAAGTTGCGGGCGGATCGCTGCTCATCGTGGCCTTGGCGGGCGGATCGCTGGCTATTAAAGCCCCTGCGGGCGGATCGCTGCGTTTTGGCGGACGGATAGCGGTACCTGGGAAACTTGATCACGCTAGCGGGCGGATCGCCGGCAAGCTCTAAAGCGGCGATCCGCCCGCAACCTGCTGTCTGAGTAGCCTTTCTGTCAGAAAACTTGCAGCGAAAAGAGTGTTTTCCCCCTCCTTAAACTGTGTCCATACTTCTGAAACAGCCTGTTTCGAGGGTTCATCTCCAAGGTTACGCATTTTTGAACTACCGCTGCTGAAATGTTGTGCGCCACGGTATAGTACGGCGAGTTTAGTGGTAGTCATATCTACCGCGACCAACTTGATTTAGGTAGGATACTGGACCACAAACGGTGCTTTAAATATACATTCGAAACGCACTGTATTGTTGTTTCGCTCATATTTTTGTGTATATGAGTACTGTCTCCAATCCTTGTTGCGTATGCCTCACGTGACGTAATAAAAAATGAACGCGATTCAATTTCTCTTTCATTTAATGTCGACTAGGTGGCCGACTACTAGCTTGAGCAGCAAAACTCAAATTTGAGAATAATCGTTAATACGCCTAAAAAGGAAACAAGGGACCGTATCTATGAACGATTTACGCGCGAAGTTAGGGTAGTAAGGGCAAGTGCTACTCGGAATCTATCCATCTCCTGTGCAATACCAGGTTGTTCAATAAGTTTTGTCGTTCGATAAGAAAAACCCAATTTTATGGTTTAAAATGCACTTCATTATTCAGTATAATCTCCCTGAACATTAATACACTTGCTCCAACAATCTTCCAATCTGTGGATCCCATCCCTGAAGTGAGTATCTGGAAGGTCTGCAAAATACGCTTCAACAGCCGTTATGGCCTCTTCATTTGATGAAAAACGCTTGCCACGGATAAATTTTTTGAGTTCTGAAAACAAATGGAAGTCGCTGGGGGCCAAATCTGGTGAATACGGTGGATGCTCCAACAATTCAAACTTTAATTCATGGATTTTAGCCATTGTCAAAATGCTCTTGTGACACGGTGCATTGTACTGGTGAACACGGATTTTTTCTTCTGCAAACCGGGTCTTGTTTTCACGAATTTTTCCCTTCAATTGGTTCGAAAGGTTGCGATAAAATTCAGAATTAATTATTTTACCAGTTTGAGAATTCCTTTCGCGTCCCAAAAAACTGATGCCATAACCTTCTTGGCCGATTTTCGGACACGAACTCGTTTCGAATCCGAACAACCAGGTTCACAACACTCTTTAGCCTCTTGTTTTGATTTTGGATCATGGTGATACCCATGTCTCATCTATAGTGATGAATCGACGCACGGAATCCCTTTTATCCTTTTTAAAACGCTCCGAATGTTGGTGAGAAAGTCGCATTCGAATGTGTTTTTGTTCCATTGTTAGCGAATGCGGCACCCATTGTGCACACAGCTTTCTGAAAACCAAAATCTCATTTAAAATATGGCTCACACTGCCTAATGAGATGTGTAGTGCCTCTACCTAAACTCTCTCAGGCAATCGACGATCTTCCAAAACCATATCCGGTATTTTGGCTATGATTTCTGGTATTGATGCGATTTTTGACCGTCCTTCACGTGGATCTTCTTCAAGACTTGTACGACCACGTTTAAATTCAGCAACCCATCTTTCTACTGTTCTAATTGTAGGTGAACAATCACTCTACACTTTCAACATTCGTTCGTGAATTTTTTTTTGTGCTACACCTTCCAAAATAAGAATTTCATTAGTGCACAATATACAATTTTTGCCATTGCTGTGACACGGCGACACTAAATGGCTTGTAAACAAAGAATGAATGGACAGATTGAAATGAAACTTCACATACATTCATATGAAGAGTGTACCAACAAAAAAAAATTGGGCTAGTAGCAACGCCCTCTCCTATCGAACGACAAAACCTATTCAGCAACCTGGTATACTTCCATGTCGCTCTTGCCCGGGGGAACGAGATAGAGCGAGAGAGCAGAGGAGGTGCATAGACTTGGAGCAGCATGTGCTCTTGCTCCGCGGCCAAATTGTTCATGAATACGGGCCAAGTTCGTTTACTGGTATTGAGATCGAAATCGATACCTTTATGTATTGCGCTGGATAATCACTCTTTGAAAATTTGTTTGGCCTGCTAGCAGTATTTTCTTGTGGTTGTCGAGTAATGACAGAGTTCGTCATACGTCTTGAGAGGGGTTCATTGCGAAGCGATGCGAAATGGAAAGTTCGTTCTTCTCTCATTTCTTTTGGCTTTTGCTGCTAAAGAGCGATCTCATTCGCTGCGGTAAGCGATCCCACGGCACAGGCTACAGTGCGTGAAACTGTCGTGAGTATCAACGCGCGCTCACACCTTTCGCCAGTCCCTTCAAGTGTATGATGTTGATAATGGTTCGGTTGCTCATACATCATTATACTTTGTATTCATGTTTCTCCCCACAAAATTCATCTCATCAACTGGTTCTTTGGATGAATGTGTAATTGTAGAGGATAAACGCTATTTGTCGGTGTGTCTGAAAAGGCAGGCTACAGTACGTGACACTGTTGTGCGCGGCACTGCGCTTACCGTTTTTGTCACTTTTCGACGATTGGATAATTGGATTAACTGTTTCTTATGATGTTTCGTGTCCATTGGGTACTCTTTCTATGTATATGTTCAATGTAGAATCATTAGTGTGTCGATCGGCAAAGGAGTGGATTTAGTACGGTGAACATATGCCAGGTGTTGGTCAGAGTACTTACTGTTGGGGAAGAAGGTGAAAACTATGGGGTAAGGGAACCTTCTGAAATGAGAAGACTAGTTATCGATGTCTTGTGAAACTGTAGCGACCAGGAATGATTTCGGTAGGAGCCATTAAGTCCGCATCCCATGAAGGCTCACTCGAACACCCGGTGCTCAACTGGTCTGTATTCCAAGGTCTGTCTATTACATATTCCACTGTTCGCTTGACCAACCGATGTTCAACTATTTCGTATTCCAACTGTACATTCAAATTCTACTATCTGTTTATTTGCTATACATTCCCTGTATATATTCGGTTCTGCTACTGTATTCCTGCACTGTATTCTACGTCAGTCTTTGGTATTATTGCGTCGGGTGTTTTCGTGTGAGCCTTTGGCCTTCGAACGCGATGAGAAGCAACAAATAATATTTGAGCAGAGGCCAAAAACATAGTAATAAATCGTAGATTCAATTAGCAAATTAGCACTGAATCGATGTGCACAAGAATCTATCTACGCTATAGCGTTATCTGTGAGCTCTCCATAATATTCGTTTTAACAGGTGGATGGGTTTTCCCCTTTTCATAGTACTATAGCCATAATGACAGAGTTTGTCAAAAGGGTTTTTTTCTCGCGAAGTTGGCATGGAAAAAATTGATCTAATCAATTAGCGGATGTCTCCGCTCCTCTCTGGGTGGAGTCCCGCAGCGCAGACTACGTCAGCGGCGCTGGTCCCCGCCACACCGCGCGTTTTCAACTGCGATATGAACTTCTCTACGCGTATTATAATTTGATTTGTTCTTGTTTTTGATTTTGTTGCAAACTTGCTCATATTTGATACGTTGTGTTTACTGTATGTATGTTGTCGTAGAATGAGATCATTAATAGAATATCAGAATAATGATACCTATGAGGCGTTAGCCGTTTGTATAAATTGTATTACGGAGTGCTAAGGGAGTCGGAAAGTAGGGATGACGGATAAAACTGATATGTCAGAGAAATTGTGGCATAGTTCTGTAAGGATTTTCACGTAGAATTGCGTAGGCTGCTCCAGGGTGATTCTTCAAAAGCTTGGGGAGGTGGTAGACCACGAAGGCCTAGATGGCACACCAAAATAGCTACAGAGTCTCGGAAGCGTGTGAAAATTTTTCATAACTAAGATTGAAGTTGTAAGTTCTTACTGTAAGGGGTCCCACAAAGCGCGCTACACTGTGCGATTCCATCTCGCGTTACACCGCGCGTTTCCACGACCCGTCAGTCTTCGGCGTTTATGCTCGTCTATTTTTATTGTTTCATTGATTTAGCTGTAGGTCATTACCTTTTATGTATGTGATGTCCATTTTATCTTTTCGTATACAACATGATATAAGAAGGAACTGGTGCGTCAAGTCATGTGCCAGTTTATTCGACACAGAGAGCATGGGTTAGGTATGTAAACTTTTTTTTTCAAAATATGATAGAAGCACTTAAGCACTAGCTGTGCTAAGAAATAGATTGGGTTTCGTTTTAGTGAAGCAGATTCAGACCAAGTTCCTTCACGGTTGATTGGACCACCCGGCGCTTAAATGATCACTAGGTATTTCAACTATGTTCCACTGCATATTCATTTGCTGACGTTTATTCCTCGAAACATTCAAAACCAAGGCTGTATTCCTACACTGTAATCAATTCATTCACCCAAGCATAGTTTGCTGAACTGAATATTTGGTATTCTGACTATATTCCACTGTATTTGTACCCAGGACAGCTATTCGCGGTGCATATTCTGCTCTTCTACTCCAGTCCTGTATAGTATTCGACATCTGTATGCACTGCATTTAGCGACTTTATTCTGCTACTGTATTCTGATCTGTACTCCTGTACTGCTTGTTCAACTAGGGTATTATTGCGCCGGGTGTCTTCAACTTAGCTATCGGAGGCGAGCGTCGTTCTCGAATCTCAACAGCTTAGACTTTCACACGCCTCCATGGAGATAACTGGAGTGTTTAGAGAAGTATGTGTATGAGTGTACTCAACAAAGTGTGTCAGACATGCAAAAAGTGTCTTACAAAGATGCGAGAACCGCTGCGTCCTGATTCCAAGAAATAACTGCTTCATAAATCCGTGAGAGCCACTGCCCACTGAAGCTGCTGAAAGTAGTCAAGGAGTATGGCACCAGACCCTTGGGATAAGGCTGAGCTTACTCACATTTTTCAATCTTCATGTCAAAATAACTGGGGTCTGCAATCATACGAGCAAACTGTCACTAATACATATAAAAAAATGCTTACATCAAAACATGGACACCACTCTATTTGAGTGTTCGGCTAAATATGGGAAATCCTCTAAAAATCTTAGAGCTGCCGTTCAATTCTTTCGAACAGTCACCGATCGTCGACCGAGCGGCCATCGAACGACGTCGAGCGAGAAGCCGTCGCCTTGTACGATCTAATTTGCATTATAACTATCGAATGTTACAGAATCATAGAATGCTGAATTATCGCTTTAGTTTCTTCTTCTTCTTGGGTTGCTAAAAAAAAGTCCTTTGACTTCTCAACTTCGGCAAATACTCGTGGCAAGAGGAGGAATGGGGGGTTCCAGACTCGAAGAATGATGAAGCGGATAGATAGGTCCACGAGTTCATATGCCCTGTGTGAAATGAGTTAAGAGCCTTGAGCCAAAAAAGGCGGTGAAGTCCAATGTAGCTACTTGCGAGGAGTAAAGCTACTTGATACCTCTATTGCTGACCGAGGTAAATGAAACATTTTTTTCCGGTCAGTGCATGGAGCCACTAAATTTCTCAGACATGGCTCTATCCAAGGGCAAATATCTGTCTCTGTCAATTCTGGATGTTCAACTATCCTTCTCAATGACTAGTAGGTGTAAGCTGCATGATAACCAACTCAGAAATATCCGACAGTGCTAAATGCAGGGAGACGTTTACGAAAAAAAGTTTGCGGAAACGATCCGAGGTTACGTATCAGCAGCGGAACGATGGACCGAAAAAAAAGATGTAATGGCGCAGATTGGGATGGATTTGCGTACTAGTGTACGTTTCGAGCGAGGATAAACCAGGGTTGGTCACATTCAATATCACTCAACTCAAGTAATCAATTGTCTTATTCAGTTCATCCCGTGATTTCATATCACGCTCGGTTAAAAGCCAAATCAGATCTGCCATGATGTGCATTTCAGATGTGGCACACTACGCAAATATGGCGACTTTCAACCCGCCATGGCCTTGGAAGCCACCACCTTGAAATCCGGTTGATCAACATGCTAAGGATCCTGCACAACACCCCGCTTGAGCAAATCCCACTGGACGAGCCCATCTATATTATTCCAGTCGTCATCAAAGGAGCGGCAAGTGTGTACGAAGCTCGCTTTGGGTTTCGGTGCACAAGTATCTACCCGGTGCAGCTTCTCAGGGAACAAACGACTGAAAACCATGAAATTCCTTGTCGGACATGCAGACTATAACAGCAGCGGCATGGACTACGAGAGTCAAGAAGACCAACAACGAGCAGGAATCGTTTCCTCACTCTTGATCCCTCTTCTTCTTCGTACTATGTCATAACCAAACTTCATGAACATTCGAAAACTTTTGGATGTATTATACCATGGCCCTTGAGGTCAGTACACAATTCCCTCTCGCGTCCTGATTGGCTCTGAAATCAATTTTTTTAGTATCGGAGAAGAAAATTTTGTAGAAAACATTAATAAGTTTCTTGACTGGATCGAAAACTGCTTCAGGAATCGCTTTTAAATATGAATAAAGTATACTAATTCAGTGTCTTATTAAATCACCATGTGTGGACCCCTTAGGGGCACAGGGAAAGTTAAGTTGCAGTTGGGATCATGAAGGCTTAAAGCTCTTTATGAAAGTTGGCACGAGGCCTTCTGGCCCACTGTAGTTTTGGTTCTTAGGTAGTAGGAAACCAGGACAGGGAGGCTTAGGCGCCCTCTATGACAGCAATATGACAAGACAGTGTGCCTGTCATGCTCTCGTCCTAATGCAAAATGGCTGAGGGAACCGAGCCAAATCATAGGAATAGGAATTGAGGTCAAGGTAGGCCCGCAGATGAACTCTAGAGGCAATATTCTCACAAAACGAAACCGTACGGTCCGGAGCTGGCGGCTCAGAGCACCTGATGGAATGGCTAATGTGTGACCGAAAGGTCCACTGTCTCAAATTGCTCCGATGTAAACTGGGTTAGCATACCAAGCGCAAAAGTAGCAGTAGCCAAACAGCTGTTAAGGATGAGGTTAGGCCACCCAACACACACCAATCTAGAAATCCTTACATGGAGGTTATCTATCAGAATCCTCTTCGGCATGAACTCGAAAAAAACTAGTTTAGAAGAAATTAGAAAAATAATAGTATCATCGAGTTTCTCGGGAGCTCTTAGCCAAGTATCCGGCGGCGATGTTCCAAGAGTCGCGTATCTAGTCACTCCCGAGGAGCCGTCAGCCGAGGCCGATCTTCTTAACATCATTGCGCACCACCCGTTCCGCCGATTCCGTCAAGTTGCAGTGCCGAACGACTACGTGAAATTCGAAAGCTACGCACATTTCGCGGGACTAGCTTCAATCCTGGCAGAAGCAGAATCATATTGAACATTGATCTTGGTGTGGCAAATGGAGACCCCAGCCTCGGTGGAAACTAGAAAAGTGGTTTCAGAACTGAAGCGACTCTTTAAAAACGGTGGAGCTTTGGCTATTCTCTTCCCTCCTTTCGAAGAACGTAAGGCGAACCTATGGTAAGAAAAGACCTCATTATCCCTGATCAATTGGACCATGAACCTCTACAATAGCTGCAGCGGTACATCGGTTAGCCGCACCTGCGTCGCAATATGTCCTCGCTTCACGGCGAGGACTTAAACCTTCCGTTGTTGGTCATGTCCCCATCGCGCCGCCTTGAAATAGCACATGCTGGGGCGGCACCTCAATCACATATATGGAACTCCCTGCTGTACCCGAGCGCTTCACTGGTCGATGTGTAGATCACGAGTACACGATCTTAATGGAACAGACCATTTGGTGATTGCCATCCAGCCACAACTATGGAAGCGACACCTCTCATACGAGCCAGAAGTAAACCAGGAGACATTCAAGATCGCCTGCCAGGCGCTGCTGAAACACCGCTAGAAGACTCGACGCGTTTTTACGTAAATCACCGAGATCTGAACAAACTTCTCTGTTACAGCGTGATGTGTATTATGCTTTGCCGGAATGCCAACTCAATCTGTGCTCTGCGCACTTGTTCTTTGGCTGTAATCTTGGCAAGATTTCGTGCTCAACACACTATCAAATACACACACATGCACCACGAAAATACGGAATGAATAAATGAATAGGATAGTACAACTCAATCTCTTTTCTCACTTGGTGTATCGCAACCTTTTTTTGTGAAAGCCGCAGTAACAAACTATGCGATCTTCAGATGTGGTTAAGAACTTCACCGCGGAAAAGCCAGCGGTTCCAACAAAACAACGACGCCAACGATCCACGTCCAGATCACCACTTCTGAATGAGCCTATGGTCAACCTTTCGCGACCAAGGAGTGTCGCTGTTCCTAGACGCCCGAAAGCGAGCAGAAACAGCAGAACAAAATGAGGAAGCCTCGAAGGACAAGCAGCTCAAATACTTAGCCACAGCCATCCTTTAAACTTAAAGATTGGTCAAAGCTTCGGAGGAAGCGAAAACGAAATTAACACAATCCATTCTCCCGGGGAAAAAATACAACTTAAAGATGTCGCGTGGGGGCAAACAAGCAAACGCTTGCTTTTGTCTTGACGAACTGGATCAAGACATCCACAATGTGCGATCTGAGCTGCGGTTAAGTAGTTTTCAAGCAATAGTGCACGACATACAAAAAATACACAAACAGCTCGGAACACTACAACAACACGTCACAGACGGATTTGCAGCAACAAATCGCACACTGGAAGCCCTGTCTTCAGTTACACTTCAACAACTTCGTTGGTCGGTGACACCCAGACCAGTGTCTAGGGGAAGGAGGGCGAGTCCCCCACAAACAGAAAGAGCGTTTTCAGCCTTCGATGAACGCGACAACATTGATCTGGAAGATGATAAAAACTACCAGAGATGCGATCCGCGCAAATTAGGAAAAGCTCTCAAGTGAAAGCAGACATCTTGCGATGCAAAATCCAGACAGAAGACCAAGTATGGAGAGGAAGCAATAATAAGGCTGTTCATGATCTGAAAGAGGCCAGTTTTTAACTGCAATAGAAGAAACGCCAATCGTCCGACAAAGCGAACAACCTAAAGCTTGCTCTGGATGCATGGGCTAAGAACGGAAGAAGATCATTGAAAGAAACAGCAAATGAAAGACGATTACCCTATTGAATAAAAGTTCTTGTTCTCATTGTTCTGTTAAGTACTGACATTAAACATACACAATACACTCTCTTATCCTTCGGTATTTCGCTGGATATCTAAAGCCGTTCAATCCAATGAAAGGTATGGATGTGGCCGCAATGATCTGACGACATCAACAGCTATGCGGAGCAGCGTCTTCAGCCATTTCCCAATTTTACCCTCCTCTTCTCTCTACCTCTTTCCTTATCTTTCTTAATATTTTTCTCCCTCACTCCCTCTCCCTTTCTCTCTCTCCCTCTCTTTACCTCTATCATCTGTTCCTTCCCTGGATGAAATTCCACATCTCCTCCTTAGGCGTCCTCCCTTCGTCTCTTGTCCTCCTTCTACATCGGAATAGGAGTTTACAAGAATCACGATCAGAGTGTAAGAGTAATCGGTTTAGGAAAGATACGTCCAGTGACCATAGGCTTATCTCATTCCTAACATGGAGATCCCGGTTTAGAGCTCACCACGCATTACGGATTTTGGGATTGGGAACAACACAACAAAAATTACCCAACTACTCCCCCCTAGCAAAATAAACGGGGGAGAAAAAACGCTAGAAAAAGGAAAAACTGAGAAAACAGCGATGAAACTAAAACAGTAAAATGGAGTACATCAAATATGGCTGAAGTAACATACCAGTCCACAGGAAAGTGATTTGAGGACGACTTATTCCCTCCATATTTTGGCGCCCACATGTACACCGCTAGAGGGTAATAAAAAAATCACTTGTTCCAATCAACTTCTATGGCTCGTTTTAGAGCGAAAATTCGTGGCGTCGCAATTATACGTCGCTCGACCCAGCTCTAATTGAACTTCTATGCATACTTATGGCAGAAAAATGTCGGCATTTGAGGAGATGGCAAACTTCGTGCACGTAACGGCCGGAGCAAGAATACAAGAGCGCCATTTGGAAATTCGGCAAGTGAACATGCTTATGATCATGTGCAACATTCGCCTAGAGAGGATACTTCTGGATTATCTGGAGTATGTGATCCCCATCGTCATCAAAAGAGCCGCTCATGTCTGTAATGGATGCACCGGGTTCCAGTGTAATAACCGGCTTTGAGTCCAGCTCCAACTTGACACGTCGACTCAGGATTACCTTGAGCCGTGTACGATTTGCGTCCAACTCCCAGGCGTACCACATACATTCCGGGAACATCTATCTCGCTACCATGGCGCCGAAATGGAATACCCCGACGGCACACTGATCGACTTTGGCGAGAACTATCCAGTGGCGCCCTTCCTGGTTGCAGAACCTGATCAGCGATCACGAAGGGGGCCGTATCACATTTTTTTGGGCTTGCGAACTGGCGTTTCTACATCAGTTGTGATGTAATAAACTATTATAGTCCTCTGTTGATGTATGTCCTTCTGCCTAGGCAATGGTTGTCTGAAAAAAAAACAAAAAGGGTAGTCGTCCATCTTACTGAATGCCGTGGGCACTAAGTCGTCCTGGAAGTCCCCGCAAGCATTTAAGTGACCGCTACGGTGCCACTCATTCAGTACCCGAAAACCGCAGGTATACCTGCGCTCTATTTGAACATCGAACAAATCATTCTAAATTTTCCACCGCAGGCATAAAGGTATTGAAAAAGAGCGCGAAAATCTCAAACATAAGTATTTTTATGCAGTCGCTGTCTGTTCAAACTTTACACTCTTCTCCGCCATCTACAATTGAGATACAACGTGACAAATCATCGCTCCGGATCAAAGACGCGACAGTCGTAAACTTCAGTACATGGACCACCCATAACGTTTTGGCAATGGAACAAGTAGTTCTCGAATTTCCGAACAACCTTGCAGAACCAGAAAGGGATGGGAAAACAGCAATCATCATCGAATGGATGCCGGAATGAATCCGCCAGGAAGCCATAGACGGTGGACCATTCTGATGAAAAGACAAATAGATTATCACTGTGAACGTAAGAATTGTCATCGTAAACTATTGTCGTTAGAAAATTTGCTGGGAAAAATCATGTAGCCAGTGGAAGCTGTTCTAACCGAGAAGACGTGACACCAAGCCCTTTCTTTTTCCTTTTAACACAATCTCCGCTTTACCTTCTCGCCAAAAATATTTTCTTCATCGCTGTAACTCCTGACTATCAGGAGAACATTTTGTAGAACAGTCTCCCGCAATAGTAGACCGCATTCGTTCGGCCAGCAACAAACAGCTACCTTTTCCACGAACGAACAGATCAACAAGCGACTACTAGCGATAGTCCCCAACCGTCGTGAATCCCATTATTACATACACAAATTTCGACGATTGTTTGTTTTGTGGACGAAGAACAGCACTCCATGAACATTTATGTCTCATGCCGAAATTGCAGCACGACCTAGCAACGACGCCAAGGACTGTAAAAGCTGAGATGATCAACAACGAGCAAAAAGGAATTTTTCCTCACTTTTGCACCTATTACCTCTCGTTATGTAAAAGTCGAAATCATAAACTTTTGGAGGTTTGAGAGTACTTTAAGGCCCCAACATCATGGCATTTAAGGCCAAAACAATCGTCTATCTCGTATAGTGGGCTCCAAAACAATTCGCAATAAAACTCGAGTAGATTTGGAGGGACGATGTAGCATCGTCCATGAGGAATAAGCAAGGGCCTGGGGGCTCGTTCCTAGACTCCGATTAGATATGGTGGAATGGGGTTGAGAAGTAGGGTTTAGATGTTGAGCAGGGGGTCTAGACCAACTAGGAGGATGACTGTGGGCTAACCCCCCCCCCCCCACACACACCTCGTGCTAAACTTAAACACACGCGACCGATTTGGCGAGCTTCGCTGCCATCAAAAAACTGGGTTAGCTGAGCAAGGAAAGGACCCAAATGGGACAGCAAATTAATGACCGGCTGACAACTGCCCAATGACCCGAAGAGAGCAAGCACAAAAGGAGGCAAGGGATAAGGATTTGACTGCAAAGACCGAATCATGATGAATTTATAAGGACATGGAATCCCACGACAGGACGACGATGCCGCCCTGATCCCTCTTCGACTCTCCGGAGTGTGGTCTATAGATCTCCTCTTACTTCTCCCGCTTTTCCCTTCCTCTTCCCTCTCCTTTCTCCTGCGTTCTCTCTTTTTGTGTTTATGTATTACATAAACTCTTGCTATACAAATCCGTGCGTAATTATCAAGAAAAGGCCAGTTTAGGATTAAGCGAGCATAGGATCGGTGACGTAGATACCGACACCCAACATGGAGGTCCCGGGTCCGGGTTATTTCAAGTAAGTCAACAAAAGAGCTCACCCCGCTGGGAACCAATTTTTGTAGGCGCGCAAAGGTCAGCCCCTCGCGCTAAGCATACAAACATTGGGTGATAGGGGAAATACCCCCACGGGTACTAAGTTCTTGAGAGTCAGAAAAACCCTGATCAGGTTAAACGTATATGTGTAATGTATGAGACATGGTAAGTCAAAATCTCAATATTATCTTATTGTAGTGTGGAAATATCAATCATGTTCACGCATTCCAAATCGTAGTAATTTCGATCCTCTTTTCCAGTTCGATTCAGTTCCAGCAGAGACGAACTCGAACCCCGTTTTCAAGTGATGGATGACCAAAATGATAACCGAGGTCTGGCAACGAGAGACCGGTCCACCAACGAAGAACGACAGAAGGCAACAGAGAAATGGCAACAGTAGACCGGTTCGACTTCTGAGGAAAGCAGCTACCAGAAACATATATAAGCCACTTAGGGTTCAATAGAGAAGCTTCATCGGCAGTCTCATTGTTTCAAGAGACTTTCACATTATGCTCCAGGCGGGGCAGCGTAGGCTGCCCCGTCCCTCTTTCTCTCTCTCTTCTGAATAGAATCCTGTCATTTTGGAACAGTTTCTGAAGTAAACTTGAGGCCCTCGGGCCGACTCTCTCTCGTGCCAGGTGGCACTAAGTGGCAAATTATTAAGCATCCCGGAGTGGCGGCCTTGGGCCACACATGAGACATAGGCTGTGGCCGAAAGGTCCACTGTCCGAACTCCTGTTAAGGACTGGCGGGTAAGGGGGACGGTCAAGATAAATGAAATAGTAGGGTCCGGAGCGGGCGGCTTAGAGCCTCTGGGTGAGACGTCTAATGTGCGACCGAATGGTCCACTGTCTCCGATTGCTCCGATGAAATATGGTTTAGTCATAGCGAGCACAAAATCATAGTTGCCTCATAAATATCAAGGACTTAGGTTAGGACGTTACACCCACACGTACGCCAACCATAAATTCCTTACATGGAGGTCCTGCTCGGACTCCAACGGGACTTGGGAAAAACTACACACTACACGTCTCAAAAAAATCCTTAAAATATCTGAAAAAAAACTCCTTTCATTGCTTGATCTCGGGTTCATTCCCGAACGGGATCACTCTAAAAAAATCACTTTTTTTCACCTAATACATGACAATCCCGTGAAGGAATGTACCATTTGAATTCCGATGCACCCTGGGTAGTTTTTTTAAGCGCATATTAAAAGTCACAAGCTTGCAGTAAACAAGGGGGTCAATAAAAAATGATTTTGTGACAGGGGTTAATCCCCAACGGGTAGTAAAATCTTCGTCTTTTAGCAAGTAAGAGATGAAGTTCTGGCCAGGCTCACGCTCTCCCCCCCCCTCTTTTTACGTTCAGAATTCTCTAGATATAAAGAGCGTGTGAAAAGAAGCGCCGTAGTAGGGACATCGGAAATCAAATACGCTTATGTAATCTATTTGATACCTCCTCATTTTTTCATACTGTTTTCACCCCGCATACACCTCTAAAATAAATAAATAAAAATTCAGACCACTAAATCTTATTTTTAGGAAAAAAAAAAGGAAGTTACAACCACCACTACATCAACCGCTCCTTCTTCCGAAAAAGCGAACGCCGAGGTCATACCAACAACGACTCGCTGAACCACTTGCAACAACCCAAGCCGCAACAGCCATTCGAACACGAGCGCACGGAAGAACGCATTGAAAAAGCACGGACACTCTCAGCACATCCGAATGGTTATGAACTTCGGAAAGAGAACTATTTCTATATGAGAATGTCGACCGCCGTGGCAGAGATAGCGCAGCAATCACTAGAAGGGTTGCCAGAGGACGAGTTAAAAGACCTCGTTCCGGAAATTTTGCAAATCAGTACACGTGCCCATAACGGGGCGTCCGGGAAGCTTTTGAGGCGACACCGTTACCCGCGATTTCTATTAGGAACGCAGGCGAACACATTCAGAACAATCTGCAATCACTGCACGTCGCGCCCGCACACTATATTGAGCCACATCTTTGAACGTCACGGGGCCACCCTTAAAAACCCCCGCAGTCCCGTCATACAATTCTGGGATGGTGAAGACCTAGCGTTAGAACAAGTTATAGTGGAATTTCAACGTCAGTTCCCCGGCTCACGGGATACTAAACGCGAAATAGAAAACTTGGCGCGTTACTTCGCGCAAAGCGCTAGGGACCCCAAATAGGATTGTATTCGATCGTTATACCTTCTTTTTGTATGTCATAAAGCATGTATTCATCACATATATGATCACAGACGTAAACCGACAAAGGGAAGTCCACCGAAGCACGAGAGAGACAAAAAAAAAAGTAAAAATAAAATCTTATCTGTCTGTCCACATCCTCCAAAACATGAACTTGAAAAAAAAAACAGAACTAATTCCAACAAAATTACAGAAAAAGTAATGGCATCATCCAGCTTCTTGGAGGCCCTCCGCCAAGTATCCGGAGACAATGTTCCAAGAGGCGCATACCTAGCCACATTCGAGGAGCCGCCAACCGACGCCAATCTGGTCAACATCATCTCATGCCACCCGTTCCGCCGATTTCATCAAGTCGCAGCACCAAACGACATTGTAAAATTTGAAAGTTACGCGTATTTCACGGGATTAGCATCAATTCTGGCCAAAGCAGAGGCGTATCGAACATTGATCCTGGTATGGCAAATCGAGACTCCAGCCTCCTGGGAAACTAGAAAAGTGGTTTTGGAACTAGCGCGACTCTTCAGAAGTGGTGGAACATTAGCTATTCTCCCCTCTCCTTTCGAGGAACGTAAGGCCAACCTATGGTATGGGGCATGCGAGCTGGTAATGTAAGCTACAAGCTCCAGATGGTTGAAAAATATAAAAGGACAACGACAATGATTGATGCGAAGGAGCGTTTCAGCAGAAGGACGGAAATACGAAAAGGTCACTCATTATTAGTGGAACCAAAATCAAGATATTAGAAAAGTGCTGGGACGATCACACGTCATGATGAATTGCCGTACAATATCAGTCGACAACAACAAATATCCGTGCCCAGCAAGGAGAACCCAGACAAGAGCCGTATCTCACCTTGGCGTATAAAAGCGGACAGGCACAATACTCGAGGTTAGGCCATCCCTCCCCTACCTGGCTCGCCAGGCTACGGGGAGGTTCTTCTTCTGTTCCTGCGAGGGCCACCGAGAGGCTAACCTTGTCCCCAGCCAAGAGGCTGGCGGTCCCTTGGGTCGAGAGACCCATTCCCCTTACCCCTGGCCGAGAGGCCGGGATCGAGAGATCCCTCCCTTCCCCCTTAGCCGAGAGGCTTCCACCCCGCTTTGCCGAGAGGCCGTGGCCGAGAGGTGACTTCCCCCCTTCCCTCACCCAAACTGTCACTAGGGATCCGGAAACTCTGAGGCAGGAAAGTAATGTAGACCCCTTTCCCCTTTTGCGGAAATAAAAGGGAAGATCCGATGTTCCCAGCCAAATGGATGGAATACCCCTTTTCTCACTGTTGGATTTCGACAATGTCCTAAAGGAACCTAAAAGGAATGGTGGGTGTTTCTCGAGGATTGTGCTTTTTTCCCCCTGGGTCCGGTGGTCACCCCTTCTCTCTCTCTCTCTCTCTCTCTCTCTCTCTCTCTCTCTCTCTCTTTCTCGTATCACCGTTAATTATGTAAAGAACAATGAACAGTGTACTAGAGTTGGAGTCATGTATACAGAAAGTACAGAAGCCAATAGTGGAAACATGATAGCGAATGATAACCGTGTCTCAAAGAGGCAGGACGACAGGGTCATTGGCAATAAGAACTGGTTCTAACGTAGTAGGTGCAATCGGAAAGGTCACGTAAGAAGGAAAACGCCCATAGAAAGAAATGACGATAGAAAAGAAAAAGATAAGGATCAACTAGTCTATAGTCTAGGTGTTATAATAATTGGTTTAGGTAAAGATAGGCCCAACGGCCGCAAGCCTATCTAAAACCTAACATAGAGGTCCCGGATTAGAACTCATTACGCGTTACGGATTGCGGATTGAGAACAAACAAAAAAAAATGACCCAATCACCCCCCCCCATTAGCAAAATAAACGGGAGAGGAAAAAAAATAACGCTAGAGAAAAAAAAAAACAGGAAAACACAAACCAGCGATGTTACATGCCGCACCCAAAAATGAAAAACCTCCCGCACAAACCAGCGATGTAACATGCCGCATTCGAAAAACTACACAAAATCCTTTTGGAAACAAAAACAAAAAAGGGGTACATTGAAAATGACTGAGGTAACATGCCAGTCCAGAGGAAGTGAATTGAGGATGAATATTCCCTCCACATTTAGCGCGCTTATGTACTCCGCTAGGGGATAATAAAAAAAATCACTTGTTCTCACCGATTTCCACGACTCGTTCTGAATAAAATTCGTGAACCTCGCAATTATACGTCACCCTCCTAACACTAATCGACCCCCTATAGACACTCGTTGCAGGAATATGTCGATTTACGAACAAATGGCGAATTTCGTTTACGTCATGGCCGGGGACAGGATCCGCGACACTCATTTGGAAATCCGACTCATACACCTGCTCACGATTATGTGTAACACCCGCCTGGAAAGCATACCACTGAACTATCTGGAGTACGTCGTCCCTATTATCATCAAAGGAGCCGCTAGCGTCTACAACGGCTGCACTGGATTTCGATGCACTGCCCGCCATCCCGTCCGGCTTCGTCTCAATACTACGGCTCAGGAGTACATCGAGCCAAGTACGGTTTGCATCCGTTTTCCGAATCAACCACACACTCTGCAGGACCACCTA
Organism: Aplectana chamaeleonis; assembly: GCA_029168955.1. Classification (NCBI taxonomy): domain Eukaryota; kingdom Metazoa; phylum Nematoda; class Chromadorea; order Rhabditida; family Cosmocercidae; genus Aplectana; species Aplectana chamaeleonis. The sequence continues at coordinate 253,749 of JAPDOI010000012.1, read as the reverse complement.
TCGCGATATCATGGGGCCGAGATGGAGTACCCCGATGCTCCTATGATTGATTTTGGTAACAACTACCCCGGGACCCTCTTCTTGTTGTCCATGGAACAAGTGGTGGTGATGCTTCCGTACGTCGGCAATAGATGGATGCAGAACCTGCGCGATGACTCCGGCGACGTCCGCACTACGTTCTTTTTGGCATGCGAGCTGGCATTCCGTCACCATAATCAATCCTGAAAATAAACTAGTTTCCGATGATGTGTGTCTTCTTGTCTAGGGAATCGTCGTCTGAAAAAAACGATAGTTATTCATCTTACTGAGTGCCATGAGCACTCAGTCGTCTTGGAAGTCTTCTAAAAAAACACATCAAAAGACCAATTTCCCTCACATTCATCATCATACTGAAGCTGTTTTTTTCTTGCAAAATCGCATATTTTCATGTTATCAAGGAAACAGAAAAGCGTCAGGTACCCCACTAATTTTTTCAGACATGTCGAACCACACAACCGCAACCTCCACTTCCAAGCTACAGCACGCAAAGGACAATCTACCGAGTGTCTGGACGCTGCTTGGTTCCGATGAGGCCGATGACCGCGAACGGGCGTCCAAGAAACCCCGTCAACTGCTGGAACAGATTAATCAGATCACTATCCACATCGCTGATACACTCGCCAACCCTCCTATCAACATGCCCAGAATGGAGAACCCGGACGTAAAGGACCTGCGGGATGCGATCGAAGACAGCAAGCGAACCCTGAGTGTTCTGGTTGATGAAGTCGATCAGGACATTAACAAGGTTCGCGCTGACCTTCGACAGTGCACTCCGCAGGCCATACGACATGATATCCGACGACTGGACGAACAGATGATAATAATTCAACGCGAAATGAGAGAGAAGTTCGCCAGTCTGGAAAGGACAATTGCAGAACTCCCCGAGAAAATCGCTCGCAAATTGCAGAAACCGGTTGTGTCTGCAAGAAACCACCAGTTGGAGCAGAAACTGCAACAACTGCAGAAAACCAGGGAGCGAATCAGGACTATTAACGAGCATGATATGGTGGATTTGCAAAATGACAAGGCGATCCGGGAAGCCATTCGGGCACTAGATAGGAAAATTTCACAACACGGAGGCGACATATTCCGATACGAAAGAGAAATCGAGGATAGTTTACAACGGGAGAACGAACAGGCACTAACGCGAGAATTGAAGGACGTCAAAAATCAGCTAAAGTTGAAACAAAACCGGCTCATCGAAAGGAACCAAGAACTTAAAACCGCACTGGGCGAGTGGACAAAGCGCCAGCAACAGCCACAATTGTGACAGATTGATATATCGAAGAATGAATAAAAAGCACTACTTGATAGCGTTCTGTTATGTAGCAAAGAATCACACATGAGAGAGAACGAACTTGAAACACGAAAAAAAAGAGAAGAGATCTCTTGGAAAATGATAAATGGGAAAAAATGGAGAGAGCCAAACAACGTCAACAGAACATTAAGCATAGTAAATCTGATACATGAGTCCAAAATCTAGACACTTAGTTCATTACCGGGCTAACTCGCATTTATGTAAAAATAAAACGGACCAGGGTAACAGACCTCTTGAATCAATCCTTTGCAGGCCGCCTACACATCCTCAGTCAACAAACTGTCAGACATCACTCCCCGATTCGAACGCCGTCTTCGACGTGAAGAACTACGCCAGCCAACCTCAACCGACCCAGCAATATCTGACATTGACGACTTCGATACTGACGACGAAGGGGAAACAATGCCGAATGTGGACCCCAACCAAGCCAACAAACAACAACAGGTGTACCATGCCATCAAACTCCTCGGAAATACAATCGAACGATCTTCGGGCGACAACGAGAAAACCTTTGAAGAGTTCTTGGAAACCTATACTGAGCTCATTGCCCGCTTCTGTATTTCTCACGACGTAGCCCTCAGCATCCTCCCCCTGTATCTAACCGGTAGTGCCAAAATGAAGTACAACTTCATTCCGAACAAGGAGACCATGTCCTGGGATACCCTCGTAACCAAGCTAGCCAAAAAACTGAAGAACCAGGCAGCAATCAGCAACCTGCAGGACGAACTGCATAACATCTCTCAAGGGAAACAGTCAGTAGGCGAATTCGCGAAAGCGGTATATACAAAAACGAAATTCGCATTCCAAGGACAAGGAGAAGACCATATAACTCAAATGGCAATAGGATTCTTCATGAAAGGACTTCACCCAGATATTCGAAAAACCGTCCGGCGCCTTCCGGATACAACAGACTTTGAGACCATAGTCAACTGGGCTGAAAAGGAAGCAAGGATACTACGACAGGAACAGCGGGAAGAAAGCGATTCCATACAGGCAATCAACGCTATCATACTGGATGGAAAAGTCGATCGACTGGAACAACAGATGCGTGAGATGAGAGTGAATGATAACAACTACCAAAACGGCCACTACGCGAACAACCGCAACCATGAATCACAACCGTCACCAAGATCTTTCAATCATGCCCGCTTCCGCCCACAACGATACGACAGACCAAGGGACACTACACCAAACCGGAATGGCACGAGGACACGACCAAGGAATCCTACGCCACCCTCGCGCTACAACACCTTGAACAATTGGAGACCGTGGAACAATAGAACACGAACATACAATCCCAGGGGCCCAGAGAGATCAGGCAGACCAACGTACAACCCAAATACGCGAGTAAACTCTATCTCTACAGGCACACACCTGCTCTGCCTAGTTGCCATCATCGCATTTTCATTCCTAACCCCGACCCACGCTCAATACCAAATTTGCGGAATAGCCACGCATCCGAACCTTCTCCAACTGCCACCCCGGATCGACTGCTCCATTTCCGAAAGCGAACCTATGATCAGGACGATAGCACAGCTCCACGCCGAAAGCACTCCACCCATACGCATATCGGCCACGAAGTGCTATAAAGATTCCCTAGCCGTGTCCGTCTCCACCCTCTTCTTCATAACAACTAACCGAACAATACTTGGCCGCCGCCGTTATTCACTCCCTACGGATCTCTGCCAGGAGGCGCTCGACCATGGATGATTCGCGGAACACCAGCTAACCACAATCGCCCCCGGCATCCGTTCCACAGAGGAAATTGAGGATGAAAATACATCGGTAGCCTTTTGGGGCACGAACACGTACCTACGCAGCTTATACACCATAGAAGAAGGAGAAATTGCCTCACACGATGGCCAAACTATGATCAGCTCATTAGCGAACATGGAAAACTGCACATTACCAAAAGGATCATGCAAAACGGAAGACGCCACCATACTTTGGAAACCCAGACTAGCCGCCCCATCATGTCGCTACACCCTTGTTAACACATACGTCTCTCTCGCTACCACCAACAATGTCGTCATCCCAACCCTAGACCTGGCATTCGAAGTTTCTCCGGACGAGGAATTGCGTCACCGCCTGACCGCCTATTGTAGGTTTAGGAACGCTCACCTCACTACGAGCGGTCACATTCTCACATTTCCTGCGATGCCCACGGAAGCGTCATTGGACGATTTCATCTATCATCTGCATAATCAGGGAAATAGAATACGACGGGCAACGAAACGGAAGACTCACTACCTCCGTTACAGAAATGGCACAAGACTCCCCGTTACAGTGGTACCCGAAGGACACATTCCACTCATCAAGCGACTATTCGCACGGGAAAAACTCACGGATATTCCCGTGTTCGCTACTCACCCGATTACTCACCCAATTATACTGCACGAACTCAATCGTTGGAACATCACGAACCTAGATCTTGCACGCCGTGCGCTCTACTACACCGAAGAAGCCCCTCACATCACCGTTCTACGAACCATTCGGTATGGAGAATACCGTGCGAAACAACTACAACACCTGGCAGCACTTAGAGCCACCCGCCCACTGAACAACGCGGAATCGAATATTGTTCGCAACCTAGAACATGGGATTCAGACTATATTTGATACATACCTCAATAAGGAATTCGGCACAACACAGCTCGTCCGCCTCGCGCAACGACGTAAGGAAGGCCCCCTCCCTTACTACCTCCGTACCACGGTGGTCGAAAACTCCTCAATCACCGCGCCCACGGAACCCACCGAAGCTCCACCCACAAATGGTAGAGCCATTGCAACCGTACCATCATCTGTGAGCCCTACTCGCAAAATGACTACAACCATGACTACACTACTACAGTCCCGAAGACATTTCCAACTACAGCTACTACATCTCGAGAGGCAATCACGACCCCACCACAGGCAACCACTCCTGTCGCCAGCACTACGCTACGAATCCCTCAAGGAAACCCAGCTGCAGAAACTAGACCTGTACCGCCGTACGTACATAGTACCACGACGGTAAGGACCACCACAACGGTCAGAACCTCAACATAGGAGGAAACCACGCCACGACCTGCCTATTTCCCAGTATCAACAAGGACGGAACAGCTACAATATCTAACAACCACGCCTTCGAACAGCATTGGGAGAACTATCGTCAATCATGTGGCAGCAGCGAATCTGTTCCTTGAGGCTTTACAGGAAGCATTTGCTCCTTCCGCTTCTCCTCCTCCACGATCCCCACCGCGTACAACGACACGCCGTACGCCTCTCTATTCCCACAGATATTTCCTTACCAAAGAACCATCTACATCCTCCAACAACCCTTTCCATAACGTCCCCGACCACCTCATCCGTCTCAGATCTATACCGATCCCCACAGCCAAGCCGCCTAGCATCACGGAAACAGTGGCACCAGACTACTCCTCATTCCGCCAACTGTTCAAAAACATCTGTATACTACAACTCAACAAGTCTATCTTTTGAGCGTCTCAGACCCCACCGGAGCTGCCAGGATGCTACTGGATCGCACCGATGTCGCTGCTACCCGCACCGACACAGGACTATCCGTCACCATGTGCCGACAAGTGCAAGCCTCCCGGACTTACACCCAACATGAAATCAACGGCACATGTTACGTGCTGACCCCGGTGATGATTGGCACCGAGGTATGGTTCCTCGTTCCTGGTACGACGGATTAAGTACCTTCTTCTCCAACACTACCCTGCCCTTATCCATTCAATTCCCAGCCTACTTCTCCTCAAAAACTTCTCCCATTTACGAGGCTTATGCGAGAAGGAGCGCATCAGTTCTTATTCATCCCCCCCACTTTCTTCCGCCCACTCGAATACTCGGATATAACATCATTCCGACTACGTAAGCGAGGGATGTTTTTGGACGCGTGGACTACAGTCAAGGACACTGTCACCAATACCACCACAGGAGTACAAAAATCACTGAAGGACTTTTACGACTCCACCACCGACAAATTGGCATATGGAATAAAAGAGGTCAAACGAACGGTGCTCCAAATTGTCCTCTGGACTGAAATCCCTCTTCTACTGATTACGATACTGATCGCTTCGTGCGTATTGTACATCAAATTCTACTTTATACGCACAGCAACCTCTACAGCATCTTTGGCACTTGTGGACGTAGCCAGAAGCTTTGCACCACGACGCCGACGCAGAACGGTCAATACCGCAATGGTAGAACTACCATCCGCTCCCAGAGAAGACGAAGAGGACCAGCAACTGTTCGTCCCACATATTTATGCAATACGTGACCACGAACATTCCCGCCCAGCCCAACTACCTTACATCAAAGTTAAGCTAGGAGCTCTCGAAGTGACAGCTCTAATTGACAGTGGAGCGTCGATTTCCTATATGAAGCTGTCCACACTCCACCAAGCGGCCCCGAATGCGCCTACCAACCCACGCAAAATCACGGCCGCCACAGCCCACGGATCTCCAATACACCTCCTCGCCCACGTCACGTTGCCTCTAACCATAGGCACGCACACCATCAAACATCAGTTTCTGATAGCAGCGGATTCCGACTGTTCCGCCCAATTACTGCTCGGATCCGACTTGATCCGCCATCTAAACAAGACCGGCTACCCCGTCACCATGGACCTATACAACCGCACATTCTCCATTGGTCCGGACCACCATAAGCTCACGCAGATCAACCACATTGACCTAACCTCCTCGGATCCATTTGTGGTATGCGTGGATGGAAGCATAACCCTCCCGAAACGCACAAATTCCGTGATCCGCGCTCGCATCAACGACTTCCTACCCTGCACCGCTAAGGATTTCTACATCGAAGACAATCAACGACCGATGGACAGCATTTATGTCGTAGGAAGAACCCTAACATCCCCGACCACGGAGGGCATATGCTACATCACCATCTTGAACCCATCCTACACCGATATCCATCTGGCAGACAGCGTGCAAGTCGCCTTCGCTACCCCAGTCATTGACCCGGAAATCCAAATTCATGCAGTTCACTCCCCGACGTCGACCTTGACAGTCAGCGAACACGTGCCGCCAGAGGCCGACTAGGAATCAGACTTCCCCGTTTTCCCCAACCGGTTCCCGCCGACTTCGACATCACTCAAGAAATCGACCTCTCGCAGGCTGCACTGACAGAACAACACAAAGAACATCTCCGCTGCTTTCTGCGACGACACACGGACGCTTTTGTTGAACCAGATGGACATCTGGGCCACTATACAGGCTCAATAAAATATCGGATTGACCTGATCGACAAAGCTATTGTTCCCACACGCAAGATTTACCGCGTACCATTGGAGAAACGCCGAGAAATTGAGAAACAGATTACGCAAATGATCAAAGACGGTATCATCCGCGAATCAGCGGCACCTTTCTGTGCACCAATCGCGCTGGTCAAGAAAAGGAAGCCAATACTTGGCGATTCACAGTCGACTTTCGAGGACTCAACGCCATCACCACGCCGCAACAATCCATTCTACCAAACATCCAAGACTTGATTGATTTATGTGCAAATCAGTGCCCGTATACCTCCTTGGACTTCCAACAAGGCTTTCACCGAATCCCACTAAAAGAAGAACCTTTGCGTGCTTTCTGGGAGCTTTCGAATATATACGCATGCCTATGGGACTGAAGGGTGCCCCTGCAACCTTTCAGAGGATCATGAACGATTTCAGAAAATACCTTCGAGCTCGCGTATTTATCTACATCGACGACCTCATCATCACGTCTGAAACCCCGGAAGAGCACCTCAGAGACATCGACGAAGTACTCGGGAAAACCCGCGATATTGGGATGAAAGTGAAAGCCCCGAAATGCAAGCAAGGAGGGAAGCAGTCTGACGAGTTAGGAGACGAGTCGGTAGGGGAGGGAAGGGTTACTGGTGAGTGGAGAGGTGATAGCAGCTCGCACTTGTTGAAACGTGGGCTGAGGTGGATGGTGATGATAGCCCGCATTCTCATTCTGTTACCCCCACGTGCGGTCGACTCGAAATCAGCTCTCCATCCGCACTTCAGCTCACGATTCAACAAGTGCGAGCTATCATCACCATCCACCTCAGCCCACGTTTCAACAAGTGCGAGCTGCTATCACCTCTCCACTCACCAGTAACCCTTCCCTCCCCTACCGACTCGTCTCCTAACTCGTCAGACTGCTTCCCTTGCCCTACCAACTCAACTCATCTCAGAACTCGTCAATCTGCACTGCATTCCTACTACAACTTCTACATCACCCTCCACCGACCCACGCTCTCCTGTTCAACGAGCGGCAGTCCTTTCGCCTCTGACCTTTCGACTTCCGCTGAAAATGGAAACACCTCGCTGCTGTCAACCTGTTCGTCATACTAAGCCGCCGAGTCTCAATCCTACTCCTACTACGATCGAAAACGATGTGAAGCTACTGCTGGAAGACGAATCGCTATCACTTCATCTTCGCACTGTCATGGCGGCGCTACTAGAAGATAGGAAACAACTGATTTCTGTACTCTGTCGAAACCGTGAGAAATGATGTCACTGAGGGCGGAGAATGAGCTACTCAAAAAATCTCACAATACCAAAACTTTTCATGTGGATGCTATTTCTCATCCTTCCAGCGATTCCATTACTATTTCGAATACAACTTCACCATCTGTATTACAGTCTGTTTCATTTGAGGAAAAGGAGCGCAGCCGCTCAGTAGTTGTTGTCGGTTTGCCTGAGAGTCACTCTAGATTGGTTTAATTACCCAACAAGTTTGAGAGAATAGTTACAAAAGCAATCAAGTCATGCCATCATTCACCGACGCAGAGGGACAAGTTATTGAGATTAATAATGTTGATATCAACAACATTCTTAATTTCTTCTTGAAGGATGATGAAGTCAATACAAAAATTGACTCTATTGCTGTTGATTATGGTTATACCGGATTTTCTGCCGAACATCTTTTCAAGCACATATTCAGGAAATACTGTGATGCACGAGACCCTGACGAATTTCCAAAGGACCTTTTCATCTTAGTTGTAGTTTCCATAAGACGAGGTTCCAATATTGATAGAATCATAAAGAAGACGAGTTCTCCAGCTAGTGACAATCTGACTTCATTGAAAACTATTCTCGGCATCTTGCCACCAAGACGTCTAGAGAAATCCTCTTCAGGTAAGATGGAGGCCCTAGGTAGGCTAGATGTTACCTTGCCGAGAATCAGTGCCATTGCACCATTCATGGGAGCCTTGGTGGTCATGAGGAGTCCTTCAGACATGATAGCCCAGATCACTTCTGAGTATAAAATGCCCTTCTGGGTTGCAACACCATCTTTACTCTGCCTATTTCCCACTGATGCTGAATATGATGCTTTTTCCATCATTGCATCAATCTGTGCTTTCATATACAATTATGTCATGTCAGATTACCTTCATGGTCAAGACCCAACTCTTTCTGAACCCAAGGCCCAAACAATCTTCAACATCATCGATTCATCCAGAAAATCTCATTATATTTCAGGCCACAATAGGAGACTATCACTGTGGAGAACTGGCATACTGTCTAAAGGCATCCTTCCAATCACATATAGTCGCTTCACTAAGAATCATTTCTACCTATCTGGCCTCCAGGATCATTTGACTCCAATTCGCACTTTCAAAAGGAAGTTTCCAACAGCTTATACATCCATGTTGAATAAGTATTATGGTTATACCGGATCTCTGGTCCATTTACGGAGGAGTGCTGAATAGCGAAATAGCAGGAAAGTTGTTCCGACGATGGAAGAGTCAACTCCCCGCAAATGCCCTGAGGCTTCGAATCACCCTTGACCACACCATCAACAGTGGTCTCACCGCCCTCGTCATGTGCGTCCAGGCGATCACGGGCTTCGTGAAGTTTCCATGGACCGTCCTATTCTCTATTTCCCCATACGGTAGTGAGGCAGATGCGGTGAAAGTAGCCATGAACGTGGTCAAGTCTTATGAGTACTATGGGTATAATAGAGATTTGGGATCGGCACGAAGCACCTTGTATAAGAACCTCGCTTGGGTGTGCAAAACACTCTTGATAAGGGTGGAGGGAAAGCAATCACTTACAGGATTTGCCGGAATACCCGCACGTTGTGCTCAGCAAGAGTCTGTGGAGGCCCTCATAAAGCGATATATCACGGACTCCTCCTTAGTTGCTCTGGAGCAACAGCCGACACACCCGCTCGAAATTTGCACTGATCCGAGGTTCGTAGAGATTTCTAATCTCCGAACCAGTTTCTCGAACGTGTATGCTTGAATGGAAAAAATCAGAATGCCGTCACGGCAAACAAACAATTGTTGTTTAAAAAAAAAAAGTATTGTGTAAAATGTAGTAAAACTGATACAGTGGCCGATGATGAGTTAGTGGCTATTAGCACTAGTGTACATCAAGTGAATACTACTACAATGGAGACTTTTGATGATAAGAAGACTGACTGGGCTCTTGCTGCAAGAGCTTATGTCCGAGAGATGGTCTATGTGATAACTGCTCCGCTTGTAGACACATGGCCCTACGGATCTGGAGTTCCTGAGGCTCAAATGGATGAAGCATATGAGATAAGCAGGGATTTAGGCCCACCACGTTGAGGGTGGTGTTGTCTAGTTCCATCATTGTATTGTTTTCTAACCCTCTTTCATTTCTCGAGTTCTCCTTTCTCTGTTCATAAAAATGAACTGATAGTAAAAAGAGAAGGGTGGCTTACGACAGAGGAAAGTCTAGGCGAATGCCATAAAAACAAACCAACTGATAAGAGACCGTCGCGTCATAGCAAGAGTGAAAGGTGTCGGCATCGCCGACACCATCAATCATGGATAGCCAGTGATTTTCGCACACTGCAGATGGGAAAAAGTTACAGACTTAGTAGACACAGTCCAGGTGATCGTAGGATAGTTTAGGGATAGGACCCCTAGTGGCCATAGGGCTTCCAATTCCTAACAGGACGCTGCTTGGTTCCGACGTTGCCGATGACCGCGAATGGGCGTCCAAGAAATCTCGTCAACTGCTGCAACAGATTAACCTGCGCACTATACAGCTCGTTGATACACTCGCCAAACCCCCCTATCAACATGCCCAGAATAGAGGATTCGGACGTAAAAGACCTGCCGGATGCGATCGAAGACAGCAAACGAACCCTGAGTGTCCTGGTTGATGAAGTCGACCAGGACAATAACAAGGTTTATAAAGAGCTTGTGAAAAGAAGCGCCGTAGTAGGGGCATCGGAAATCAAATACACTCATGTAATCTATTTGATACCTCCTCATTTTTTCATACTGTTTTCACCCCGCATACACCTCCAAAATAAATAAATAAAAATTCAGACCACTAACTCTTATTTTTAGGAAAAAAAAATGGAAGTTACAACCACCACCACCATCAACCGTTCCTTCATCCGAAAATGCGAACGCCAAGGCCGTATCAACAACGACTCGCAGAACCACTCGCAGCAACCCAATCCGCGACTGCCATTCCAACACGAGCGCACAGAAGAGCGCATTGAAAAAACACGGACACTCAGCACATCCGAATGATTATGAACTTCGGAAAGAGAACTATTTCTATATGAGATTGTCGACCGCCGTGGCAGAAATCGCGCAAAAATCATTAGAAGGGCTCCCAGACGACCAATTAAAAGAACTCGTTCTGAAAATTTTGCAAATAAGTACACGTGCCCATAACGGGACATCCGGTAAGCTTTTGGGGCGACTTTGCTACCCGCGATTTCTATTAGAAACGCAGGCGAACACATTCAGAACAATTTGCAATCACAGCACGTCGCGCCCGCACACTATATTGAGCCACATCTTTGAACGTCACGGGGCCGCCCTTAAACACCCTCGCAGCCCCGTCATAAAGTTTTGGGATGGCTAAGACTTAGCGTTGGAAGAAATTATAGTGGAATTTGAACGCCAGTTCCCCGGCTCACGGGATACAAAGCGCGAAATAGAAAACCTGGCGCGTTACCTCGCGCAAAGCGCTAGGGGCCCCAAATAGGGTTGTGTTTGATTGTTTTACTTTTTGTATGTCATAAAGTATGTATTCATCACATATATGATCACAGACTTAAAACGATAAAAGGAAGTCCACCGAAGCACGAGAGAGAGACAAAAAAAAATAAAAAGAAAATCTTCTCTATCTATCAAAGTCCTCCAAGGCATGAACTTGGAAAAAAGACTAATTCCAAAAGTTACAGAAAACGTAATGGCATCATCGAGCTTCTCGGAGGCCCTCCGCCAAGTATCCGGAGACAATGTTCCAAGAGGCGCGTGCCTAGCCACAATCGAGGAGCCGTCAACCGACGCCAATCTGGTCAAGATAATTTCATGCCACCCTTTCCGCCGATTCCATCAAGTTGCAGTGCCGAACGACAACGTGAAATTCGAAAGCTACGCACATTTCACGAGATTAGCATCAATTCTGGCCAAAGCAGGGGCGTATCGAAGATTGATCCTGGTATGGCAAATAGAGACCCCAGCCTCAGGAGAAACTAGAAAAGTGGTTTTAGGACTAGCGCGACTCTTTAGAAACGTTGGAACTTTAGCTTTTCTCCCCCCTCCTTTCGAAGAACGTAAGGCGAACCTATGGTATGGGGCATGCGAGCTGGTAACCTCTATCATTAGATACCTGAAACGCCCAGGCCCAGATTTCCGGGGCGGAATAATAGATGAATGCACACCGGTTAGACACGCTATTCGCCCCCCCCTACATCCCGCTATATGTTTAAGACCAAACCACCGCAAGAGTACAAAACCTTTTGAAGCTTTTAAACACATCCTTTACTTACATAAAATGCGTAGATGCCTCCTTGGTAGAATCAACCTCCCGCCATTTATACCCAGAGGCGAGGTCGCACGGTTCGAGGATATAGTATGCCGCGACCCAATCCCTCCCATGCCGCAATTCTAGCTTCCACTCCCTTCGGAATACCACGGAGAACCTTCCACCAAGAAGCCCAGATTTTGAAGAATTGTTATTGTATTGTAACAATAAATTTTTTTCAGTTCATTCCTATGAGAATCAGGAATATTACATCCCATCCACCATTCTTCACATAACCGCATAACCTTAACCTCTGTTCAGCAATAGCAGAAAAATATTGATTTCAGAAAAGCAATCAAGCTGCCAAAGGCACAAGCCGACCTTCTACGGACGGAACGACGATTGCGCCGCGAAAAAACGCGAGAGAAGTTGTTCGAGCAATATCGAAACATTTCAAATGACGGCAAATTAAATGCCCTACAACAACAGCAGATTTATCAAGCCTTTATGCTAGTAGGCACTTGAATCGAAACGTTTCCTGGCGCCATTGGGAAAACATTTGAAAAAATTCTCGACGAATATAGGGAACTAATCCACTGTTTCCGCATACCAACCAAAGCCGCCATGAATCTCCTCCCCTTATACTCCACAACATGACACAAGGAAAGGACTCCATCGGAGAATTCGCAAAGAAGATGTTTACAAAAACGAAATTCGCCTTTCAGGGACAACGCAACAACCTTATCAACAAAATGGCAATTGAATTTTTTTATCAGCGGGCTCAATTCCGAAATCCGGAAAGTTACACGTCGACTTCCGGAATCCGAAGGCTTTGAGACACGTGCAGAGAAAGGAAACAGCATCCTGCACCAAGAACGGGCAGAAGACAACGAATCAATTCGAGTCATTGACTTGGTCTTGGGAGACGAAAAGATCGATCGCTTGGAACAACAACTACAAGATTTACATATGACATCGAACCCGCATAGTGTGGAAACATCAATCACGTTCACGCATTCTAAATCGTAGTATTTTCGATTCTCTTTCCAGTTCAATTCGGTTCCAACAAAGACCCCGTTTCAGTAAGTGAAAATGGAAGTGCAAGTGGTGGATGACCACGAGGATAACAGCGATCTGAGAGACCGGTTCGCCAACGAAGAACAACGGAGGGCAACGGAGAAATGGCAACAGTAGACCGGTTCGACATCTGAGGAAAAGCAACTACCAGAAACATATATAAGCCACTTAGGGTTCAATAGAAAGGATCATCGTCAGTCTCATTGGTTTAAGAGACTCTCTTGTTATACTCTGGGCGGGGCAGCGGAAGCTGTCACGTCCCTCTTTTTCTGTCTCCCCTTCCTGAATAAAACTCTCTTGTTTTGGAACAGTTTTGAGGTAAACTTTAGTCCCTCGGGTCGTTTCTCTTTCGTGCCAGGTGGCACCAAGGGTTGAAATACTAATAACTCCGGAATGGCGGCTTAGAGTCCCACATGGGACATAGAGTGCGGCCGCAAGGCCCACTGTCCCATACTCCGGTTAGGGACTGGCGGTTAAGGGGGACGGTTGAGATAAGTGAAGCTGTAGGGTCCGGAGCAGGCGGCTCAGAGCCCCTGATGAGACATCTAATGTGTGACCGAAAGGTCTACTGTCTCAGATTGCTCCGATGAAATATGGGTTAGTTATGCCGAGCACAAATCGTAGTTGCCCTATCCTTATACTTAAAGCAGTTATGTCCCGATGTGTGTGTGTGTGTGTATGTGTGTGCATGTGTCCCCGATATCTTTGGAATGGCCGATCAAAACTTGTATGAAATGGTACCAACATTTAGGTGGGTGCGACATTTATCGATTACCAAAAAATCAGCCCGACTCACCTCTTACGCGCCTCGGGCCAACCGAGTTTGTCCGTGGAGCGCACTTTTGGCCGTGGGTCATGATAACTTCTGCGAGTCGTCTAGCGATGCAAAAAATGCTGGGCGTCATAAAAGGTGTGCAGGACCCCAGTGAGGGTGTGCAAGACGTCATAGTAAGTGTGCAGGACCCTAATCGGAGTGTGCAGGACGTCATAAAAAGTGCGCAGGTCCTAAGTAGGAATGTGCAGGACCCCAGCGGAAGTGTGCAGGACGTCATAGAAAGTGTGCAGGACCCCAGTGGGAGTGTGCAGGGCGTCATAGAAAGTGTGCAGGACCCTAATCGGAGTGTGCAGGACGTCATAGAAAGTGCGCAGGTCCTAAGTAGGAATGTGCAGGACCCCAGCGGAAGTGTGCAGGACGTCATAGAAAGTGTGCAGGACCTCAGTGGGAGTGTGCAGGGCGTCATAGAAAGTGTGCAGGACCATAATCGGAGTGTGCAGGACGTCATAGAAAGTGCGCAGGTCCTACGTAGGAATGTGCAGGACCCCAGTGGGAGTGTGCAGGGCGTCATAGAAAGTGTGCAGGACCTCAGTGGGAGTGTTCAGGGCGTCATAGAAAGTGTGCAGGACCCTAATCGAAGTGTGTAGGACGTCATAGAAAGTGCGCAGGTCCTAAGTAGGAATGTGCAGGACCCCAGTGGGAGTGTTGAGGGCGTCATAGAAAGTGTGCAGGACCCTAATCGAAGTGTGCAGGACGTCATAGAAAGTGCGCAGGTCCTAAGTAGGAATGTGCAGGACCCCAGTGGGAGTGTTCAGGGCGTCATAGAAAGTGTGCAGGACCCTAATCGAAGTGTGCAGGACGTCATAGAAAGTGCGCAGGTTCTAAGTAGGAATGTGCAGGACCCCAGTGGGAGTGTTCAGGGCGTCATAGAAAGTGTGCAGGACCCTAATCGAAGTGTGCAGGACGTCATAGAAAGTGCGCAGGTCCTAAGTAGGAATGTGCAGGACCCCAGTGGGAGTGTTCAGGGCGTCATAGAAAGTGTGCAGGACCATAATCGGAGTGTGCAGGACGTCATAGAAAGTGCGCAGGTCCTACGTAGGAATGTGCAGGACCCCAGTGGGAGTGTGCAGGGCGTCATAGAAAGTGTGCAGGACCTCAGTGGGAGTGTTCAGGGCGACATAGAAAGTGTGCAGGACCCTAATCGAAGTGTGCAGGACGTCATAGAAAGTGCGCAGGTCCTAAGTAGGAATGTGCAGGACCCCAGTGGGAGTGTTCAGGGCGTCATAGAAAGTGTGCAGGACCCTAATCGAAGTGTGCAGGACGTCATAGAAAGTGCGCAGGTCCTAAGTAGGAATGTGCAGGACCCCAGTGGGAGTGTGCAGGACGTCATAGAAAGTGTTGCAGGACCTCAGTGGGAGCGTGCAGGGCGTCATAGAAAGTGTGCAGGACCCTAATCGGGTGTGCAGGACGTCATTGAAAGTGCGCAGGTCCTAAGTAGGAATGTGCAGGACCTCAGCGGAAGTGTTCAGGGCGTCATAGAAAGTGTGCAGGACCTCAGTGGGAGTGTGCAGGGCGTCATAGAAAGTGTGCAGGACCCTAATTGGGTGTGCAGGGCGTCATAGAAAGTGCGCAGGTGCTAAGTAGGAATGTGCAGGACCCCAGTGGGAGTGTGCAGGACGTCATAGAAAGTGTGCAGGACCTCAGCGGGAGTGTGCAGGGCGTCATAGAAAGTGTGCAGGACCCTAATCGGGTGTGCAGGACGTCATAGAAAGTGCGCAGGTCCTAAGTAGGAATGTGCAGGACCCCAGCGGAAGTGTGCAGGACGTCATAGAAAGTGTGCAGGACCCTATTCGTAGCGTGCAGGGCGTCATAGAAAATGTGAAGAACCCAACGGGAGTGTGCAGGACGTCATAGAGAGTGCGCAGGTCCCCAGTTGGAGTGTGCAGGGCGTCGTAGAAAATGCACAGGTCCCGAGTGGGAGTGTGCAGGTCATCGAAAGTTAGCAGGACCGCAGTGGGAGTGTGCAGGACGTCACCAAGAGTGTAGAATTTGAAAAAGGTTTTCAATTTTTAATGCTAAATCTTAACCTTTTGTGGAGAGGAAATAGATAGGAAAATATGAATCTTGAGAAGCGTGGGACGCGTTCTGAGATTGGCGCAGAACTCCTGCGACATTTTTTCCAGTTTTAGGATACAAGCAGCAGCTTCACTTCCGCACCTTCTCTGTTCGCCACTCATTGCAACCGCTCAGTCATTTCGAATCCCTAACTTCCAAAAACCAGTTTTATATATGTTGCAAGTCTGAGCTTATCAAAATCTGCACCACAAAAACATAAACAACCACCTACTAATTTCATTCATTGAGAACAAGGGCATGATGTTGGTCAACTAGGAAAACATCATATAATATGAGAATGCGTTTTTCCTTATCATGATAGAGACGGTAAAGCGAGAATAATCGCTTGTGAACTTTACAAATTGGAAGAAAGGGCAGTGGGTAGCGACGTAAGGGAAGGAAGTACAGAAGGGGTTCTGAATTTTGTGCCGGTAGCAACCGACGATTTACCGCTGGCTTCTTATGTTTTGCTTTATGATCCCACATTTTGATATACCCACGGCCTGCTGTAAATGTACGGCACCTTGCTCTGCTCAGGAGAGTACTTTCGGGTAGGCGGAAGTCAGTCACCACCGTTCTAACAAACTAATCCGTCTCAGGTAGTTGGCTCATGCAAAAGTTTCTGTGAGCGAAAACTTCGCTAGGTCTCGCTAGTAAATATTAAGGATTTAGGTTAGGACATTTCACACACGCACGCCAAACTTAAATACCTTACGAACCACAGCAGCCATTCGAACATGAGCGCACGGAAGATCGTATCGCAAAAGCTAGAACACTGTAAGCAACCAAGGAGCTGCGACAGTTATAGCAATCACATGGTGTCGACAAGTCGACGGTGATATCCCGCGTGTTTCCTTTACTTGTTCCGCTTGTAGAGGTTTATCGTCTGTATAATTCTCGTGATATGTCCTTTGGTACGGAACAGGGCTGTGCGTAACTGAATTTGTAATTTCGTAAATCGTAAATCGTAATTTTTGAAATTCCTCGTAATTCGTAAATCGTAATTCGTAAATCGTAACTGATAATGAGTAATAAGCCCACACATGACCCAAACCTCATTCGAATTGGAAACACCGTAGCATTTCAATGATGAGGTGTCTGCATATCGAAGGAGGTTGGAGGTTGGGTTTCAAAGTGACATTTTTAGAGCAGCACTTGAATAAATATTCAGTACACATACGCGGGGTAGGAACGACTTTAATAGACAAAATGGAAACTCTAAGTTTATTTAAAGGCACTGTTCGGGATAAACTTCATCCTCGAATTTTTCATGACAAACGCTTCTCGTGGTTCTCAAAAACAGAAGCAGAAAAAACGGGACGAAAAGCTACCCAGGAGCCGCAAAACGGCTTAGAAAAGTGGGCAAACCCCGCAGCTGTGGGCAAGTCCCGCCCCTTTCCGCCCCTCGGTGTGAACAAATGAACACTCGAGATCGTGAGATGAGCGATGGCTTCCGATCAAAAGCCCCGTTCTTCCCTTCGTTCTCAACTTCTCTCTTTACTCAGGTCAGCTCGCATACATTGGCTGCAAAAGACGGAAGTTACAAGCCTCGGGCAACTCGTCCACCATGCCTCCCTAGCTCAATTTTTGAGGAACCATAACCGCAATCCCAGAAGGTTTTGTACAATTTTAGGAGCATCACTGGAATCAGAATGGGACAGGTTTCAAGATAGGCAAAAAAACAGAAAATCGATTTTTATCGCGAACAGTGCCTTTAAGTACCACCACACCTGTGCCAGGTTTCGTACAACTTTTGAATACGAAAGCATAGGGAATTATCGCTCTAACAAACACAGTTCAGTTGAAGCCAAGGAGGGCAACACTGTGATGAGAAAAAATTTACGGTTGGATAGTTTTAGCCTTAACCTTTTAAGGAAGGATGCTTGGATAAGGTGGCCATTTCAAAGGGGATATGCATTTCCCTTTGAATATATACATTTACAAAACCACTTCTTGACGCAGAAAACGAGTCTGCTCTCTATATTTGTAAAGCTTTGCTCTGAACGGAGTTATAAGCGTTCCTCCCCATAAGCGTAAGTTTGTTGAGATGGAGATGGCGGTATGAGTGGTGAAGGTTGTTTAGGATTCTGAAATGCAAAAGGGTGAGGGCTCCCTCTAAATCTGCGCTTTCAAAAATAAGGTTCTTCATCTTCTTTTCTTTTGCGTTCAGAATTTGCTCCTCATTAAAACATTTGAAAACTTCTTTGAAAAAGTAGGAGACTCTGCAGCCATAATTTCTTAGAAATATTTCAAACCAAATTTTGAAATTACGGATTACGGTAGAAATGAAATTACGGCAGATTTGAATTCACGAAGTTCCACTTTTTTGTTTGTATCTTTTTAACAGCTAAAGATGAATGCGTGGGGAAGGTTGTTTTTGAAATCTCCGCAAATTTCTGCAACGAAGTGTAACTATATTGGGTTCCAACCTTTACTCGCTCCATGAGCCAGCCAGGTCTTTGAAGCCGAGCCCCATATTTACTGTCTATTTATGTGGGAATGGAATTGCTGTCCGCAGCTGCAGGCGACCGCTTTAGAAGTTTACAGAGAGCTAGAAGATAGTGGTGCTGGGACGAATATCAATCATGTCAGGACCTCGCGGTCACAGCATGATTCTGTTTGCAGTAAGTGTTGCAACAGCGGTTGTCTGTAACTGCGGACCGAAATTTTGGTCCGATATAGACTGCAGCTCCACCAAAGGTCTGCGACCCTGGTGTTCATCATGTGACAAGAGCATTCCATGGAAGTATATAGCTGTGAGGCTACCGACATGGCTCGGCTTGGGGCAAGGAAAGGTTGGAACCAAGTAATAAGTTTGGGTCCGTCAGAGTGAGAAGGGGAGCGAATGGTCATTCCTAAAGCTCGTTATCAACAATTATAGTTCTCCATGACTGACCTACTGCTGACTTCGACCGGCCGGGCATGCACGGGTACGGATTCACCGAAAATTAAAAATTTGAAGAGTAACCAAATATTAGGGGCGTGTCAAATTTGAAAGTGTTGAAGTTGTGTCGTATTGAAAGTGTTAAATTCATATTTGTACTAGACCGCCGATTGGAATTGCTCATTTAACCGCGTTTTCACGTTTTATTACGATTTGTTACGATTCGTTACGATTTTGGTCCCAAATTTCGTAAATCGTAAATCGTAAAAAAATTGCCAAAAACGCCCGTAATTCGTAAATCGTAAACCGTAATTCGTAATTACGCACAGCCCTGGTACGGAATGTGCCTTTCCCATCGGACTTTGTTGGCATCTTGTGGCTTGCGGGATGCGCTTTGTTATTGTAGATGGCGAGCACGATTGCGGGCGCAGCCGGCGCTGAGAAAGTATGCTGGCGCAGGGCGGGTATATATTGCGCGTCGATGGTACCAAGGCATATAACCATTTTTCATTCCTCTTCGCGCGTGTCACCTAGTCTGCGAGTGGATTAAAGGGCTCATTAACTCTTCTTGGCGCGTATCACTTATTTTGCGAGTAAGTCTTTGAGGCTGATTCACTTCTTTTAGCGCGTAGTTGTTAGCCAGAGGGTTAGCCCAAGAAGCTCATTTAATTCTTCGTTAAATTGGATAAGTTAGCCAGCGCATAGAATTCCATCTTGCTGCATTTATGTCTTGTGTATTGTGTATTGATTATGATGTTTTCGTGTTAATTTGGTTTGTGTGTGAATTATTAAAGGTTTAATTACCCAAGTTTGAGGTACTCGTGTTGCGCGTGTGATAACAGTGGTCATATTGGCGTGGCCCCAATTCGTTTGGGAAAGGCGACCTACCAACTTTGCGCGTAACCCAAGTCACTTCACATGGAATGACAAATGACTATGCTCGTCAGAAGGAGTACACGAAACCAGTATGTCAACAGACACGCTTATTTTAGACAAATTCCAATCTACCAAAAAAACAAGTCACAGAAGAAGAAAATGAAGAAAAAAGTGGAGCCGAGCACAGAAAAAGAGATGAATTTCACAAGTAAGCGATAATGGCAACAACCTCCATGGGTATATAAAGCCGCTCAACACAATGGAAAGGATGGGTTGTTGTAGTTGCAATGACTTGACGACATCACCAGCTCGACGGAGCATCGTCTTCAACCGCTTCCCAATTTTCCCCTCTCCTTCCTCTCTCTTTCCTCCCTCTTTCCCTCCTCTCTCTCAATTCTCCATGTCGTCACTGGATGGAATCTTTTTCCCTTATGTTTCCGCCCTCGACTATTACCCTTCCGTTCTTTATAACCATTGATCTACCTATCCTTCCGGACTCCCAATAATGTCCACCTCTCCTTTTACTCTATAACAGAAAAAAATCTGTTTCTTTCTCCTGCTTGTAATCCTCCCATAAGAAATTTCAATTATCCCTGTTATTGCCTCGATCCCCTATTCATAATCTTATTGGTCCTGAATGTTATATATAAAACTATTCATTTCAACCAAGTGTAATAGAAACAGAAGGTAATTTTCGAAGTCAAGAAAAGGTGTCACTCGGTAAAGAATGAGCTTCCAATTGCTAGGTTCATGCCCAGGCCCCAAGCGGCGCTCGGTATAGATCCTCCTAAGAGACACCGCTACGCAGTTCAACGTTGACACCGGCCTGGTTGATCCATGGCAAACCAGGTGCGGGTGTTACAACACTGTCGGCACACCCGAACGACTTTGAGCTCCGGAAAGAAGATCACTTTTAGATGAGATTGTCAACAGCTGCTGAAGAAATCGCTCAGCAATCGATAGAAAATTTTCCGGAGTACCAACTAAAAGAGCTCGTTTTTGAAATCTTACAAACAGGCTGGCGCGCGCACAATGGGACAACGGGAAAACTCCTTATAAGGCACCGTTACCCACGATTTCCATTAGGGACTCAAGCAAACACGTTTAGAAGGGCTTGCAACCACTGTAAGTCGCGGCCGCATACCATCCTCAGCCATACCTTTGAGCGCCACGGGGCTACTCTAAAACATCCGCGCAGCTCTGTCATACAGTTTTGGGATGGGGAAGATTTGGCGCTCTAACAAATAATAGAAGAATTCGAGCACCAATTTTCTGGCCCGCACGATACAGAGCGCGAAATAGAAAATCTGGCACGATATTCCGGGCAAAGCGCAAGAGACCCCAAATAGGGTTACATTTGATTGCATATCATTTTGCTTTTGTATGCCATAAAGTATGTATCTATGAAATGTATGATCACAGACGTAAAATGGTAAAGGAAAGTTCACCGACGCACGAGAGAGAAATAGAGTCAATAAAATGTTCTCTCTATTTATAAGAATCCTCTTAGGCATGAACTCAAAAAAGAAAAACCAATTTTAGAAGGAGTGCAGAAAAAGTAATGGTATCATCAAGTTTCTCGGAAGCCTTCCGCCAAGTATCCGAAGGCAATGTTCCAAGAGGCGCGTACCTAGCCACATTCGAGGAGCCGCCAACCGACGCCAATCTGGTCAACATCATTTCATGCCACCCGTTCCACCGATTTCATCAAGTCGCAACACCGAACGACAATGTGAAATTTGAAATTTACGCGCACTTCGCGGGATTAGCATCAATTCTGGCCAAAGCAGAGGCGTATCGAACATTGATCCTGGTATGGAAAATGGAGACCCCAGCCTCAGGGGAAACTAGAGAAGTGGTTTTGAAACTAGCGCGACTCTTCAAAATAGGCGACCCTATGGTATGGGACATGCGATTTGGTACTTTCTATCATCAGATACCTGCAGTGCCCAGGCCAAGGGTTCAGAGGCGATATAATAGACGCCGGTTAGAAAAGCTATTCCCCCTCTCTACCCTGCTGTATTCTTAGGACCCAATCTCCACGAGGGAACAAAACCTTTGGAAGCTTGAAAGCACATAATCTATCTACAGAAAATGCGGAGATGCTTCCTCGTTAGGATTAACCTTCCGCCATTCATCCCCATGGGCGAGGGTGCACGGTTCGAAGACATAGAAAGCCGCGACCCAATCCCTCCCATGCCGCAGTTCGAGGTTCCACTTCCTTCGGAATACAACGGGGAGCCTCTCACCAAGAAATCCAGATTTTGAAGAATTGTGATTATGTTGCAACAACAAAAATTTTTGTTCATGCCTATGATAATCAAGAGTATGAGATCTTGTTCGATATTCTTCGTATAATCGTATAACATTTACCAATTTTCAGCAGTAACAGGGAAGAACTGATTTCAGAAAAAAAAACAGTCAAGCAGTCAAAAGCAGAAGCCGATCTTCTACGGACGGAAAGACGATTGCGCCGCGAAAAATAAAACGCGAGAAAGGTTGTTCGAGCAATTTTGAATTATGTCAAATGACGACAAACAAAATATGAACAATTGTTTTCGGGTACGAGGAGTTGATTGGTGGCAATGCCGGCTGATGAAAGTTTTGCGTGATTCCATTTTGTCTTCGTCATCGTTAGTAAACTGTTTTCCATCCAGGGAGTCCTGCATCGAGCGGAACAGATGGCAGTCGGAAGGGACAAGATCTGGGCTATATGAAGGGTAAGGAAGATTTTCCCAGCCCAGGTTTAATCTCCTGAGATGAACACTTTCCGCTTTCTTCACGACAATGCTCGGCCACACTCATCTCGGATAACCCGACAGAAACTGCTGGACCTGAGCTAGGAAGTTCTTCCTCAGCCTTCGTATAGCCCAGATCTTGCCCATTCCGACTGCCATCTGTTCCGCTCGATGCAGCACTTCCTGGGTGGAAAGCAGCTCAATAACGATGACGAAGTTAAAATGGCTTTAGAAGAATACTTCGACTCGAAACAGCCAGAGTTCTACGCGTCGGGAATTCATGATCTGTCCAATCGGTGGTGAAGGATCCTTGAATGTGATGGAAAATATTTTGTCGGGTGAAATGTTTGTTTTTGAAATAAATATTTTTGATCCAAGGTTGTGAAAAGTCCGGGAACTTTCGCATCAATCTAATACTATGAAACCTGAAGTTTAATTTTTTCCTATTCCAAGCCGAAGCCAAGAAAGCCCGCCCGGAGATCGAGGAAATCGAGAACCAACTCCGCTGTCTGTATGGACCCCGCCAATGCAACAGCTTCAAACGCTACAGTCATCGTCGTCGCAGCATTCCACAGCACTGACACACCAAATGGCATGGGTTGAGAGCGGACGATGAAGCTTCAGCTGCGGCTCCCGCTCTCATCAGCTCGCCTCCAAGTGCCATGTCTACGGAACTATCTCTGATCGGAAAGGTCGCATGAGGTCGCTTCAGTAATCTACAAGGTGCTTTCTTCGCAAGACAGAAATGAACCACTCCGCTTTCTGTGACCGCTCCCTTTATTACTATTGTGCTCAAGCTGGCAGAACAGGCGATGTCGAATTCCGTTTTCGTGTTGAGCCCATTTGAATTCGGTCGTTGATGATTGTCTCTTGATTGAGTAATTTCTTTCTCATTCGAATAGAATTTTACCCGGTACGATTGTCGGTATGATGGATCGACTTCGAGAGCACGGTTCGTCAGTTTGTCGAGACCGTGAGTTAGCGCTCACAAACTCGGGCGGCCGGAATGTTGCTTTCCAAAAATATTATTTTCGTATTTCAAATATATATGACGTAAATCGCACCTAGGTCGATCGTAATGCCTGAACATTATTCAATTTTCGGCGATACGAAAGTCTGCAGGATGTCGCTCTGATTTCAGTTCCGGTGAACGGTTCTTTTGGTTAGAGGCGATGTCTTGGTCGTAAATTTATATATGCATAAATTTTAAGTAGAGAAACTCTTGGGGCGCAGAGTATCTTGACCGCTGGTCACGATGGCACTTCTAGGCCGTCATATTATCTTGCTTATTAGAATGCATATGTGTGAATAAAAGGGTACCATCGATATTTTATACAGAAAGGAATGACATAAACCTCAAATTTTTATCTTAAAAACAACAACAACTCTACAAAAGAATGCATCATTTAAAAGGGTTCTAGCAAGGTATACACATAAATTGACATCGCACGAGAAATTTTCATCGCAAAACTGCCATACAAACTAACATCAAATAATTTTAGAATTGTTGCAAACGATAAATTGCTCATTGAAGTCCCTGTCTATGAATATACCAGAGTCGCACTTTACCAGAACAAGAACCTTAGAAGTTTACTTGAAAACCAAGAAGGAAATGCGGCCAAATTTTTACTTCTGAGGAAACCTTTTCTACTTTTCTGTTTAGAGATCCCCGGGCCATAAGACTGAATTTCATGGTGGTCGAGGAGAGAATACTGGAATCTCCCCTCAAAAGGGACGTCCCTTTGTTCTCGCCTCAAAAAAAATTATCACAAAGCACGTTTCTCACATCACCGGGGGTACTCCGGGGACGAGCAAGGAAAACCCCCTTGGAAAAAAGGCACACATACCCTGGGAATGTCTTTCGGAATCTCCTCCCCCCCCCCCCAACTTGAAGACGGTCTCGCGGTGATTCCAACGGTATCTCTGGAATTGTACAGAAGCCCGGGGAATGGAGTTATGACCCCTCCAAATATGCGTGAAGCTGGGCAGTGAAAGCATCGTGGACGAGTTGTCCGAGTCCTGTGATTTCCGTCATTCCCGCAAGATATATGGGAGCAGACTTGAATGAAGAGGGAGAGAGACTGTAAAGTAAGGAGGGAGCGAGACCTTTGATCAAAAAACATTGCTCATTTAGCCACCGTTTAGCTCGAGAAGTCATCCGAAGGAGCGCGACAAAGTGGTTTTTTTTTCGTACCAAAATCGCCAGCTCGGTAATAGTTCTCTTCCCATTTGGGTGTCATTCTCATGGACAGGTAGGTACCTCATCACGATTGTTTTGACTTTTGTCTCCGCTATCAATACTGAAAACATTAATAGAGGTCATAAAACAGCCAAGTTTTCACCCTCGGCTGCGGACCACGCGCTTCGCGGCAGCACGCGCTGTGAACTGGCCGAGTTTCTGCCGCCGCGGCCTTGATCAGTTGTTCTGATGAGTTTTTAAATTTATTTTGCTTTTGATAAATTAATTTTTTGTTAATGTTTTTTGATGTTTTGATTTGCGCTAGGTTTCGGAAAACCAATTTTTGATTCAAAAATGGCCGGCGGGGCTGCAAAATGCGACATTCGCTCGGAAATTTGGGCAGAAGGTTGTTTTTTTTTCGAAATTTCTACCTTTTACCTGAACCAAACTTATGTTTCAAATTCATAGAATGTTAGTTGCTGCTTGTACTACGATCAATGTTGCTGTATTATGTTTAATTTTTTATTTTAGGTGATGGCAGCTTTCTCGCTACCCAGCCTCCCGAAACACCGATATTATAAAGAATTAAACATAGTACAGCAACCTAGAGTGCGGTATACTCTGTTTATCTTGAATTGCACAAAACACGGTCCGCCAATTGTCCTCTAATTGGCCCGCTAGTACCGTAGTGTACGTCCACGACGCGTTCTCGGCAGACCCGGGTGTGCACCCGGTGTGCAGAGCGATCGATTCGTCAATGCCGTCACTCGGCCATCCACCCTGCCACTGTCCGTCGTCTGCACACCGGGTGCACACCCGGGTCTGCCGAGAACGCGTCGTGGACGTACACTACGGTACTAGCGGGCCAATTAGAGGACTACTGGCGGACCGTGTTTTGTGCAATTCAAGATAAAGGGAGTATACAAACAGCAACTAACATTCTATAAATATGAAGGCTAAGTTCAGTTCAAGTAAGAAGGAGAAATTTCAAAAAACCAACCCTCTGCCCAAATTTCCGGGCGATTGTCGCATTTCGTAGCTCCGCCGGCCATTCCTGAAACAAAAAATTACTTTTCTCAATCCTAGCACGAATGAAAACATCAAAAAACATAAACGAAACCACTAAATAATGAAAAACAAAAATAATAAAAACCCACCAGAACAGCTGATCGAGGCCTCGGCGGTGCAAAACTCGTCCAGTTCGAAGCGCGTGCGGCCGCGCAGCGCGTGGTCCGCAGCCGACGGTGAGAATTTGGCCGTTTATTGCCTGTACATACATTGTGCTATTCACAGGCGAACTCTTCTATCGGGGTACCGCCACTCTGCTGAGCACTTTGTGAGCTGAGGCAGGACTCCGTGGGAATCGCCAATCTCTGAAATGTGTATTGCCGCATCGCAAGCAGGGTCGTGTGGTATGACCCACTTATGGATGAACGCATTCGATATCGCTCGCCGCTATTTTTCGTATCCCCACCATTTCTCCAATTCTTCTTTCTTGGCTATACTGTTTTCGTTCTTTCGCATTTCTTCCTACCCTTCTTATTGTTCGTTCGTGTACTGTGCTTTTCTGAGCCGAATTCCGGTCCGCAATTGCGTCTCGACACGCTTTGCGGCCGCGCGCATTCGAGTCGGAAGAGTTTCCTGCGCCGCAGCCGCCATTCTGTTGACTCTAGGTGGGTTTCAGAAACTGGAAAGTAAACAAAATTGGAGAAAACTGTATAAAAAGCCATATCGAGTCGGCTTGGGCGCTGGAGACTCGACTGACTCGAGCGCATGCGGCCGCAAAGCGTGTCGAGGCGCAATGGCGAACCGGAATTTGACCCAGATAAGCACAGCAGTGATCCTATATTCACCTATTTAATAGGCGGCTGTCCGCAACTGCGGGGAAGAATTTGGCCTCGTTAAAGACAGTGTGCCAACAAATTGATCTATCATTTTTGACATCTGCTATATCGCTCGAAAGGCAATTCTATGCTCTACAAGGTCTTGCATTTGGATGCTTTGAACCTTGAGGGACCGCGCTCCCCACGGCTAATCTCTACAGCGGACTGGCACGCTCCACGGCTATTCGTTTCAGTGGGTGAGATGTGTGGACACCGGTGCGCTGGGAGCCGTTTCGATTGGAGCACGCTTTCTCATTTCGTACGGGCGCGTGCGTTGATTCGCACTATTAGAGTCCTTGCACCAGTCCTCAAACGCGAATCCTCTATTCTATCAAACATCGGAGATTGAACACCAGATTCGTGATAAGCACCCTCCTCCCCCTTCGACAAAAGCATGCGCGCAGGGTCAAGCGGACGCTGCCTTCCCAGATAATAACACCGGCTGAGCGGGCGGAGAAGTAGGGTCACCGGCTGAGCGGGCAGGCTTATGTTGGGGGCGGAACGTCTTACCGGCTGAGCGGGCGGGCATGCGGTTTACCGGCTGAGGGGCATGGCTTTAGGCCCTAGTTATACACCAGCATTTCGCCGCCGCTGACTTCCGCGGCATGTCTGCTATTGGTCAATTTCGAAATCTGACCAATCGCAGACATCACGCCAAATCCAGCGGCAGTGAAACGCCGATGCATAACTAGGGCCTTACCGGGTCAGCGGGCGGACATAAATCCACGGCGGAGCATGTCACCAGCTGATCGGGCAGACATAGCATTACCGGCTGATCGGGCAGACACTAAAGCGAACCAGGCTCATGTACGGCGCGGGCGAAATGGGCTTCGAGCTGATTCGGGTGTTGGCATTCGAACGGGTGGTCATCCACACGATTTGGATCATTGACCCCTCACCCCTTACGGTTCGTTGTGATCGTGGGGACGTGACAGCCGGTCAGTTCACGGTTTTTGAAGCAAGGTAAGGCTTGCCGCTTCAGAAATGAAACGCAAGCCTCGAACTTGCTGGGGAATAGGGAGAGCCCACTAGGGGCTTTATCTGCACTTGCAGATCGATATCATTCACGTAGTAATCAACTATTACCGGCAGAGCGGACCTCCATTTAAGGGCCTTTCACAGTCTGCCGGACGTTGCCGTCCGACATGTTATAAGAGTGCCGCAGTGCGAGGGAAGCTGCGGTGAACAACCGTCAGTTCCGACTTTTCAGTGCAAAATATGAGGCGAAACCAACACGTTTTGACCCGTCATAACTTGCTCCGACGTCGTGTCAATGATTTCACCGCAGTGCGACGTCGGTCGGCCGACATCGCAGTGCGGGCCGTACCGAAGCCGCAGCCCTATCCTATAACGTACCGGACGGCGTCGTCCGGCAGACTGTGAAAGGCGCTTTACCGGCTGAGGGGGCAGTGATTACGGGCTGAGGGGCAGCCATTTACCGGCTGAGGGGCAGTGAACGCGGTGTGAGGGGGTCACCACTTGCCGGCTGAGCGCTCCACCATTTACCGGCTGAGGGGGCAGTGAATACCGGGTCTCGCCCGGGTACGATCTTTAGTCAGCCGGTATTGCCTGCCCCCTCGGCCGGCGTTACTGCCTGAGTTGCCGGACAAAAAATGAAAAATTTCAATCAGAAATATAGCTTTGATTGACGGGATAAGTCTGGGCAGAGTAAGGCCCCGGTCACAGTTGGATGAGCCGACGTCTCCAGCCCGGTCGATACACACAGAATGCACTGGAAATGAGATGCAAAAATCACTCGGTGTATCCGACGCGGTCGATATCCATGCAATACGTGGATGACGGCGGATGAGAAAATCACCGGGTGGGCGGGTCGATGATAAAACATTGCGTGTCACTAGAAAGCTAACCTTACTGCTACCTCCGTTACTTCACCATACTCTCCTTCACTATTTCTCTGAACAGGTGCAATCCTGTTGGCCACGTAATCATCGTCATATCTAGTTGGATGCACCGAGTGATTTTCTCAACCTCACTCCATCAATCTAATCATCCGTATCGACGGTGTGGGTGTGAGGGGGTGCGGGGGAGAGGTGGGGGTGCTGGGGGGAGTCGGTGGGTTACAGATGCAAATAAAAATAAATAAAATAAAAAAAACCAACTCTGACCGGGGCCTAAGCAGTGGAGCGGTCGGTGATGGCAAAACATGACAACAATAAAGAGATTCTGACATGATAAGCCCAAAAAGCCTTGCTTCGACCGGCTCAGAATGTGCGACCTGAGCTATAAAAATATTTGGTCGAAAATAATAACACCTTTATATACTTGACAGTAGGTTTGAAAGTGTAGTGGTAATTACAGAAAATGTATAATGAAAAAGCAAACCACTCTTTTACACGAACAGGTTGAGTTCCAAGAAAAATTCAAACCCAGACGTATAAACTTTTGAATTTCACGTTTGGTTGTCTTAAAATCTGGGCATTTTGAACGTACTTGCAATTGCTTTGCCGTACAGGTTTGTTATCCGGTAGAACTGGTTCATTTGTGGCCTGACGTTTCGAGCGAAGCGTCGTTTTCAAAAGCCTGAAAGTGTTTCCAAACTAAAGCCACTTATGAGGTGCTCGATCAAACGCCTTTTCGCTCTTAGACTTATTACAAACAACCGCTGAACTTGAACGAGCCACAGTAACTAATACAGAAACCCA
This sequence comes from Aplectana chamaeleonis, assembly GCA_029168955.1. Lineage (NCBI taxonomy): Eukaryota > Metazoa > Nematoda > Chromadorea > Rhabditida > Cosmocercidae > Aplectana > Aplectana chamaeleonis. Next base: position 224,450 of record JAPDOI010000012.1, on the reverse strand, counting down.
CCCACACCAGCTCCACTAACGACGAGCTCCTTATCGACCAGGTACATAGAACGCGGCACAAGAGGCAAGTGAGCCCATGCGGCATTCAGGCCTTTGGAAACGACGATTTGCTCGAAACGTCAGGCCACAAATAAACCAGTTCTACTGGATAACAAACCTGTGCGGCAAAGCAATTCCAAGTATGAACTTTTACTTAGAAAATTCCCAAAGAATACTTCTGCCATCAATTTGTCGACGTAGCTTCTTTGGGGTCAGGGACAATGGTCTTCTTGACCCTGACAATGAGAAGCTGTAGCGAATGCTTCCGAGCTTCAACTACCTTTCCAAATAGTTTCCGAACTTTTGCGGTCGGAAATAATCTTCCAAAACTCCGCCAAACGAGGTTGTAAGCAATGCTGAGTACAAACCTGGTGTCTAATACATTCCAAAAAACTACAGTCGGTAGCGGTGGATAAGCGTAAACGGTCAACTTCTGGTTGTTCTACTATGCTTATACACCGTTACCGACTGTAGTTTTCGGAATGTAGCAAGCACCAGGTTCGTACCCAGCATTGCTCAGAACCTCGCTTGGCGAAGTTTTAGAAACGTATTTTCTACTACAAAAGTTCGAAAAATCGTATAGTGTCAATATAGGTGACCACTGTGCTTGTGTATAGGTTACACTATGAAGAGCCTATTCGTGTTCAAGAAAGACCCCGGTGTCTCCGAACCTCAAAAAATTTTGAAAGATTTATGACGTGGGTGAGCAGTGTGGACACACGGTTCCGGGGGGCAAAACAGCCTCGGGTGCACATTGTGGAAACGCGGCCTCTCAGATTCCATTGAAGCGAATAGCTTCTTTTCGAATGGTCTACAGCGAAAACTTGCGGTTGGTCAATGCGCAATCTCCAACGAGAATAAGTGCGAGGACATACTTCCCAACCTGTTGCAAATTTTTCCACTCGTCCCTATCACTTTTGTCTTGATCGTTTTTCGCTTCCAGAGTTATGTAAGCATGATCCCGGCAAAAGATTAAAATAATGGGGATGTCACTTACATATAAGGTGAGATAATTGAGAAAGAAGAATTGGAGGAATGTTGGCCACGAGAAAATCAGCGATGAGCGGTATGGATCGTTTTTATCCATAACGGGGTCACACCACACACCTGACACACAGAATGCGGCTAAACTTCCCATAATCCAGAGATTGACGATACTTATAAATTAAACGCCATATGCATATAGGATGATGTCGACTGTCGAGTACAAGGTTCAACGAGTGGGACGTTTCTCTAGGTATTCTGGACTCTTTATTTCGTACGCGTATATTTGAACACCATAAATAGAAAAGGATTCAAGCTTATGAGCCTTCAGAACAGCCTGCGTTTGGAATTGGTGATGCGGCAGCATGACTTTCATTAAACGATTTTTACCTCTTCTACGCCTCCCTAGCCTGAAGACAAGTACTGGTACACATTCAATGTTTAAATGGTTCAGTATTAATTCAACAACGCCCCGATCATGAAGAGTTCTTCTCACTGGAGAAAGAGAATCATACTCGGGAACTCCCTTGATTATGATAGATTCTTCTAACCCTTCGAAAAAACGAGGATTGTCATGGACTAGAGTAGAAGGCATTCGATCGTCAGAACCACGAGAATCGTTCTGATATTGAATGAGGGCCTGAATGAGGGCCTGCCTCAAAAAAGCAACTTCTTCTCGGAGCTCAAAAATTTCCTCACGATTCTGCTCAAAGATCACGGACATTTGGCTTTGAAGGATGAGGACTTGACTTGTCAAGGTCTTCAGGGAACCGTGAAATCCTTGATTTGCAAGATGTAGTTGATCTAGAGCGATGGCGATTTCATCTTTTGGTGTGCTTTTGTCATCATTATTGTCGCTGGTCTTCATAGTCTCCTGCAAAACATAATTAGGAGATCAAGAATTTTCTGAGCACAGAAATTTCTATGAGGTTGCAATCAAGGGAAAAATGAAGAACTCTGATTTGCTACGACGTAATTACTAGGCGATATTACATTTTGTGACGGATTAATTGGATACACAAAGATTCTACTTAGAGTTCAGTCTGATGGATGGACAGGGCTGTGACGGTGGATCTTCGCTGGCGACCGGAAGGCTCCGTTCTAACGTCAGGTGACCGTAAAGTGACGCTGGGGATTTGCATCTTCAGCATTTGTTCATCATGCAGCCATTTTGTGCGTGATCGTCGATCAGTCACATCTGTATGCATATAAATGTTTATAACGATATCGACAGGAAAAGCCCCTCACTTTTGAATGTGAGGAGACGCGAAATTCTTCAGGATTGCCTTAAATTTTAACTCGGATCGTACTGAATTCGATGACTCAAGGTTGTATCTATAGCAAAGTCTATTCACCACAAAGTCCTCTACGGCAAGCTGGGTCGCCATAAAGGGGAGAAATTCGTGCGTGGGTTGCTGAATGCTTCGACATTGAACGTGAAGCATATCAATGCCATCAAAGCAGCTGACGGTAGCATCCACTGATGCCCGATTGATGTAGGGCAACGATGGCGACAAGTTCCCAAACCCGCATGTCCAGTCTGTGAGACTCATCCTAAGACCTGCTTTTCGTATAGCAGAAGATGTAGTCAGTAAAACGGTTGCTAACACTGAGCTGAGCAAAGCGACCAGCCCGGATGATCTGCCTGCTGACGCTTTGAAGTTTTTGGGCCATAACGGCTGAGAATGGATGCGAAACAGTTTATTCGGACCATCGCTGGAGGCAAAACCCCGATATCTGGCAAACAAGTGTAACTTAGCTGTTACATTCACTTCGTGCTCCTCGACCACGAAAAAGCTTTCAATCGCATCCCTCGCGACCTCACATATGTGCCACTGAAGTTTAATGGAGCGCCAGAAGAGTGGGTGCTAATTGAGATGGGTGAGGATGCTGTACGGGAATCCATCCAGTGTTGTAAAGTCCTCAGCAGGAACTAGTAGCCCTTCCTATTCAAAGGCAGTGTTCACTATAATTTCCGTTCCCGAGTTTCTACCGGAAACAAAAGATTTGAAGCCTGCTGGTACCCGTAGTGGAAGAAAAACTGAGAGAAACGCTCGAAAATGGGTGAAATCGGGGCTCCAGTCAATGCAATGCATTTTTACGGCGGGCGAGATGAGGTGCAATGGGTGCACGTTGGACGAGTTAACGCGGAACCTAACATCGGCATGGATCCTGAAGAGACTTTGCGTTCCCCATCGGAGGTTGGCGCAAACTCGGTGTACCTATGTTATAGCTTATGATACCGAGTTTGCGCCAACCTTCAACAGTGAACGCGAAGTCTCTTCCGGATCCATGCCGACGTTACATCAGCTGAGACATGAATCAAAACAATACAAAAATGGTGACTCCCAATAACGGACAGAAGAATGATAAGCCCAAAAACGAACAGAAGAGTGACAACCACCAAAACACAGTTATTCAAAAACAAAGCAAATGGAGGACAAGGATGGAGAGTGCAGTCAGCCGCCTGTGGAAGTGGCCATGATTGACCCGTGATATTGATCAAAATCGGTGGAACGGCTGTCGTTGGCATAATGACATCAAAAGACCAACGTCTTCGGAAACTCGTCACAAGAAAGGTGGCCTGGCTACTCTTGGGCGGGTTGGCTTTCCAAACTAGCCACTTGGAATCCGTTTTTGGCGATTGCTGGCCCGTTTTCGGTGCTTCTTTAGACGCTATCCGACCCATCTCCTGTTGACATAACATTTCACTGTTGAAACACGTGAACAAAATTCATCGCGAACACTGCCTTTAAACTGGGGTCCAACGAGGCACCGTCTTATTGCCGCAGCTGTTTAAGTTGCTTATCTTTCATCATTAATATTGAATACACTTACTCAAGACCTGCAGAAACCGCATCTATGAACTATGCTGTACGCCGACGATGTCCAGTGTGCCTATCTTAAAAGACACACGCTAAATAAGGCCCTGAAATAGAGGTTTTCCCAACTCCAGCACGTGTCTGCGAAGGTCTGAGACTGCGAATCTAAAAATCAAAACTCTGGCCACGCTCTACCTTAATTTCCTGAAAAGGGTTGATTAAACCTGCTGCTGGCACTGCGAACAGCGTGACTGTGCTTCGTAGAAGTTATTCACAATTATTAGTTGTCCAATCAAGGAGTACGAAATCTGACTGAACTCACTAGATTGTGCGGGTATCTTAACGAACCATTTCTTGGTTTGATGTGTTGCATATTGTGCTCCTTAACAGAATTCCCCTCAATGACGTTTTGATCTGAAGTAGACTGTGACTCTTTGTGAGCTGAAAATCTTCTCGTTATGAGGGAACAGGCATACCTGGAGTTGATGGCGGCATTCGAAACGCAAAATCCAAATGATCATCCGAAGCATTAACAAAGAAAAATAAGGCCTAGACAAAAAATGCGAACCATTGGAGTGCTCGGGCTTGATGGTCACTTACCAGAAGGAATATCATTGCAATGAACAAATCTGAGAATGTTTTGCAGCGGCATTCGGTGGGGTTTGATGTCTGACCTCGGGCTAAAAGAAAACACACACGGGCAGTGCGTCTGGCTCTTTTCATTAGTTCACCAAATTGACATACCGTCTGCAATGTAGGCAAAGTAGGGCCTTACAGTATGCGCTGCATTCCATCAGCTGTCAAACACATCGAAGCTCCACGAGAAAACCGTTATAACAAGATCTGTTTTTCAAGCTAAGAAGAGCATTTATATTTCAGCAGGTTGCCAGCACCTGATCATGCACAACCTTCACAAAGTCACCCAGGCTTTTTAATATCACATACATATAAGCAGCGGCCAAAAATCTGTTGACATCTTTGCTATCTATGTCTATAAATATCTGTTCCCGTAAGATGGTGATGCCGATATATTGAAGTATGCTACAGGACTATAACGTAACTGTGGACCGATGAGAACATTATTTGTCTATATTCGCAATCTGCCAAATTTTGACCCTTTTTGAATTTGTTAGCTTTCCTCATCGTTTTCGATATTCTCGTGGTGATTTTCGCATTTTTCAGGATTGCTCGCTTCGTTTACCTGGAAGTTAAAATTTGTTACATAGCCATCATAGATCTATCATCTGATATTCTAAAATGGTACATCTGGAACTGTCCTTAGAAGTCAGTTCGAAATCACAATTTCCAAAAGTTTATGTTCCTTGCAAGAGTAAAGATTTGGCATTGTCATATTTTCGCAAAACTAGATATATACTCAGTAAAAAGGGGAACTCAAAGAAATGTTTTAAAAAGTGCCGAAATATTTCACGAAAGGATTTGGCGTTGCATAATTTGATTTTTGGGAAATGTAGTGAAATATGTAACTAGTTGAATGCATGATTTGACAGTCGAGCTTGCGCCAATTATTGGATGTTGTGCAAAACGAGAGGTAGCATTGTATGAGCCAATCCGTAGAAGGTATAAAAGCAAAAGCACGCGCGGTATAGCTCAAACAGTTGAGCTCACCTAAAGGCATCGTACGCGCAGAAAACTGTATATTACTTTTTCATGTTTTTATGTAGCTTAGCCGCCCTAGTGATCGAATATGTCAAAAGCGCCCACAAAAAACTTCCATTTGTAAAGAAAATTCATTCGGAACACATTTTAAATACGAATTTGAATTTCGCGCCAAAATCGTTTTTGAGGTTTTTCTGCATTCAGGGGCCTCGTCACTGTTATTTTCGAAGTTTTTCTACATGTGAAGTTTGTGCCATAACTGATTTTCATGTTGTTTGCCGCTCGAATCTACATTCTATGAAAAAGTTCTAGATGACTGGTGAGAACTGGTGGCGGATCCTCATCTTCAACCTCTTCCAACCTCATAACCATAGGTTTTCGAAGCGCCAAACCTCACCGGTGTGGTCTACCGGGTTCATTCATGAATTTGAGCCCAAAAAATGGAAAATGATTTTTAGCGCGAACGATGCCTTTAACATGTGCTAACTGCCGGATCACAGCTCCCGAAAGAACTTTCGCTGCTTCCCTTCTCACGCGTGATTTTGTTTTGATATGTTCAACGTATAAGCTCATACAACGCGACCTCTCATTTTGCACAACATTAATCAATAGTTGGTGCAAACTCGACGGGCCAGAGGCTCTCTACACAGCGAGGACGACACCTACTTGGTACAGGCCATGAAATGGCCAAATTCCCTTAGTTCCTACGCGTGCTGGTGTGGAGAGGAGGTTAGAGACACGGGGAGAGCGTAGGGTAGACGGAGGCCGAGGCGTCGCGCGCGCCGCTCGCGCCTTGAGTGATGTGAATTTAGCCGTTTTATAGAGGGTACATAATTCTGAAAAATGAAAACGAAGTGCCTATTCTCTTCATTATAGAAAAGAAGAAAAAAATCCCATCCTTGTATCAAAGCTATCAACTCATTGAAATTTGCGACGTGAGCAAAAATACTTATTGCAGAATATTTTTGCTTCCAGCTGACGTTTGGGAGAGATGAGCGCGACATGCAGAAAAACTTGCATCTGTACTGGGATGTTCGGCAGCGCATTGATTTTGATAACTACAGATTGTGAAATGGGGTTCAAGCAGGTTGTCCACTCTAAAAACTACGATATTATCGCAACAGTCCAAATCCTTAGCATCACCATAGCTAACAATGACTTTTCATCCAGCTTTGCAATAGATGACGTGCCAAGCATTATCAATTTGGCATCAGCGCGCCCTAATCGCACAATTCTGCGCGGGTCATGCATTTGTATGAGGAGTTGGTCCCGACGCGATTGCCCGATACCGTACCGGGGAATATCAGCGTTCGACACGCAAGGGCTTACTCACAGACCGCTGCTATCTTGAAGCTTCATATCGGCCCCCGGAGAGGCTTCGATGCCGCATCTGCGGTATAGTAACAGTCGGCATGGATCCTTGTGACACTTGCGTCCTTGTTGTTTGTTGGCGCAGACTCGGTGCGCATGTGCTATAACTGACGTCCTCCAAAATTTGCGGTAACACACCTCAAGGAACGAAAAAAGTCAGTAGGATCCTTCCCGACTGTACGTACTACAGGCCCTAAGGTTCCATCCACAACAGACGATCAGAGGCAGCCGTCAACGACCAGCGGCAGGCGTCAAGTCGCGGCTCAAACGCTGGCGCATGACGCTCAACCGCTGGTGCATGCGACGTGCCCGAGGACCGCACGGGGTTAACGATGGTGTTGATAATATTAGTGACAGCCCTTACTGGCGCTATGCCTCCACCTTCAGCGATAGGGCGGCTGCAGTGGTCGCTGGAGGCCGCTGAGGGGTGAGATCAAATCTAGATGTTGAAGACGCGAACCCCCAGCGTCACTTAACGCTAGGACGCCTGCTATAGACGGAGCCTAAGACATGTTTGGGCTAGCCATTTTCAACAATCAGGACTCTTCAGAACTTCACGTCGCGTTTACGTATCGATCGATCTCGGCGCAACTGGCTAATTGAAAGAATGCGAATAGTGCCACCTCATCGGTATCATCTCTTTGCATTGGTCTTTTTCGATGTTTCGCCCGTTTTTGCTGCTTTCTTCTGCACTTTCACTCCAGCACAAGCCTATAAGGTAATTCACACTGAAGCTCAAGAGTGCAACTCGTATTGCGCACTGCTTTTGAAGAGTCGTAAAGATTCCATGTTTTAAGTAGGATGAATTACCAAAGGAGTATATTTTAATATACCTTTTATGAGTGAAGAAAAACATTTTCAAACGCTTCATCAAGGTACACACATAAATTGACATCACATAAGAAATTGTCGTTACAAAACTGCAATGGCTGTGGTAAGAAGCGCACATACAAGCATCAGGTGGTTTTAAAAACTGTTGCAAATTGTTGAATTGCTCATTGAAGTACCTAATCATGAATACACCAAAGTCGCTTTTTACCTGAACAAAATCCTCAGAAGGAATGGAACACCTGTGTCGGGACGGTACTCCATCCTTGGGTTCTTACACATTACTCGGAAGATAGACGATGAACTCGTTGACCTTGACTCCGGAAGATCGTTCGGTCTTGAACTCCATAATCGACTTAGTTATCCATTTATGTATGCAGAGAGTACGAAGCTTTTCAATGAAAAATTCGGTCTTCAACTCGGGACTATTCTAGACGGGGGAGGGGCACCCGAAATTTTTTCATAAAAATGAAATGAACCACCGATCTAGGTGGCCCACATGAAGTGTGACGGGCTTCAGAAAATCGATTTTCGATTATTTTTTGTCTCGGTCACTCCTCATTGTGTTGTTATGTTACGGCCATTATAATTTCCTTTTTCCAGAAAACGATGGTATCGATAGAAGGTCTGCTCAACCGAGGGTCGTCAGTTTCCGACATTTCGAAGACACTCAAACTGCATCGGGAGTAGGTACATCGGGTAATAAAACGATTTGATGAGACTGCTAAGATTGAAAATCGTCCGAGGGGAAGATCAGAACAAACTGCGAGGACTCCTACTCTTCGAAAGGCCATCTAAGGCAAGCTTCGCCGAAATCCTGCAAGAAGCATGAGAAAATTGGTAAGGAGCACAGTGTAGGCCGGTCTACCATGCAACGACTGATCAGAGATGATCTAGAATTGTATCCTTCCAAAATCACCGGAGGACAATGCCTCACCGAAGAAATGAAGGCCTGCAGGTTGCAAAAATGCAGGTGGATTAGGACACTTGAGCGCGGTGGCAAGCTTGACCGGATTCTCTTCACGGATGAGAAACTATTTACCACTGAAGCAGTCCAAAACATGCAGAATCGACGGGAACTGCTGTCAAGACAGAGTCAGGCGGGCGTTTTCCAGGTGGATAACAGAGGAGACGTGGAAATTTTCGAAATTTTGATTTTTCCAAGGGGGGGGGAGACGTGAAAACTTCGGGCCAAAATTTTAAAAAGGCAACCATAGGAGGCATCTAGGCGTCACCGACCTCAGGTTGGCTGCCTCTTTAAAGTCACTTAATTGGGGGATTGCTACTGGCCCTGGTGGATGACGCTAGGGACACGCCATTCACACCGGCACTAGTGCATCCATGTAAGCTCTGATGCCAAGTTTTCAGATTTTAGGTATTACCTACCCCTAACAACTTAGCTTCAAAGTCCTAATCAATATTCGAAAAAGGAATTCTTTTTTTTGTCGGAGTAACGCTTCTCTGCAGAGAACTACATATAGGAGCTAATGCACGAACCCGAAGGGAATCGTGAACCTCTGGATTGTGGCAAGCCGCGTCGCGTTCTCTATACCGCTCGCATAATTTTGTCGGAGAGCGAGCGATGACGCGTTTTGCCCTCTTTTCAACCTTGTGAAATAACCCCCTTCAAGCTAAGATTTGAGCTAAACTAAGTAGCTCCCAATCGTCTTTAAAAATTTCATGATTCTGGCCACGAAGGCTACTGAATGGCATAGCCTTTGCGAGGGTTTCGTTCAGAACTAAGGCATCTTCAATAGTCCTCACCGCAAGCGCGGCACGCGCTTGACGCGTGGGAACGGCGGTAGACTATGAAAGTTCTGCCCGCGCGGCACGCGCGGTAAGAACTTTCATAGTCCATCAGCACCGCCATAGCGGCGCCGCCCGAACCGTCGTGGCGGTTCTACCGTTTCAATCAATAATTGCTTCTCGATTTGAGTCCACTCCAATATAAATAATTCTGCGACTATCCTGCTCCACCGCATACTCAAATGCAAACCGGGAATTTCTTTACAAGTCCCAGTTGAGGCCCGACTTTTACCCGCACCGCCATGGCGGTGCCGCTGGAGATTTCATAGTGGCTTCCCGCTCGTCCCGCGCGTGCCGCGTGGTGAAAAGTTTCATAGTCCACCGCTCGTCCCGCGCGTGCCGCGCTTGCGGTGAGGACTATGAAAGATGCCTGAAGAAGTTTCGCAATCAGCCAGGTTTCCAATTTCTGTATCGCGGTAAAAGGAGCGCATTTCTAATCTCAGTCCCTTCGTCATGGTTCATTATTATGAACCGAATGCCAAGCTTCTTCAGTTCTCAATTTAAATCCCACAAAAGCTATATAATGGCGTATCCCTCAAGGCCAGGGTCAGGAATGTCACCATAGTTTAGCTCAAAGTTGAGTTTGAAGCAAGTTTGAAAGACGAAAAAGACGCGAAACGCGTTCTAGCGCGCTCTCTGACCAATTCCTACGAGTGGTGAGTATTGTAGAAGTGCGTGTCGAGCGTGGGGTATCACTTATAATCAGTTATGGAAAACGATCGATATCACTCATCGCTGTTTCTGCCACTGGTCAACATCCCCTTCAATTCTTGTTCCCTAGCCATCATTTTTCGTTCTTTCTCGTTTCTTTCTTCCCTTATTATTGTTTGTTCGCATAGTGATTCTATATTTACCTATTTATTAGGCCGGGAAACTTATCAGTCTCCGCGCATTTTTCCAACTGCAGGATCTCCATGGAGATTTCGCACTGAATTTCGCGAGTCCTGGCCACTTGTTGTAGACCAATCGGAAAGAAAGTGTTGGCTTCATTGGAAAGCGTGGTTGGCTCGTTCTAGAGAAATTCATTTCAGCGACTTCGAATTAATGAAAATGAGTTGATTCTCAAATCTCTCAAACTAATTGTAGAGCGTTGAATTGCCTTTTGAACGCTCTGTAATAGGGCAAAATAGTTCTCAAATATTAGGTTGACGCAAAAATTTCCGGACTTCTCACGACTTTGAATAGAAAACATTTATTCAAAAACAAACAAGGCTCACCCAAGAAAATAATTTCATCACATTCAAGGATCCTTCGCTTAGGGCACCGATTGGGCAGATCATGAATTCCCGACGCGTAGAACTCTGGCTGTTTCGAGTCAAAGTATTCTTTTATAGTCACTTTGACTTCATCATTGTTAGTGAACTGTTTTTCATCCTGGAAGTGCTGCATCGAGCGGAACAGATGGTAGTCGGAAGGGGCAAGATCTAGGCTACATGGACGGTGAGGAAGAACTTCCCAGCGCAGGTCCAGCAGTTTCTGTCGGGTTAGCCGGGATACATGTGGCCGAGCATTGTCGTGAAGAAGGCTAACAGTGTTCTTCCCAGGGACCTGGACCTGGTCTGGGAAGTTTTTCCTCACCCTCCGTATAGCCCAGATCTTGCCTCTTCCGACTACCATCTATCCCGCTCAATGCAGCACGAAAAAATGCTGTATGAAAAACACTTCACTAACGATGACAAAGTCAGAATGGCCTTAGAAGAATACTTCGACTCGAAACATCCAGAGTTCCACGCGTCGGAAATCCATGATCTGCCCAATCGGTAGCGAAGGATCGTTGAATGTGATGGAATTTAATTTGTTAGGTGAGCCTTGTTTGTTTTTAAAATAGATGTCTTTTATTCAAAGTCGTGAACAGTCCGGAAACTTTTGCATCAACCTAATATAATTCCACATTTTGAAAAAAGGTGCGATCTCTTCTTCCTCAACGTTTGGTCGAAAAAAAGTTCTCGTATTTTTAAATATCACCATAACAATAACAATAGGTTTATCGGTAACATAAAATCGAAACAATACAGTAATTCAAGTTGAATGAGACGTACCGATGTTATGGAGCAATGTAATCACGACCTTATAGTCAATACAAAGAAAAGAAAGATTAGGACGAAAGTTTAGGATAAATCGCAATTATGATATCAAACAGATTAGTAGAGATGAAACATGGCGGACGGAGTGGGAACGTATGGTGGCGAAGGGCAGTGGGAGGCCAACACTGCAAACCGAGTGAGGTACTAAACGGTTCCGGGTACCAACTTCGTAGGCCCGCCAACACCACCAAGGCCCACGTGACTCCTGGGTTAGGAAGCGGAGAAAGCAGTGGAAGTATTATTTAGATATAAGTAATTACAGTTACAACCATTAGTAAGGAATAAAACAGAAGGTGAGGTATAGGGTGATCAGAAAAAAAACAACAACATTGTCTTGTAAGGTGATTAGTCAACGTTGCTGCCAGAAAGGCTTAAGCAAACTGATATTGTAGAGAAAAGCAGTACCTAGGTAAAATCATAGTAAGTAATAGTGAGAAGGATGACATTTACAGTTTCAAGTAATGATATATAGAAATACAAAACGCAGGAATTGAATCTGAAAAGAAGTACAGTTAAAAGAGCGTGGAAGCAAAACTCAAAATTAAAAGAAACCCATCCTTTTGAGATAAGCTTCGAGTCCATTACTGAAACTTTCCGGCGTTGACGACAGAACTAGTTCAGGTGGCAAATCGTTCCAAACTTTTGCCGAACGCACCAAAAAGGACTCAAGAAATTGCTGTGTATGAACAATTCCAGTGTAAATTCTGAATTGATGACCTCTAGTTCTTTCATTAAACCTTGAAAAAGATATGATCTCAGTTTTGTTGATGTCTACATAGCCCATAATGATCTTAAAAAGGAATTTTTGATCGTAAATGACTCGCCTAAGCTGCAATGAATTGCAGCGAAGGCGAGACATACGCTCTCGATAGCTGAGACGGAACAGACCATTTCTGGCAAATATCTGCTTTGTGAACCTGTTTTGGACGTTTTCGATTTTGTCAATGTATTGCTCTTGGGATGGTGACCATAATGAAGTGCAATATTCTAGAATCGGCCTAACGTAAGTTTCAAAAAGTCTGAAAAGTACTCTTGGGTCGCTGGATCTGAAAGCTCGGAATATGCGATTCGATTTGGCGTGAGCTATTCTTATGACCTTCTCGATATAGTCCTCAAAAGAAAGGCGATTGGAGTACTGAATTCCAAGGTCTCGAACAGAATCGGAAACCATAAGCTGGTGACTACCCAGATGAAAAATGCAATTTTGAGGGTGCCTGCGGCCAATATACATCACCGAAGTTTTATCAAGCGATATATCCAGCTTCCATTTTGTGGACCAGGATAGCAACGCGTTCAATGCTTGCTGAAGAGCAGTGACGTTATTGATTGTGAACAGTTTATAATCATCTGCATAGATTGAGCATTGGACATTCGGGGGAAGGCAGTTGGGCATGTCATTAATATAGAGTAAAAACATCAATGGCCCAATACAAGTACCTTGAGGGACACCGCTAGGTGTGGGGTAGCTGTCAGAAAAGGCGCCGTTAACCAGAACCTTCTGAGTACGATTGTTCAGGAATGACTGCAAGAACTTCAACAGGCAACCTTTTAGTCCATATGCTTTACCATTTACCATTTGGATTAGCACTAGTGTCAATGGTTTGGTCAATCAAGTACTTTCCGTTGTTTTTGACACCTGTCTCCACCTCTTTACCTATTTATCGGTATTCTGACAGAAACTGTTCTGCAGCGTATTGCAAACGTGCTCGGGCCGGCTTTAGAATCGTCGTTGTTGATAGATATCAGAAGTCTGGTTACTTTCCATAGATGGTTCGTAACAATTCTATGCTTCACATAAAGTGAAAAATTTCTCCGGCTCCCCGATCCGGAAATCGATAGAATTGAGATAAAAGAGACAGCGCGCGTCACAATCAATCTGCGCAACCGATCGCGCGCTCAACGGCCAATCAATTCAGTGGGTTTTTTTTAAACTGGGATTTTCGTTATGAGTGAACCAGTATTAAATAATTTCAAGGTGCATCATGTCTGCCCGCCAGTTATATAAGTTACTGTTTAGTAAAGACTTTCCAGCTGAAATGGAGAGGAAAACCTTTGTCTTGAGAAACGACAACAAATTCAGTTTATGGCGTGTGGACACGCGGTCTATTACAGTTTGACGCTAGGTTCTCTTAAAGGCAGTGCTCACTATAAATCTCGTTCTCGAGGTCTCGGTGTGAAACACTAAGTTGGCTGGTGCTGTAGAGGATATGGTCGAAGAAAGCAACGAAAACTGGCCAGAAATAAATACAAACGGCTTTAGAAGCTCTCCCGGTGCGCCTACCTATCCCGGTCCGCCCCCAATCGGACGAACTTGTGACGCCGCACACGCTTCGATGGCAAATTGCCAAGCAACGGGTGGTGGCCATCGTGTATCAACACCCCTGAGGAGGCGGGAGAAACGGGGGAGGAGCGAGGTACCTGATTGGACGCAACGCGGGGCAAGCTCGTGTTGCGTCCAGTCAGGAACCTCGCTATTCCCCCGTTTCCCCCGCCTCCTCGGGGGTCTTGATCAAGGATGTGCGTAATTACGACTAACGAATTTAACGACTAACGGGCTTTTTGTGTGTTATGTCTAACGACTAACGAAATGAAAAATATTTTAGTTAGCAATGTTATCAATGCCAGTTCCGTTAGAAAATCAGTAGTCATTCACATCGCGCTCCAACCCAAGGATTACATCGGAATTGATACATAGTTCCATGTTGAGAGTACGGATGAACCATAGCCTTCAGTATCCATTATTTCTGGTGATACTGCTTCACAGTTCTGGAACCCCCACATTATGACCCCAACCAAACGTCGCGCAAGGTAAGTCGCAGCATTTATGCAACTTCGTGTCGATCGCATGACTTCATGGTAGACTTACTGAAACAGTCCCGACACTGACCGGCTCCAGCGGAGACGGGTACTTTCAGAAGTGACAATATGTGTGGAGCGGTGCCTGCAGGCCACAACTGCGCACTGACGGGGACTGTATCCGATGATTGGATTGTAAAAGTCTGCTCCGCCCTCCGATTTTCCTTCATAAATTCAAGATATGGGATTTTTCTAAAGTGGTGCTGGACCTCTCAGTGGGTGGAGATTCCACTTGAGTGCTAATTTCTTCCGGCCTAAACCCCATTATGGGAACAAGCTCGAAATGCCGCGCGCGCTGCGCGCGCTCATTTCGCGACGCTTGAAGAAGAATATTTAGTCAAAGTTGCTGCAGTTTTCCGTGCGTCACTATGGGGTAGAGCTCATATAACATCATATACCGTAGAACGTTAAATTTTGCACAGAAAAAAGCGAAGAGTGCAAGATTTCCTCGGTTTCCCATATTGCTTATTTTCCCGCCGAAAAAAAAGAGCAAAAATCGACAAACAAACACTTTCGAGTATGAGGCTTTTATTCATAATTTTAATTACGTATATGTAGCTTTGCAGTTTGAACTAGGCTGTCTAACGATGCATGTTTTGGAAAACATACAACTCTTTATGCCTTCCTTCTTTTCTAATCATAGTGGCATTTTTCTGCCTCAACTGCACCTATTTTCAAAGCCTAGATTTTTAACGTCTAACGATTAACGACTAACGACTAACGAGGGTTTTGGTCTATTGAACGACTAACGACTAACGAATTTCAAAATTTCTATTACGCGCATCCCTGGTCTTCATACACGATGGCCACCACCCCCAAGCAACTCTGCCGCAGTTAGGCGCTATTCATACTACTCAACGCCAGCGCGGTACGCGCGTGCCGCGCTGGCGTGGCGTTTGAGAATGAATGGCCTAACGCCTCGCCCGCACGGCACGCGCGTGTCGCCCGCTCCGCCATGGCGGCGATGGCCGTAATGGCTTTTTGACCATTTTCACCACTAAATCATCATCAATTTCATTTCGTTTATTTATAATTAATTCCATTGCTCTCCTCTGCTATCGTGGTGGTGCAAGCATTCACAAAATTTGGTTGTTTGGGAAAGTTAGGCCCGCTTTTTTCCGCTCCGCCTAGGCGTCGCCGCTGGAGTATTCATAGTCTCCGCAAGCGCGGCACGCGCGTCACGCGCTTGAAAAGTATTCATACTCTAACGCCACGCCAGAGCGGCACGCGCGTGCCGCGCTGACGTTGAGTAGTATGAATAGCGCCTTAGCATTATCGATTTGCGCAGATTTCGCGATTAGCGCGCGCTTGCCGAAATCAGCAGGGCCCATGATTCTCGTCCACGCCCTGAATTTAGAAACCGCTATTTTGACTTATTTGACTTATTCTGGACGTTTTTCTCCCCTGTTTCTTCACTATTAGTTACCTCACGACTAAACGATCCCATTTTTGGGTCGAACTCGAGTGCGATATTCATCGTGAACACTGCCTTCAAAGGCACAGTCCAACCTCGTAGGTAATTTTTGATATTATGGTCCGGTCGCCGTCTGTAGTAACCCTGCCAAGCGCGAAATCTGAATTTGCCCAAAAAAGCGAGAAAAAGCTAGGAAAAAGCCGACCACGCCCCCTTGAAAGAATAAATGGGCAACGCCCACTGGCAGTTTTCCGACCTCCATAGGGAAAAGATGCGCGAATGATTTATTTCAAAATCTATGTTCTTCTTTTTGTTTTCGGTCTGGCTTCATTTTGTGACCTGCTTGAGAATGATGGCCGCGAATAACGAGGAAATACGGGCTCGAGACAACTCGTACGCGAACCACTACCAGTTGAAATTCAAAATTTTCGAAGAGCCATAACTCAGTTCGCAGTGAGTTCTGAGCGATTCTGGAGACACCATTGTGATCAGCGTAAAATTTTCTCCAAGATAAGCAGAAAAACTAAAAATCGATTCTGAGCTCGCATTGTGGCTTTAAGGAGCTAATAGTTTTTTTTTTCGAATGGCCTATAGTCGCGAAATTCCCAAAATTTAATGTGCGATCCCCTACTGAAGAAAACGCGAGTACTCATTCCAAACCAAATATAGCCTTGTTGCGCATTTTTCCCCTCCTTCGTTTCTTTTTTGTCAGTCTCATTAACAGAAAGCAGATCAACGAGGATATCACTCATACATAAGGTGAGATAGCTAAGAAAGAAGAATCGGAGACACGTTGGTCACAAGAAAACCAGCTATGAGCGATATCGATCGTTTCTATCCATGACGGGGTCAACCCACACACTCAACAAGGGCACTGGGATGCGGTGAGACTTCCAACAATCCAGAGATTGACGATACTCACAGATTTATTGCCATATGATATTTAGATGATGCTGATTGTCGAGTACAAGGTTCAACGAGTGGGGTACTCCTGTCTGTAACGGGGACTCTTTAGCTTGTAGGCTTGTATGTGAATGTCATCATCAGAGAAGGATTCAAGCATATGGGAGTTCTTAATAGCTAGATTTCTGAAATGGTGATGCGGCAGCATTACTCTCATCGTGCGAGCTTTACCTTTGCTGCGCCTCCCCATCCTGGAGACATGTACTGGGAGACACTCAATCTCCAAATGATCCAGAATTTGTTCAACAACGTCGCGATCATGCAGAGCTCTGTTCACTGCTGAAGGAGACTCGGGCTCGGGAACTCCCGCGATTATGATAGATTCCTCTAATGCATCGAAAAATTTAGGAGTATGATGCTGAATGAGAGCTTGAGTGAGGGTCTGTCTCAAAATAGCCACTTCTTCTTGGATTTGGGAGAATTCCGCCCGATTTTGCTCAAAAATCTCGGATACTTGGTTTTGAAGGATGAGAACTTGGCTTGTCAACATCTTCAGAGAGGCGTGGAATTCCCGGTCCGCAAAACGTAGTTGCTCCAGAGCGATGGCGATTTCATCATCTGTGTCACCGTCATCTTCATTGTCGCTAATCTTCGTGATGTCCTGCAAAACATAATCAGGAGACCAACATATTTTTGAGCAGTGAAATGGCCAAGAGGTTGAAATCAATGGACAAATGATTAACTTCAATTTTCTACGAGGCACTTACCAGGCCAATTTACATTTTGTGGTGGAGAACTTGAATACAAAACGCCTCTTCGTAGATGTAGAAGTTACATGAAGCACCGGAAGAGTACGTGCGGTGGATAAGGGTGTTGTACGCGATTCCTCCAGTGCTTTAAAGGCAGCATACACGCTCAAAAATGGTGTCAATTTTATGGAATGAATCGAAGGTTTGAAGCTGTTAATATTCAGAGATAATGATAAAACCGGAAAAAAATCAACTGAAATCAAGATATAACGGTTCGTTCTACATTGGCCCAGAAGTGGACGAGTTTTACCGCATTGGCTGAAATAGCGGAGCTAGCATCAAATTTGTTGGGATAACGACGCTAATGTATTCGTACAGCCCTTTCTCGAACGCTTACGACGTTAGAAGCGAAAAAAAATGAGCCAAAATGACCGTAATCGAGCATTGAACATTGGTATTGAGGGGCGGAGCCCGTATCGGTGGGCGGAGAAAGGATGATTTTGTGACTCAATGCAGCTCAAATACGGTCATTTTAACTCGTTTTCAACTCTTCCAACTTCGTGAGGGCTCCTCTAGGGCCCGTACAACCCCACTAATGTAGTTATCTCAACAACTTTTGCGAGCGTGTGTGCTGCCTTTAAGGTGCTCAGCAGGAACTAGTAGCTTCTCTCATATTCAATTTAGGTACAACTAAGATTAGCTTTGTCGCCGCTGCTGTTTACCTTGTTGATATGTCCTCCTCAATAAAGGCCAGAATTACTCAAGTTCTTCAGAAGCCGCATCCACGGACGACATTGACCGCTGACGATGTCCGCTGCGCCTCTCTTCAATGGCACACACTAAGGCCCCGGTCATAGTTGGATGAGCCGACGCCTCCAACCCGGTCGATACACGCAGAATGCATTGGAAATGGGATGCAAAAATCACTCGGTGTATCCCCCCCCGCACCCCCAACACCCCCCAACACCCGCCCGGTCGATACGTATGAACAACATGGTGAGGTGAAGCTGAGAAAATCACTCGGTGTATCCCCCGCACCCCCAACACCCCCGCACCCCCGCACCCCCACACCCCGGTCGATACGTATGTTTAAAATGATGGAGTGAGGTTGAGAAAATCACTCGATGCATCCGACGCGGTCGATATCCATTCTTTACGTGGATGAGAAAATCACCGGGTGGGCGGGCCTATGATAAAACATTGCGTATCACTAGAAAGCTAACCTTACTGCTACCTCCGTTACTTCACCATACTCTCCTTCACTATTTCTCTGAACAGGTGCAATCCTGTTGGCCACGTAATCATCGTCATAACTAGTTGGATGCACCGAGTGATTTTCTCAACCTCACTCCATCATTTTAAACATACGTATCGACCGGGGGGTGCGGTGTGGGGGGGGGGGGGGGGGATGCAGATGCAAATAGCACCAACTATGACCGGGGCCTAAAGAGAATCCCGAGGGTTTTCCCTTATCCAACATTTGTTGGCGAAGGTCTGGTGCTGCGAATATCAAAATCAGACCTTTGGCCGTACCTTACCCTAAAGTTTTGAAAAGGGTTGAACAAACCTGCTGCGGGCATGGAGAACGGCTTGATTGTGTTGCGTGAGTATCATTTACGATTAATAGTTGTCACACCAAGCATGGCAAACTCTTAATGAACTCACTTCTGTGTGGGGGCATCCTAAAGGATAGCTTGTTGGTTCAATGTGTTGATTGTTATGCTCCTCAATAGACTCTCCCTTCATGCCGTTTTGATCTAAAGTGGACTGTGACTCCTTTTGGGCTAGAAACCTTTCGATTATGAGGGACCAGACATACCTGGAGTTGGAGGCGGCGTTTGGAATGCAGTATCCAGATGATCATTCGGAGCTCTAACAAAGGAACATAAGGCCTAGACAGAGAAAAATTACCGAGTTCTGGAGTGCTCCGGTTGGTGGTCACCTACCAGAAGAATTATCATTGTAATGAAGAAGTATGATAATGTTTTGCCGCGGAATTCGGTGGATTTTAAAGTCTAGCATAGACAACACACGGGCAACACGTCTGCCTCTTTTCATAAGTATACCATGTTGACATCCCCTTTGCAAAGTTGAGAAAGTGCGGCCTTACAGTGTGCACTGCATTCCATCAGCTGTCAAACACTCTGGAGTGTCACGAGAAAATTGGTTAAACAAGATGTGGTATTCAAGCAGGGCCGAACACTTCCAATTTGGCAGCTTGCCAGCATCTGATCATAACTTTCATCAAATCGGCCGGCAATCGAAACGACACATCAGCTTACAGAGAAGGTGCGAGTCGCAGGCTCTCAAGGTTTTAGAAGCAGCACACACGCTAGTGAACGTGGTTGAGCTAAACAGGGAAATAGAATGATACGCTCAGAAAACCACCGCATTGAATGCGTGTCGAATATGCATTCAACTCGGGTGACCACACCTATCGAAGGGCTTTTTCGCAGGCGTACGTGCTCCACACAGCAGCACGTGCTGCGAAATTTCACCGCAGGAGCACGTGTTGCGGAAGTTTATAGCAGGAGCACGTGCTGCAGGATAGCCCAGCGTTATCGTAGCAGCACAACGTCATGCGACGTGGCCGGAACACCTACATGCGACGCGGTCAACTCGCTGAGCACCATCTAGAGCTGCCAGCGGTTGGACGAGGTCTCCAGCGGCTGGCTGAGCCAAGTACCGCAAACTTGGGTAATTAAACCGGCGACGCTATCGCCATCTCAGTCCCGACTCAAGAGTGCGTCGTATGCTTTGCTTTTTCGACAAATCGCTTTATCATCGAGTTGAATGTGTATATTTCACGCATTTAACGTCTTATTTGATAGGGCACGTGCTGTGATTTGGAACACAATAGGAGCACGTGCTTTTCTAGCAGCACGTCCACTTACCGTGCTCGAAACCGCTTTGTCTTCGAGTTTAATGCATATTAAACACGCATTGAATGCTGCGATTGTGTGAGCGGCTCAAAACAGAACGCCTACGCATTTTGAAGCGTCAACAACTGCCCAAAATGCCGCTACAGCACAAGCGAGCTTGGCCCCGCCCTTTATTTTCACGCCCCCTGTATTTGCCGTCCTCCTCTAAAACAGGGATGCTGGACTATTCCCACAGTCGTCGATGTATGTGGTTTCCTTATTGTACTTATTGTACCACCCACAAACTTCACAGATGGTGAAAATGGCCAGGCACCCCTGTTTTGGAGGAGAACGGCAAATACTCAGGCAACTCACCGCTCGGAGCGGGACCAGAGAGCGACTCGAGCGACACTGTCTCTCCGCTCCGAGCGATAAATTAGCTGTCTACACGGGCGACAGCAGCCGCTCTCCTGGCGACAGCAGAGCCGCTCGGAGCGATCTTCGGTCCCAACTGGCACTGCGGTCCCTGTCCGGGCGATTCTCGAAATTTTCCTAACTGCTATTTCTTCTTTATTTCCGCCTCTTCTGGGAAGGATTAAACCACTTAAGAGGATAAGGTACTTGTTACAGCCAGTGGGCCACGAGGTTAATCCTACCACAGGCCGCAACAAGGATATCATCCCAGCATGGTCCGCAATGGGGAAGCCTTCCCCACCGCGGGCAATGGGGGATCCCCTCGGCCGCCAAAAATTGTCTTCCTGAGAGTGGCCCAAGGTCACCTCTTGAGAGTGGCCTCGAAAGGCAAACTAACCTTCCACACGAAACGAGCTACCTTTCATACCCGCAGGAGTGGTTATTATTTGAGAGAGAGAGATAACGTGGCCCGCACGTTATCACTCAGAGGACAACCAATCCCGCGTCTCTCCACCTCTTGCGATGGCACCGCTGACGCCCTGAGAGCGACCGGAGAGCGGCCGACGCTGATATTCCTACCGTACAGGGACCGCGGTGCCAGTTCGTTTCTAGGCCGCTGTCCGAACGATGACGTCATAGTTGGGAGGAGCCGGTCCCGCTCCGAGCGATGGTTTGTCTGAGGACAGGGGCGGGCCAACCTCTTACTCATGTAGCGACATTGTGGGCCGTGTCGGACGCTTCAAAATGCGTAGGCGTAGTGTTCCTAGCCATACCACTCTATTTCCCTAGTTATCTCAATCACCTTTACGAGCGTGCATACTCAGAGAAACTCACGGCCCGTCCGCGGCGCTTTTCCAGGATCGTCCGCGGCCGATGACGGGACGACCCTTCACCAAAGTCGGTAAAGCGCCGGCAATGTGCCGCGGACCATGCTGTAGGCGCCGCGGATCGTCCTGAGATCCGCCGCGGACCGTCCTCTCCGACACAGTCATGACCGGTCCGCCTCTTCTTGAGAGATGCGTGAATGTTGCGGTCCGGGGCAGAGAAAGCCCCGCCTTGGTCCGTACAAGGGCGTAACCTTTGCCGAGGTCTGCGGTGAGGAGCCACCCCCTGCGAACCGCGGCGAAAACCGCCCTTTCCCCCCCCCCAGCTGTGAGGATATCCCTATCCCCCCAGCGACCAAAAATATGCAGGCCTCCGTAGAGTGACTCGAATTCACCTTCCAGCGCCGGCATCAGAATGCCGACTGAGGACTCGAGAGAGATGAGGCACCTTTTATACCGGCTCTGCATGTGATGAACACATTAGGACGTGATCATTCGCTTTACAATGTTATTTTCATGGTTGCCACTGCAGCCGTGTCGGTGGTCAAGTGAGATGTGAATGAGTGAGATGAGGAGGTGGAGTCGTTCAACTGCAGGTGCGCCCCGGAGCCGCCCTCATCGAGAACAACAGCGCCGCGGATGAGCCGTTCGACTAACCCGCTATCCGTTCTGCCGTGGATCAGCCGTCAAGCGCCGCCGACCGTCCGGAGAGCTCATCTCCCGCCGCGGACGGGCCGTGAGTTTCTCTGAGTATGCTACCTTTAAGCAACAATAGAATCAACTAGGTATAGTGGAGTCCACCAAGAGTGTCTCATTTACTTATCAATGAGAAGCGGTCGACTGGAGATCAATGAACATGAAACTCGTTGCAGCACAACCGCTCTCGCTCAATCGGTATCGAGCGTGCTGGTATGGAATTCATGCACATTGATCCCCAGCCGACCGCTTCTTATTCTATCAATTTATCGGTGTTATTCTGCCCAAAAATGCTCTCCTGAGTGTTGGTTACGTGTTCGGGCCAGGTTCCAAAATCGTTGTCGTTGGAAAAGAGATTTCAGAATTTTCGGCATTCGATCCGCGTAAGATCGTTCGGGAAGCAATGCTCGGCTGTATTGTCGGTAATTTGAAGTAAATTTTTGACTATCCATTCCATTGATCCGAAAATCGATAAATCGATTCCTCGAAGAAAGAGCGTGTGGGACGTTCAGGCAGAAAAGCTAGAGCGCAGACTAGGCAGAGAAAGAACGGAAAATTATAAACAAGTTGGGGATTATCGGCAAAGATTCACCTTTTCAGTTCCAGCTGTTAGTTCTGTCATATCTGAGGCATTCCGCTCCTCGGTTTTGTTCAATAATCTTATTTAAAGGCAGTGTTCACGATGAAAAAAGTTTTCGAAATTCCACTAGGATTGGGTAGTGGAGGGACACTCTGTAACGTTAACGTCGAAAGGACGCATGAAAACGAGCCAGGAAGAGCCCCAAAAGAGCCCGAAGTTGCAACTTCGAGCGCATTGAAAACCCCAAAAGCGCATCACACGCCCACCGAGGTGAGCTTTTGAATGCTCGCGATCGTGAGATGAGCGTTGATTTTCAATCATTAGCCCCGTTCTTCCCTTAATTGTCAGCTTCTCTCTTTACTCAGGTCAGCTCGCATAGATCGGCTGCAAAAGACGGAAGTTACAAGCCTCGGACAACTCGTCCACCATGTTTCCATAGCTCAATCTTTGAGGGATCATACCTGCGTTCACAGAAGGTCTTGTATGATTTCAGAGACACCATTGGAATCAGCATGGGGCCGTTTTCAAGATAGGCGGAAAAACAGAAAAACGATTTTGATCGTGAACACTGACTTTAATGTCAAGTATAAGAATTGGATTCCTCTGCGGCTCTACCCTGATTTCGGCCTAGACGTCCGCCACTTGAAAAAAGACAGCTACAGGCTATAAAACCGCGAAACTAACATGGGTATGGTTTGGTGTGGAGCGGAGGTTAGAGACAGTGAGAGCGCGGAGGGCAAACGGAGGCTGCAGCGTCGCGCAATGGTCAAAGCGGGTAGTCGTCTTGTGGCGCCAAACAGTGATAAGATTAGGCTTATCAGAGGGAAGGGCTACGTAGCGCTAATGGTTACCGAAGTGGCGCCGACCAATAGCAGTGCCTAGCGCTCCCTCCGATCCGCCCACTCTCCTCATTGTTTGGCGCCACAAGACGACCACCCGGTCCCAGCACGTTTTTGCGTGGCCTGGGAGTCGCAACAGCGGTTGTCCCTAACTGCGAAAGAGAAATTCAGTGCTACAATGGCATTAGAATGGTCCTAAGGGGGCGCTTGTAAATTCTCTCACTCTTCAAGCAGAGACCAGAAAATCCGGACCCTATCCCATGGGGCCGTAGACTTGGGAAAAAGTCCTCTATTACGACAGTTGTCCCTAACACTGACTTCGACCTTTCACAATAACATGTTAGTTAAATAAGGTGTCTGAGAGGTGTTTTTCCAATCAGGGAAATATTTGTCTCGTAGTCATGGTAACACCCGTCGGCAATCAAAAGATCGGACTCTGACCGCGGTGCGAAAAGTCGTCTTTAGCCATAGGCGGGTTGAACAAAATGAGAAGATCGAGGAAGCTCCTAACAAATGTTTCCGGGTTTTTCTATGATGCCACTTCCAAAATTTGCTCTAAAACTGTTATTACCCCAGGACAGTGTCTCTACTCGCCTTATCGTGAGGACAAATTCCGCGATAATAGAAATTATGTTTTCCTAAAAACAAAAAGTACAAAGCTAGGGCTTTGCCGCTAAGTTCCTCAACAATTTCGCAGTTTCGATAATAGTTTGAAATCGGTTTTTTGATATCGTTCAGATGATCTCTAGACTGCGTGTGAGGTCTTTGACCATGAATCATGCCATGATTCAGACGGAATGTGTGAAAAAAACCTGAGCAAGAACAGTTGACTTTTGGCCTTACTGTTAAGGGTACTACTATAAGTCATACTAACCATTCCAAAGGAAATGTACTTTTCTAGAACCAATTCCTGACGTAAAGTATGAATATGCCCATCGCAGCTGTCTAGACTCACTCTGAAAGAAGTTATGAGGGTTTTTAAAGCTTAGCGGCAAGGTAAGGCATCTGTCATAGTCCTCACCGCAAGCGCGGCACGCGCGTGACGCGCGGGACGAGCGGTGGACTATGAAACTTTTTACCGTGCGGCAAGCGCGAGACGAGCGGGAAGCCACTATGAAATCTCCAGCGGCACCGTCATGGCGGTGCGGGTAAAAGTCGGGGCTTAACGGGGACTTGAACAGACATTCCTGGCTTGCATTTGCGTATGCGGTGGCGCAGGATAGTCCCAGAATTATTCATGTCGGAGTGGACTGAAATCGAGAAGCAATTATCGATTGAAACGGTAAAACCGCCACGGCGGTTTGGGCGGCGCCGCTATGGCGGTGCTGATGAACTATGAAAATTCTTACCGCGCGTCCCGCGCGGCAAGAACTTTCATAGTCTTCCGCCTTTCCCGCGCGTCACGCGCGTGCCGCGCTTGCGGTGAGGACTATGAAAGATGCCTAAGGGAGTTTAGAAACGGAAAAAGGGAAAGGAATCCCTTGAAATTTTCAGGGTGTATTCGAAATTTTCTCTCCAAATTTTGCTAAAAACACGGGAGGGGGGGGGGGGTAGGGGTAATCTGGGGTGCTGAACACAAACCTGGGGTTCGCTTGTCTGAATTTTAAGGTATACTGTAGGTTACGGTAGGTAACATGCAATTTAGGAGGCAAAACTCATCTCAATAATTAGAAAATCATCAAATGGACATCGAATTCGTATTCAGCTTAACAAATAACCCCCACATAGGAACTTTGAAACAAATCGGAGGCTTTGACCAAACTACTATTTACCCACCGTAATCTACCATAAGCTGTCAAAAATCGATAAGCTGACAACAGATTCTTGTTGAGCACTTCAAATAACTCCCAGAGGGACGGTTTGAGCCACAGCTGTCGTGGTTGTATCTTGGAAATCGTCAAAGTCGATTTTGCCTTCAAAATGCTCTGGATGTTGAAGGCGTA
Organism: Aplectana chamaeleonis; assembly: GCA_029168955.1. Taxonomy (NCBI): domain Eukaryota; kingdom Metazoa; phylum Nematoda; class Chromadorea; order Rhabditida; family Cosmocercidae; genus Aplectana; species Aplectana chamaeleonis. The sequence continues at coordinate 198,820 of JAPDOI010000012.1, read as the reverse complement.
GTCCTATATATATATATATATATATATATATATATATATATATATATATATATATATATATATATATATATATATATATATATATATATATATATATATATATATATATATATATATATATATATATATATATATATATATATATATATATATATATATATATATATATATATATATATATATATATATATATATATATATATATATATATATATATATATATATATATATATATATATATATACATATGGGGGGTGTGTATACAAGTCTGTTGGTACCTGCTCGTTGGTGCCCCTGCTTCTACTGAACCCAGCAGACGTTTGAGTGTACACAGGGAACGTTCGAGCGATATAGCGTGCACAACTATATCGCGAAAGTATCCCGCACATTGCATAAAGGTGTCGCCGTCCGGCACACTAAGGCCTCTGGTCCATAACACCTTAGGATCCGTACCTAGGAGTCATGGAGTCTTTGGCCCCAAGCCACAATTTCGCCACCCTGAACTGTCGATCGCTGTCGAGTGATATCCAAAAAACTGCGCTATCCAGACTTCTGAGCTATTTCCATGCACCGTTTGCTGCTTTGCAGAAAACCCGCCTCAAGGATAGACCCGTCATCAGCGTCGGAGAGTACACCATCTACTGCGGTAACGCTGACGATAGGAGAGTGGGAGGCTGTGCAATAGCTGTAAGGAAGGATTTCAATGGTATGGTCAAGGAGTTCGGCTCAACGTCGTGTCGGAATGCATTCGTACGACTGCGGGATCACAGAGGATCCAATCTGTGGATAGTGAGTGCTCATGCGCCCACTGAAACCGCCGAAGACAATTCGAAGGATGCGTTTTATGAGGAACTCAATACGTTGCTGGCCAGGATACCTTGTCAACATGCTGTTGTCGTGGGGATTGACGCAAATGCGAAGATGGGACTTGATCAGGAATCCGAAGTACTCGGTAAATGGTTCTACCCAGTGGAGCAAACATCGGACAATGGCTACCGCCTTGTCGACTTTTGTGAACGCAATGGTCTGATTATTGCATCGACATTCAAGAGGAATCATCGCCGCCATCAGCTTACGTGGCAGGGACCAACCCGGCTATCTCCAGAAGAGCAGCGGAAGCGGAAGATGACAACTTTGAAACTACAGCTTGACTATGTCCTGACGAGGAATATTCCAGTATCGGACATTCGAAGATCTAGAGCTGTGTGGGATGTCGCATTCGATTCGGATCACCGTCCTGTTCTGTTGAACTTCACTGCGAGGATTCATAAGAGAAAGCGAGGGGCTCAGCCTCTCCAGAGGATTGACATGACAAGTCTCAGAGATGAAGAGTGCAGAAGGAATTTCCGACAACGCGTTTCTATTCACATCGGAGTACGGACTAAGAAGAAACTTTGCGACGCGGATTTTTTTCAAGTGCATCCAGGACGCTTCGAAAGAGGCACTCCCGGTTGTACAGCCTAAGAAGAAGTTCGCCTACGTCTCAGAAGAAACAACATCTACCTACAACAGAGTATGTGCTCTCCGAACTGCAGGAAACTTCGTGGAGGAGAAGCGTCTGAGGAGGAAGTTGCGTCGGCAGCTTCAAAGTGACCGCGAGCGAGAGTGGACGTGTAGAGCTAAGGAGTTCGAGAAGGCTTGGGAGGAGAAGAATCCGAAGAAAGCCTACACGTTGCTGCGACAGTATAGCGGGAAGATGAAGAGATGTTCTCCTGTCTTGAACACTACCAATGGAGTTGCAGTTGGTGATGCGACGCTGCCAATATGGAAGGATTACTTCAGTTCACTACTGAATCGTCCAGCGCCATCAGTACCTGAGCTCCCGCATGTTCAGAGAGCACATTACGATGTCAGTGAGGAACCGCCGACTGAGTCTGAAGTTTTGGATTGTGTCCGGAAAATGAAGAATGGAAAGGCAGGTGGAGATGACAACATCACTGCTGAAATGCTGAAAGCTCTTCCTCCGTCTGGGATTCGTGAAATGACCAACACCATCCGTGCCATATGGATGAGCGAAAGGATACCCGATTCGTGGAGACATGCGATCATCGTACCTCTTCACAAGAAGCTATCCGTCACGGATCCTAAGAACTACAGAGGAATCTCTCTACTTCGTGTCATGTACAAGGTTTTAGAACGTATCATTCTCGAGCGACTTATCAAACATCGTGAAGGAACGACCAGAGATGAGCAAGCCGGTTTTCGACCTGGAAGATCGACCATCGACCAAGTGTTCGTCGTGAGAAGAGTAATTGAATCGTGGCAGCGGTTTTCGAAGCCATTACAGCTTGCTTTTTGGACTTTGAAGCCGCGTTCGACTCTCCTCATCGTGATCGATTGCTCAATGCTCTGCGAGCAGATGGAGTCCCGGAAAAGTATGTTCGGTTAAACGAGGACATGAACAAAGGAACAACAGCAGCAGTTCGTACACCTGTCGGATTTACGTCAGCTTTCGAGGTGAAAACAGGAGTAAGGCAAGGAGCCGTTGCAGGACCTTTTCTTTCAACTTCGCCGTTGATGACATCATGCGTAGAGTTCCAGAACAGTTTCCTGCGGATGTGATCCTAACACCATCAGGACGCTCCCTTGTCGACCTGGAGTACGCCGACGACATTGTGTTATTCGCTGAAAACAACGCAAAACTGCAAAGGATTGTGAACCTCGTTTCGAAGTATGCCGCAGCTTATGGACTTCGTCTTCGTCCCGACAAATGCAAGCAGATGTGGGTCTCACAGAGGCCTTCAACTGGAGTTTGTGTGGACGGACAACGTATCGAACTGGTGGACGATTTCTGTTATTTGGGCTGTTTGCTGAAGAACGATGGTAGTTATGCAGCGGATATTCGACAACGATGTGCGAAAGCTACGTCTGCATTCAATTCTCTAACCAAGTGTTTGTGGTCTACCACCATCGCGAAGGAAGTCAAGTTGCGCGTCTACCTATCCGCTATTCGCCCTATCATGATGTACGGATCGGAGACGTGGGCAGCACCGAAAACGCAGATGGAAAGGTTGGATTGCACGGAGAGGAAGCATTTTAGGTGTTTGCTTGGATATTTCTGGCCGCGTGTATGCCATAACGAAGACCTTTACAAGGAAATCGACGCAGTACATCAACGCTTGACACGAGGGAGGTGCCAGCATCTCCTAACGCCATCTCAAGCAGCAATGGAAAGTCGACTTCGACTGCTCGGGCATATACTAAGAAGAACGCCGGATCGTCTCGTACAACACGCTTTAAGGATGCTTCCAAATCCTGTCTGGAAACGGCCACCTGGGCGTAGGCGAAAGTTCTGGACGGATGTGGTTAAAGAGGATTTAAAGTCACTCGGCATCGAAAGACAGTTCAGGCGCGATGTTTCGTTTCGCAGGAAATGGAATAGTGACAGCTGGATGGAATGTGTTCAAATTGTGGCTGAAGACCGTGAAAAATGGACACGGCTGACTACTAGGACGGCACACCTCGGTGAAGATGCGGAATGGCCGCGTCAGGCGAAAGCCAACCGATTAAGTCAAGTAAGTAAGTCATATATATATATATATATATATATATATATATATATATATATATATATATATATATATATATATATATATACATATATATATATATATATATATATATATATATATATATATATATATATATATATATATATATATATATATATATATATATATATATATATATATATATATATATATATATCAATAATCCGTGTTCAAACTTTTCTGAATGCTTTAGAGATTTATTGGAGATTTTTAATAGCGGGAATTTTCATAGTTTTGCGAAGGAAAAAGGGGTACCCGAAAGGCAATTTTTGGGGTGCTGAGAAATCTTTTTCGGATTTAGTCAAAAGTTTCTCCTAAGAAGTTGTTTTGGGTGCCGATTAGAAGTTCGAGGCCCATTTGTTGATGATTTTTCAGAAAATTTCGGCTGAATTGGGCCTATGCTTCCAAGTGGAAGAAATTTCGCTGCCCGAACGCGACTCTTGACAATTTCCAGAATGCTATAATGAAACCGCCTTAAAACTTCTTTACAGAAGTTATTTGGGCTGCCTAGCACAAGTCTGTCGATTTATCGATTTTCCTTGGATTACTGTATGTAACGGTGGGTACACGGTCGCTTGATCGAAGTCTCAGGTTTGGCTCAAAATTTTTCCGTGGGTGTTATTTGGGACGGCGAACAAGAATTTGGGGTCCATTTCTCGATTATCGAAACATTAAGGTTGGCCACGCAGGTTAAAAGGCACTATGCCTACCATAACCTACTATCGTTGGCGGAGCCGAATTCCGGTACGCAATTGCGGACCACGGCTGTTGCATTGTGCGGCGCGTGATAATCGTGCTGGGAGAAAGGTGAATCGTGTCGGGACCAAGTTTTCCCAGCACGATTAACCCGTGTCGCATGATGAAGCAGCCGTTGTCCGCAAATACTGACCGGAATTCGGCCCCGAGAACGACAGTACAGTAACTCTGAGAAAGTTTGCCGCGCCAGTGCCGGGAAAGTGCCGCGACCCTCGACTGCGTCGCGGTAGTTCCGCGACAGTACCGCGGCGGCTCCTTGATCAGACAATTTTGTAGCCGTGTTTTGCGCCTCGACATCGCCGCGGTAGTACCGCAGCGGCTCCGCCTTTGAACCGCGCCGGCTCCGCGAGAATGCAGCAGCGAACCCGCGTGAAGTGCGATGTACTGTCCTGTATGATAAAACAAAATTGTAGCCGGTTCAATTTGGCCATTGTTATACTTTGCCACAGCCCTGTCGCGGTCGCAGACCAGAGCGACATCGCAGTCGCTGAGGGCCAGTCGTGCTATGCCAGACATCACGCAAATTTAGATCTGACACACGCTATAGCCCGCGAAATGGCCAGACAAATCAATAACCCGGAATCAACAACAAATCAGTTGAGTTTAAGCTCTATTAGGAGGCAGGCTTTGAGATTTATTCATTTAGGATAAAATGAAGATTCCAGGAGAGAAAAGAAAGAAGGAACTACAAAAAAGAGAAGAAAAATGGAGGAAACCCGCACTAAACCAATCACTCCGTCGCTGTCGCGGGCATCGGTCGCAGTGCGCCTCACTGCGACCGATGCCCGCGACGGCAACCGACTGCGGCACGGTTTTAACATTTGAATGTATAGGGGTCTGCAGAATTGAAGTAGCGGCGTTGCTCGCAGCGACAAACAGCACTGGGTGATGCAATATCGATTACATTCGGCGACGATGGCGACCGACGCGGCGTGAAGGGCGACGAGGGGGCACCGCAGAGTGTATTGACGCCGCGACGGCTCCATATCACTGCCAACGAGCGGCAACCGGCGCCGCGTCGATAATTTTTCGAAACATTTTTGTCGCCGCGTCAAGGCTGACGCTCGGCAACCACTCGCCGGTCTCTGCAACTCTGCAGACCTCTTATAACACCCATCTGCGACCCTGAGATGCGACCTGCGCATGCAAAGTGTTCCCGCAGCAGTTTTTTTCATGGTGAGAGTGTGGGTCCCGACACGATTAGTAACAGATGAGCGAACCGGTCGCGGTCGCAAACTGGAGGTATAACAATGGCCTTAACCAAGTTTGGGGTACATTCCGTACTCCTTTGAGTGCAAAAACGGCGGTAACCTCTGTCCTTATCAGATAGAGGGCGTAACAACCGCAGGTGCGTATTTTTGTTCTTAGGCCACCCAAGTTGTATTGTAATTCTTAAATACTTCATATGAGTTACTCTTCCCTAGACGCGGCCGCGCTACCGTGGAGCCGCAGCGGCAATTTCTCTCAGAGAACCGTATGTCTAGCTACTAGCAGACCCCAGATTCGCGTTCAGCGCTCCAACTCTGTGAATTTTGGCCGCGAAATAGCCGGGGAATAGCCCACCAGGCTCCGCAGCGGCTCCTGGTGTGCTATTTCCCGGTTATTCCGCAGCTATTTCTCAGCTTCTCATGAAACGGACCAAAAGTAGCCGAGAAATAACCGAGAAATATTCAGAAGTAAACAAAATTAACCAAGACGAACCGTCGCCGGCTCACCGAGCCACCATCTGGAGCCACCAGCGGTTGGGCGGGGTCTCTAGAGGTTGAACGAGGTCTACGTACCTCAAACTTGGGTAGTTAAACCGACGGAGGTGCTGACATCTGAATCATGCCTCTGTAATGCTCCGTATATCTGCCTGGAGAGCATTAATTCTCGGCTATTTCGCGGCGAGCATTATTCAGCGGCTATTTTGCGACGAGCATTATTTAGCGGCTCTTTCTCGGCTATTTTGCGGCTATTTCGCGGCGAGCATTATTTGGCGGCTATTTAGCGGCTATGACGCGGCAAGCAGGCATTTCGCGGCTATTTCTCGACCAAAACACTCAGAGAAATAACTCCCAGTTGGCAGTTTTTTACCAAATAGAAAAATTTTTTCTTAACACCACAAAAACGTATCTGATGCGCACCTCTTTTTTCGAAGCAATGAGTATACCTATTTTTGGAAACCCCTAATAGAGAGTTTTGAGCACGGGTCATTTAAAGTCTGTCTGAACGAGACTGGCCGCCCACGCGGTCGACGTGCGTGTCGAACGGCTGTGGCGAAGGCATTTTCTAAACTTGTAGATCGATTAGCAGGAATATTTGACGAATTAAGAGTAATATCCCAATCAGCTGTTTGTAGCCATGGGAAGGCTAATACGAAATAATGCCTCGGTCATGGCTGCTCCACACGCCCGCCGACCGTGTTTGCGGACAGTCCCGTTCAGACAAACTTTATATAATGGGTTTGTTGTTCTTTCGAAGGAAAAAAATTTGGAATTTAGGTTTTTTCGATAGCACGAAATTTCCTTACTGATGTGATGTAAGAAATACACTTTTAGTTTTTTCTTACTATAAACAAAAAGTTGCATGTTTAAACACCCATATATTTTCTATACCAGTTTTCCAGCCCTCAAAACCGGTTGAGCTTTCTTTTTTCATGGCCTCTTTCCACGTCAACGCCGGATCGGGTTGGCAGGGTGACAGCGGAGGTAATAATTCATCCATATTTTGGAAAAAAAACTTTTCCCCTGGAATATTCATGGATTTCACGTGAGCACACGCATCAAGGGCAGATAGGAATTCATAATTGCATGGCTAAACGGCTGGACCGTTTTTTCTGACTAGGGAGCATCACAAGGTATAATTTTTCCCTCATTAGAGGAACATTGCTTCTTTATGGTCTGAACTCTTGAGCTCGCTCTGTCTGAAACTTCCGCCTGCGGAAAAAAGTTATGGCCGCAAAAAATTTTGTACTTTCTAGAGATTAGCACTAAAAAGCGTATTTTGATTTTTGAAAAGTTTGTTTTTTTTTGAAAATTTGAAAAAGAAAATTTTTGAAAAGTTTGAAAAGTTCATAAACCGCTCGTATTGGAGTGGCTGAAAATTCGAAGAACTTCAAATCTTGCTAAGTTTGTGAAGCTTAAAATCTGACTATATTCGGGAACCCTTTATTGATCTGACTATATTCAAAAAATATCAGGCATTAAAGAAGTATGAAATGCGGCTATATTCGAAATGTCGGATATTCGTAATAAACTATCCATCGACCAGATATGATGAGCGGAAATATTGAAAAAATATGATATTCAGGATTTACTTGATGGTCTTCCCTTACAAAAATTCAGATTGCGCCGAGAACTTGTCGGAAACCGGACGTCGTGGTGCCGAACTGGAACCGATGCGACAAATTCCCGGCGGAATCGAGGTAGAAGCGAGACAGTGCCTGCCTAGATTCTGCTCCTTTTGGACACAATATCCATTCTGTATGAAATGTTATTTTCCAGAACTATTCTTGGACCTAGGAATTCGAATACGCCCTTTGCAGCTGCCTGGAATCACTCTGAAAGATTTTAATAGCGTTTTTCCCGCTTCGCGAAAACATTACGGACCACCACCTAGCAGGCAATTTTTGGTAATGCCGGATTTTCCCATAAACTTTTAGGGGTAAAGTAGGGGTAGTACAGGGTGCTGAATACGATGTTGGGGTCCGATTGTCTGAGTTCTAAGGTTTAGTGCAGGTTACGGTAGGGACCATGCAGAGGCTATACCTTAGCAACTCGAAAATGGACAAATGCGCCTCAAATTCGTATTCAACACCCCGAATAACAACACCCCGGAACTTTTGAGTCAAACCTGAGACTTTGATCAAACTACCATGTAACCCCCGTAATCTACCGTAAGCTGCCAAAAATCGACGAATGAACCTCAGATTATTGTTGAGCACTGCAAGTAACTCGGCAAACAACTTGAGACAAATCTATCTTGGCATTCCAGAAATCGTCAAAAGTCGCGTTTTGCCCTTACAAGGGAAGTATACAAAGCGTAGATCGGATCGACCAAAACGACTAAAATCGTTAGTATCTCTTCTGACTCAGTGGTAAAAATGCGCAGTATCCCGCCCCGAGCTGCAGGTTCAGAAAAGTTATGAGCACTTTTGAAGCCTCACGAAAAGGCAATGGTACTATGTACCCATCAGGCATTTTTCTGTGAGTTTCAAAACATTTTCCCGGATTTAGCTCAGAAATTCTATGTACGGGTAATCTTAGGTGGTGAACACGAATCTGGAGTCCATTTGTCGGAATTTTGAGGTTTACTGTAGGTTACGGTAGGTAACATGTCATTTAGGGGTCAAAAACCACCTCAGTGTTTTGAAAATCGACAAGCGGACTTTGAACTCGTATTCTCCACCCCGAATCACCCCCGTATACAAATTTTGAGTAAAATCTGAGATTTTGGCCAAACTACCGTATACCCCCCCGTAATCTACTGTAACCTGCGAAAAATCGATAAATAGACCTCAGATTTGTATTAAGCACTCCAAATCACCCTAAGAAAATGATTTTGAGACATATCTATCGTAGAAATCCGGAAATCTCGAGAGTGGCGTTTTTCCCTCGCAATTTTCTCCGGTTGGGAAGCTTAGAACGAATATAGCGGAAAACTTCGGAAAATCTCTTAGTAAACCACAGATCCGTGATCAGCGCCTCAAAAAACGCACTTGGGAGAATTTTAAGTCAAACCTGGAACATTTTTCTAAGACCCTTCCAAAGCCCTCTAATCGGTATAAATAAACGCCCAGCGGAAAATCCGCGCAAGTCCAAAACGCTGTCCACCTGGACAAGGTATGGAGAATGTGCATTCACCCAAACTTTGCTCAGGGGGGGGGTAGTTTTGGGCGCTGAACACATTTATGAGATTCGTTTCCGAGTTTTCCGAAGACTAATGCGCATTTTTGGAGGTACAAAAAGCACAAAAAAACTACCCTTTTAGGCTTTCAACTTCTTGGAACCTGCAGCTCGGGGCGGGATACTGCTTTTTTTAACATTTTCACTATTGAGCCACAAGAGATGCTAACGATACTAGTCGTTTTGACAGATCCGACCTAAGCTTTTTATACTTCCCTTTTTAGACGCTATTCATACTCATCAACGCCAGAGCAGGACGCGCGCGGGCGTGGCGTTATAATGTGAGTACTTTCTACGCGCGTTAACACTTAATGGACCCCGTGTCCACACGGCGCACCCAAGCCAAAAACTCGGTTTTTTCGTTTTACTTTAAGAAAAACTCTGCGGAAAAAAGTGGGCCTCGACTTTTCTAGACAGGCAAATCCTGTATCCGCGTTCACCATCATGATTGGAGGATTGTAATAGAATTAATCCTCTTGGAAAGGAATCGAATCGATTATGGATGAATAACGAAAATGATGAAAAGTCGTTACGGCCATCGGCGCAATCGCGGGGTGGGCGTCACGCCCATGTCGAGCTGTCGTTGAGGAGCGTGAATAGAGCTTCAAGTCTTCCCGCGACGAGAAGCCTTGAACGAACTGGGTCTAAAACTTTCGGAACCTAACAGATAAATTTAGATTCGTGATCAGCACCCGAAAAAAATTTTGATTCAAACCTGTAACATTTTTCCTTAATGCTTTCAGAACCCCCTGATTGATGAAACTAGACGCTCAACCAACAATCAGTACAAGTGGAAAACACTATGACTATTCGAAATTTGTAAAATGTGCTTCCGCCCAAACATTTTCCAGTGGTGTTATTTTGGGCGCTGAACACGAGCATAGGGGTCTGCAGAGTTGCAGAGACCGGCGAGTAGTCGCCGAGCGTCAGCCTTGACGCGGCGACTAAAATGTTTCGGAACATTATCGTCGCGGCGTCGGTTGCCGCTCGCTGGCAGTGATGTAGGGCCGTCGCGGCGTCAATACACTCTGCGGTGCCCCTCGTCGCCCTTCACGCCGCGTCGGTCGCCATCGTCGCTGAAGGTAATCGATATTACATCACCCAGTGCCGTTCGTCGCTGCGAGCAACGCCGCGACTCCAACTCTGCGGACCCATTATGAGGACCGTTCACAGAATTTAAAAAAAAACCTACTGCGCGTTTCATAATGCACAATGAGTCAAAAGAATCAAGGGAAAACGCCTCTATCGTCGTTCAAGACTACCATAGGCAGCTTCGATGGGCATGTTTCGATACCAAATTCGAAAATTGTTCTGGAAAAGTACATTTCATTTCAAATGGACTCAGTGCCTGATATTAATTTCCTTGTCCGTGCCCCGAATGAAGAAAATTACAACTATGCCGAAATTTCGCCCGGAATCTGCAACGATTTTTGCTGCTGCATATCAAGATTGGATCCATCAACCCTTACTAATCCACCATTTGGTGCCCGACGCGATATCCACTGAGCCATGTCCGTTGCTGCGCTACTCAGAAAAATTAAAACATGTTACTTGTAACATAAAGGCCCGAAATCAAGTTACTTGTAACATATTTAAGCCGCTGCAAGATATTTGCGACTTTTATTGTGCCACTAAGTCACATGTAACATATCGGAGGCACATTGCACGCGGTTTCCTGTCGATATGTTGCATGTAACTTAAATGACTTGAGATAAGTCTCAAGTAACTCACATCAGCTTAGATATGTTACAAGAAACTTGTTGTTGATTTCCTCCGAGGGGATACTGCGTGCAGTGCGCCTCCGATATCTTACATGTAACTTGAATGGAACAATATAGGTCGCAAATAACCTAAATCGGCCAAGAAGATATTTTCAAGGTTGATGTGCGACGCACTCGCGGGGTCAGGTTTATGACTGGCGCTGGTGTTGGTTCAATAATCCAAGTTCGAGGCACGTGTCGTCTGCGCCACGTGATGGCCACCCATATTGAAACTTCAAATGTAAGATACATGTAACATAAGTGTTACTTACATGTAATATAAATTTAAGTTACATATAATATAGATGTATGTTACATGTGATATAGATGTAAGTTACTTGAGACACTTAAGTAGGTTACATTTATATTAGAAGTAACTTGTTTCGATTTTTCTGAGTAGGGCGTACTCACTGCAATGCTGGCAAGAAACTTATGTTCTTACTGTGCCAAATTCCGGTCCGCAATCGCGTCTCGACACGCTTTGCGGCCGCACGCGCACGAGTCAGTCGTGTTTCCAGCGCCAAAGCCGACTCAGTGTGGCTTTTTTATACAATTTCGCCCAATTTTTTTTTAGTTTCCAGTCTCCAAAACCCACCTAGAGTCAACAGATCGGCGGCTGCGGCGCTGGAAGCCCTTCTAACTCGGGAGCGTGCGGCCGCAAAGCGTGTCGAGACGCAATTGCGGACCGGAATTTGGCCCAGATAAACACAGTATTTAGATCTCTTGCTGGGGGGGGGGGGTTATACGCCCACTTTTCGGCCACTTATCGAAGGAGCGGCGAAGGCTGGCGAGATAGGTCGACGGCGAGAAACTGGGCGGATAGTCCCCGACCAGCAAGAGATCTAAATTAGTGCCGGAATTCGCAGTAGTTTTTAGGCAAATACTTTTTTTCGGTGAATTCGCATAATTTCTGCGGTATTTTCCTGGTAAATTCGCGGCAGCCACTTCTCGGTAGATTTCCGGTGAATTCGCATCATTTTCGCGGAAATTTTGTGGTTCGCGTAATTTTCGCGGTGAATTCTCGGCAGATTCCAGGCAATTTCTTACAGAGAAAAAAGACCTGATTCGTTCCTAATTGAGCATAAGAAACGAGAAAAAGGATTAAAAGGGATCATTACCAATGGAAAAGTCTTATTTTAAAGTTTTATGAATCATTCCTTAGACAGCAACCCTAATGAATCGAGTATTCGAAGTATGCAATCAACCTCCACATTTTGCCCTCAGCAAATCTTTGGTCCCACGTCTCTCGGGGGTTAACAAGGTGACCGCGGCTGCATCAGCAGCAACGCCAGCAGTGGTTTTTGCTCCCTTCTCTCCTATTCTCTATCCCTTCCTCTCCTCATCGGGGAAGGCGGTCCGCCTTGTCGCGTGCGGCGCCATCGCGCCGTCGCGTCGCGGCGTCTACGGCCGCGATCGATGGTCTTCGCCGCCGCGCGCGACCACGCCCCATCTTTCGTAACATTTCGCGCCATGCGGAGACACGATCAGGCCGATGTGCCGGTCATTATCATTGGTAAGTTCAGTTCTTTTCACCCACACTTCTGTACAGTTGAATCTCTATGGTTGACATGGGGTTCATAGCCGGGAGTCTTTGTGGGACCCGAACTTTGCACCGGAAATCGCACCACAATCAGTCTATCCGGTGATTACTGTAATATATAGCGCCTTAGGTGCTGATTTCTTTGTTTATTACCCCCGTTTCGTTGTAAATACCCTTTTGGATAACAGAGATAGGATTTTGTGGACCAATCGGAAATCGCGCCCCAGGGCGAATGGTTTGATCAATCGATTGACTCTGATTTAATTTTTAGCCGTTTCCAATCACTCTGAAGGTTTTTAATTCTGAAAAATTCCTATTTTCCTCTTTTTCTATTAATCATTACCTGTTTGAAACGTTTGCATAAAGTTTGTTGTTCATCTGCATTATTATTTCAAAGAATTTCTAAGAGTTTTCACTTTGGTGTGCTGTCGAATTTTTGTTTTTTTTGTTCAATGTGAGCTTATCGATTACTCTGTTTCATTTTTTCTTTGAGATTTATTGAATTTTTTCATCTTAAACCTTTCCACTTTTTTTATTTTTCGTTATTGGCATAGTTTCATGTTCTTCTAGTTTTTTTTTCTGAAAATTTGGTTTATATGCGATTTTTAATATGTCGTGTCCTAATTTCAACGTTTTCAAATGAACCCTTGCTACACTCTGTCCCAAACGAGATGACAAGCGAATAGTCCAAAGAAGCAGCGCTCCCTCTGTGTCTCTTGACGTTTTTGGATTACGGTAAGACGTCGCGTACGCAAATCGGTGCTATCTGGGAAGGGGGGGGCACTGTTAAGTCGCACTTGGCCACGCCCATTTTTCCGTGCCGCAATGACTCTCCTGATTTTGGCAGGGGAGGGAAACCCCGGCTAGGTGCTCAAATTTAGTGCGGCACAGTAAAATGGGCGTGGCCAAGTCCATCGCGCCATAGTGCCCCCCCTCCCACATAGCACCCGCAAATCATGTGCGCAACACAGCTTCTGTCTTACCGTAATTCAAAAACGTCAGAGACGCAGAGGGATCGCTGCTTCTGTGGACTATTCGCTTGCCATCTTGTTTGGGAAAGAGTATAGCTTCTTGCGAACATCAAATGCTGATTGATTGAATCCTAGTTTTCTGTCGCTTGAATACAGTTAGCTTTAAAATCATGAGATTTTCCGGTTCTGAATTCGTTTGTGCTCTAACGTATTCTTATGAGTCAGAAATGATTCTTATGAGTCAGAAATGAGCGAAATTTCGATTTTCGCGGGTGTTTTGGCCTTTGAACCCCGATTTTTGAAGTTTTGAAACTTGTTTTGATTTCCGAAATTTTTATTTTGTTTCGATTTCCGACTTTTAAACTTTTTATTCCGCTCATCCCTGTTCCGAATGCTGAAGTATCAGTCAAGTTTGAAGTTCTGAGTCCTCAAATACGATCAAGGCTCTTGTCGAAGGAAGTGTTTATGATCAAAACCTGACTAAGTTTTCAATGTACTGTGCTTATCTGGGTCAAATTCCGGTCCGCAATTGCATATCGACACGCTTTGCTGCCGCGCGCTTTTGAGTTGGAAGAGTTTCCAGCGCCGCAGCTGCCGATCTATTGACTCTAGGTGGGTTCTAGAAACTGGAAAGTAAGCAAAATTGAAGAAAACTGTATAATAAAGCCATCTCGAGTCGGCTTTGAAGCTGGAAACTCGATTGACTCGAGTGCGTGCGGCAGCAAAGCGTGTCGAGACGCATTTGCGGACCGGACTTTGACCCAGATCTCAGATACTCGATGGGGGCGAGCCTCACTTCCACCAAGACGCCAGCCTTCCTTCCATGACAAGGCTGGCGTGCCAGTGGAACGAGGCTGGCGCCCCCAACGTCTCTTCGCGGCGGGACCGTCCTACCCCGGTTCTCACCCGCACTGGTTACGCGGGTCATCCCAAAGCCAATAATTTTGGTACCCTAGGATTTGCTCCGTTCTCGCCGTTTCCTCGCCATTCAAGATGATTTCTAACTTTATTATACTTATGAAACACTGGAGAACCATGAAAATTTATAACAGTAATCAGAATACTCTTCATTTTAATGGTAGTCTACCCGAATGTTCACAGAACGTACATACAAAGCGAGGCGGCTTCCTCAATCTTCTTCGTTTTTTCTCATTTCACTGTAATACCTTTGCTAACACACAGTCTTTGTTTATGAAAATCGCCGAATCTGAAGATACAGTGATCTGTGGAAACCACCTCACATAGAAAAAAAACACAAAAATCGCAACTTTCACGGTTCAGATGTCCACACAATGGGATACTAATAAAGTGGCAGATATATGAGGAAGGAAAAACAACATGTTACAGCATAACGATGCGAGTAGATGCCAAAGTTCCGCAGGTTCAACATTGCCTTTGCATTCCAATCGTTCCTCGTGCGGTCCCGAAGTTACGTAATCCTGCAATGGATACAATCTTCATCAGAAAGACTGCATAACAAACTTCACTGCAAAAGGAACTACCTCCTGAGCTGTCTAATTACATCCACCATCAACGAAGGCGCACTTATAATCGCGCACATCGTTTGCCTGAAAATAGAAGTTTTAACTGTAGTTAGGTGCTGCGAAGGAACGGTAAAAATACCTATTGATGAGCTGATAGCTTCTCGAACCCGTCTTCCATGAATTCAATCAGATCATTTTGGAGGAGTTGCCTTCTTTCATCTCGGCAAGACGACGAAGATCCCACAAACAAAAACATCAGACGGTGGAATAGTGCCCTGAACCCAACGTAAATGAATAGAATAACCTCAATCTACTGAGAGGAAGAAACGGAATTCTGAGTCGGAGTTGTGAAAGCAGAAGAATAATAATGAAGTGGTGAAACTAATGACGAAAATGAGTGTTGAGATTGTGTGCTCCACCGTTGAAAACCTGCTCGATTTGCAAATCATGCAACGCGGTGCAGAGGGCTGGCTCAACGGTGGTCGGAGCGCCGTCCCCCTCGAATCTCCGCCCACAATTACGGTTCAAGGCTGGCCCCCCTGAGCGAAAATGAACGAGGCTTGCCCCCCTCGAGTGCCTGAGATGACTTTGACCCAGTAAGTCGGCGAAGTGGAGTGTATTAGCAAAAACCTAACAAAAACCATTGATTCTCGGTAAGGAACTGCTTTGAAAACTCTCTTTGAAACTCGCAATTCTCTTTTCACGCCTAATTTGTGTTTGGTGCAGCGGAATTCGAAACGTTCAAAAATTCTTGCGCTTTAAACTTCTTAAGCAAATGACTCACTTGTGTTCCTTCTAGAGAAAAATTCTCAGAAATAAGGAAGTTTCCAAAGCGCATGTTTGGATGTTAGGATCACTCGTTTTCAGCACACCGACAACTTTTCCTATGCACGGACAACTGTTCAATTTTTTGGGCGGGATGATCCGCGCGACTTTGATCCATTTTCTTATCGTTTTTTGTCGTTCTCTCTCGTTGTGCCAATTTTCGGCGGAGCTACGACCACCCATACTGCTGACCAAAATTTTGTTAAATTTATACGACCCCTCTTCTCGAGATCAAAAATAGCTTCAGCTTTTTTAAGTGACAAATTTCTAAAACTTTTAAACCTATGGTAATAAAAAATTTTTGTTCTGCGACACCCCCCCCCCAATTGTCATTTTTACAAAAATCTATTATTCTACGACCCCCCCCATTGCTCAGAATCTCAACCCTGCTTAGAAGGACGCAGTGCTTAGGTTTCTGCAAAATGGTCAATTTTTCATAACAAACGCTGCCTTTAGGGCTCAATTTCATATCTATTCGAATCATCTTCTTTATAACAATTGGTGTATTCAACCCTGAGTCAGGATTTCTTTGATATTACGGTAGTTTTTGAGAGTCTTCTAGGCGAAACCCGCTGTTGTTTGTTTGTCACTAGTAGAGGAAATATGATATTCCTATGGTAAAAAGTCTCAATTTCAACACGCACCTGCTCATACGAACCTTAGGAGCCAATGATCACCTGTGTTCAACCTTTTTTACCGAGTTTATTTGCTAGTTTTCGAGAAATTCTGAATTTCGGGTTATCCCTAGGGACCAAACCTAGCACAAACGGAAGTTTTGAAAAATGGTCTGGTTAGTGTTGTGGGGAATATAAAAAGAAACAATTAGAAGTTTGAAAATTTTTCCTTAATGCACATAAGTAGATCGAAAACTGCAAAAGGCGCAGTTTTTTTCTATGGATTTTAGAAATTTGCACATTTTCAGCCCAACTTTCGTTCAGGGGGGGATCATTTGGGGCGCTCAACACAAAGACAAGGTTCATTTTTCAGTCTTTCCCGAAGATTTCTGTCATTTACAGTGGGAAAGGCATTATTTGTCGACGGTAACCTAGCGTAATCTTCTGAAAAAGCGAAAATGGACCTCATATTCGTGTACAGCGCCCTAAATGACCTTCCTGGGCGAAATTCGGGCCGAAAACGTACAAATTTTTGAAATCCGAAGAAAGCGGTTCTTTGCAGTTTTTGATCTACCCCTGTGCGTCAAGAGTTCTTTCATGCCTCAATTTGTTTCTTTTTATATTCCCCACAACACTAAAAGGACCCTTTACTCGTTTTTGATCGGAAAAACAGTAGGAAGCCAATGTGTCTGTTGCTGGTTCCACGAAAATACTGTGCTTCTCTGGGCCAAATTCCGGTCCGCAATTGCGTCTCGACACGCTTTGCGGCCGCACGCGCTCGAGACAATCGAGTTTCCAGTGCCGAAGCCGATTCGATGTGGCTTTTTTATACAGTTTTCTCCGATTTCGCTTAGTTTCCAGTTTCCAAAACCCACCTAGAGTCAAAAAATCGGCGGCTGCGGCGCTGTAAACTCGGAAGCGCGCGGCCGCAAAGCGTGTCGAGACGCATTTGCGGATTACAGGCTTTTTCGAAGCGGATTTAATTTTGTTTCTTCGCGTGCATGCGCGAAGCGAGGGTAGAGACGTCGAGAGTGGGTGGAGGAGAAGGAGACGCAACATACGCGCGCACGCTGACTCGAGTAAATTTGGCTCCGAAACAGTGTATATGTGCGTGAAATTTTAAAAGTTACGCTAAAGAGTTGCTTCTGCAGCTTACATGACCCCTACACCACCTTTGCTATCCTCTTAACACTTCAAACAACCGTATTGAAAAGAGCGGCTCGTCGGGAATAAACACCATCGGGAAACTCAATTTCTTCCAGCTAAGTCCTACAATACTTGAGTGACTTCCTATAAACTGTGGAAGCCCACCGCACCCCCCCCCCCCACATACGACCCCTTTTGTACTTTATGCGACCGTTCCTTCTTAGGATGTCGAAAAGCAGTCGGAATTTTCTAGATTTCTTCATTTAGGAAAGGATTGAAAAGTTTTCGAACTTTTTGGTCTTTTGGGGGGGGGGGTGTACTGTGCTTATCTGGGCCAAATTCCGATCCGCAATTGCGTCTCGACACGCTTTGCGGCCGCACGCTCCCGAGTCGGAAGAGCTTCCAGCGCCGCAGCCGCCGATCTGACTCTAAGTAAGCTTTTGAAACTGGAAACTAAGAAAAATTAGAGAAAATTGTATAAAAAAGCCACATCGAGTCGGCTTTGGCGCTGGAAACCCAACTGACTCGAGCGCGTGCGGCAGCAAAGCGTGTCGAGACGCAATTGCGGACCGAATTATTCCCAGATAAGCACAGTAGTTTGGGCGGGATTCGGTGCAACCACCCGCTGGACCGTGCTTTACTCGACCACAAATGCCTCTAACTTCCCCTGCTCACTCAGCAAAAGCTATCTTCACAAACATTACTGTGTCCCATATTTGAAAAAAAAATTAATTTAAAATTCCTTCGTATTCCAGGCAATGGACCGGCCGGTTTGTCGCTGTCAGCGTTCCTGTCTGGTGTGCTACCGTTTTATAACCCGGATAGACCTCATCCGGATCCGCTAATGCATGAAAAACTTCTGCAAAACCTTGGATTGTCCCTCGTTGATCAGGTAAATGTTTGGTTTTTCAATTTCGTTTTGTGTTCATCTTTCATTTCTTGTTTTTTTTTCATGTTTTCTTCTATTCATTCATACATTCGTCTTCTCTTTGATTCATTTCTCATTGGAATGTTAGGCCAGGATTCATAATCTTTAATTCAACTGTTCTACAATTTTTCTCCCAATTCACCCATTTGGAGGCTTGTGGTGCCGCCAGATTTCAATATTTAGCTAAGGGTTTTGAATTGTTGCGAACCCTTTTCCGTCATACTTATTTTCCTGCCGAGGGCGATGCGCGGTGACAGACCCGATATCGGCGAAGGTTAAGACCCCTTGGTGGCCGAAATTTTCAAAAATGTTCATTTTTGGGAACTTCCTCGTATGTTTTTTTTTTAAATCGAGGAACCCTCCGAATATGATCCTATTCATGATTTTGATGAGAAATTTCCACGAATCAGTCTCCCCCTCACGCTCTAAAAGGGAATTTCGATTTTTTTTAGGGATGTTAAAGGTGTCGGGTTGGATACACTCCACATTTTTATCATCGGGGAGGGGTCGTAGCTTCATCGAAGATCAATACAACGCCTTGCTGAACTCTGCTTGTGAGGTGCTCGTGAAGCAACAGTTGGCTGGGGTCGTCCATCTATGGAAAGTTGTGGAAGTAAAAATACGATAAAATTCAAGTGGGAAGCAAAAATTCTTTCATAAGGAATGGGTCGTAGCTTCGCCAAATGGGCCGCTGTGAGAAACTCGGCTGAACTACGACCCCTTCCTAAATTCTCGTTCTTGGGCCGAAATTCTGACATTGCCCACCCGAATTTCTCATTTTTGGGCTGAAATTTCTACGACCCCCTCTTCACCCGTTGACAAGTTATAAAGCCGCGCTTGATCCTGCCTCACTGTCCCTCGTTGGTCCAATTTGACCTGCTCGGAAGGGAAGTCGTTCTGAGATTGTTTTCAATATCGAAACTCGGGGGCTGCGGATTGTAGATTGGTTTGGTACTAAATTTGTGTGTAAGTGATTAGGTGCATGCTGTAAAACCGCGAAATTCTCATGGTTTCCACGTGTGTTGTTGCGGAGCGGAGGTTAGAGGCAGCGAGAGAGTGTTTGACAAGTGTAGGGAGCAGTATCGCTCGCGCCGTAAGTGAAGAGAATTACGAGTTTTCACAAAGGATAAACCTAATAGTGACAGGGATGAGCAGGCCGTTGCGCCGATTTTCGACGCAGCTACGACCCCCCCCTCTGATTACCGAAATTGTGTGAAAATTTTGAAAAGGTTACGATCCCCCCTCTCGAGATCAGGGTTGAGCAGGCCGTTATGGCGATTATTGTCGCGGCACGACCCCCCCTGCCATTTTCCTTTTTTTTTCAAAAAGAATTCCCAAAATTTCACGACCCCTTGGGACCAAAATTTTTTGAAGGTTTAATTAGTGTCTAATTGACAATTTCGTAAAAAAAGTGTCAATTTTCTAAACAGCTTCTTTGTATATAATCTGCTTTTATATTTTTGAAAATGCATACACCTCGCACGTGACTGACTATTTCTACCTCATTTTACCTTACCATGTGGTTGGAAAAACCCCTATTTTTTCCAAAAATTTAACGACCCCTCCAAATTATCATCTTTTTCCCGAAATTACCAAAAATTTTACGACCCCCGTTGTGACCAGTCAAAACGCTGCTCAACCCTGCTTGAGATGAAAAATTGCTTTAGTTTTTTTTTTGAGTGACAAATTTGTGGTAATAAAGTACAAATTTGATTTTTTATACCTTATTTTACCTCACCAAGTGGTATGGAGGAAAATCCTATTTTGTCCAAAAAATTACGAGCATTCCAATTTTTTCTTTCGAAAAAATCTACCCCCCCTTCCTCTGTTTCGCCGGGTCGCAATGGTGCTCAACAGGGCTGTGCGTTAATAACGTTAACGTGTTAACGCATTAACGGGTTAACGCTTTTTTTTTTCAAAAATTAACGATTACCGGTTAACGAAGAAGTCCCGAAATCACGTTAATTTTTATTTCGTTAATGTTCCATCCATCTATGCTTTTCTGCATGTCAGGATTCCTATTCTTGAAGAGTATTCGTTTATTGTTCTGGCTGATAGTATTAATAATCTAGGAAGATGATTTCAAAGTTTGGAGTGTACTGACTGCGGTGTTTGGTATGGAACGTGTTTCATGTTTTTTTTTGGGACGTCTGGCTATTTATCGATTTTCGTGGTGGTCAGGTAGGGGTTTCAAAATTGTTGACGAAATGCAAAATTAACGTGTTAACGCATTAACGGATTAACGCGGTTTTTTTTTCGAAAATTAACGATTAACGGTTAACGAAAAAAAATTTTCTCCATTAACGCACACCCCTGGTGCTCAACCCCGACTAGTGATCCCTGGTTTTAGAGAAGTTTGGTCGACCGTTTATACGATTGAAGCAAAATGGATCCATTGCTTTCCGCATAAGGGCAGGTTCTTATCGCTCCCGGGTTTTTCGTTGTACCTGGTTGTGTTCCTGGTACGATGGGTTGAAGTCTATATGGGTTAAAGTACAATTTTGCTGTGTAGCATTCTGAAATAGTTACTTATTATTACTTTTTTTTCCTCGAATATTCTTCAAAAATGTTTGCAGGAATTCGCAGAGACTTAAATTTAGCATTTGTCCTCTGGTGTTGTCAAAGAACAACAGTCTGACTGATGTTGTAGTTGTTTTGCAGGAGCACTGCGATGTCTAGTCTAACCATGTGACTCTAAATATTGCAGACGGGTCACATTTTAGATGCTGTCATTGATTACTTGCTTTTTTTCAGTGTGGTAGTGAAATTTATTTCTGTTGGTAGTTTCTAGTCGGGAATCCCCCTTCTGATCTATTTTCAAAGGCGTACTTGGATTGAGATGAGAAAGTTCGTTGTGACGATTATTTTGTCATGTGAACGATGTCTTAGACGAAGAAGCATTTGGTGATCGAAAAGTGGAAATATAGTTCGCGGCATTGTGAAATTTGATATTGTTGATAACATATTTACGAAGCTAGGCCCTAGTTATACACCGGCGGGACGCTGTGGAAATAGCGAGACAACTATCACTTATATGCGCCCTAACTGTGCTCAGGCATGCCAAAAGGAACAGAAGTCGCAGAAAAACGCGCCGGAAGGCCGCACAGAGCAGTTATACACGCCGCGGCACCGTATACTGTATCCTTGCGGGACCTGCCCTGTTGGAAATTTGCCAATTTCCACCAGCTGATTATTTTTCAGATTTAAAATTGTTAAAACACTACCAAAACGACATAACGAGCACTGTAATGACGAGAGGAATTGATTATTAGTGATATTCTGCAAGTAAAAAGTGTCAGAAGCGAAAAAAAAAACGATAAAATACCATTAAAGACGCCTGGAAAATTTTTGTCTGCAGTATTGCGTCAAAAACGCCAAAGACGCAACATTGCAGACGAGTCTCTAATTCACGCAGCAAGCGGCGGCAATGTCATCGCGAGACGTTTTCATTCCGCTGGTGTATAACTAGGGCCTTAAGGCGTAAAGTTCGGCTCTGTTATTTGAAGATCATTTTTCTGTGAGGTAGGGGTCGTAAATAGGGTCCAGCGGGAGTGTGACCTGACACTACTGGTAAAGGATGGGGTCGTAGAGTTTTTAGCCAAAAAAAGGTATGTTTTTGAGTTTGTTCAGGGGGTCGTAAGAAAGTTAAGACAACATTTTCACCTATGGAAAGGACTAGTGAAAATTTCAGACTTTTTTCGAGGAAGTTCTTGCCAGAGGGGGTCGTAGACAGGTTTCAACGGGGTTGCATCCCGGCGCAATGGATAGGGGGGGCAGGGTTGAGCAGGCCGTTGTGGCGATTTTTTGTCGCGGCTACGATCCCCTCTTTTTTTTTTAAGAAAAAAATCTCAAAATTTTACGACCCCCTGGGACCAAAATTTGTTAAAGCTTTGTTTAGTGTCTAATTGTCAATTTTGTTCAAAAAAATGTCAATTTTCTAAACAGCTTCTTTAGTATACAATCTGCTTTTATATTGTTGAAAATGCATACACCTCGCACGCGACTGACTATTCCTACCTCATTTTACCTTACCATGTGGTTTGAAAAAATCTTTTTTTTTTCAAAAATGTGACGAACACTCCCAAATTTTTATTTTTTCCCTGGAATTTCCAAAAATTTTACGACCCCCGTTGTGACCAGTCACAACGCTGCTAAACCCTGGGGGGTCGCAAAACTTTTGGATCAAGATAAGACAGGTTGCTTTGCTACCGTAACCTGCTACAATCCGGTGGCGTTATTGTTAATAACATGTTAACAAAGTGAAGGCGTAAATTTCGGCACTGTTACTTACTCGATGGCCATTTTTCAATGAGGTAGGGGTCGTAAACAGGGTCCAGCGGGGTGTGACAGGACACTATCTGTATGGGGGGTCGTAAAACTGTTAGCAAAAAGGTATGTTTTTTTTTGAGTTTGGGAGAGGGGTCGTAAAGAAATTCAGATAATGTTTCCACTTTTGGAGGGGGGCTATTGAAAATTTCAGACTTTTTTCTAGAAATTTGCTTACCAAGGGGGGGGGTCGAAGCCAGGGTCTAGCGGGGTTACACCTGAGGTCGAATTCATCATTCCACTAATCCTGGGTCTGTGAATTGGGGTTGAGTTCAACGCCAGGATTAGCACGTTTGCACCTACCCGAAACCCAACCCAAATTGACAAATCCAGGGTTGATGCATTAACGAGTCCGGCATCTGGGCGCAACGTGGTGGGGGGGGGGGTCGTAAAACCTTTAGACTAAGATTAAAATGTTGCTTGGCTACCGTAACCTGTCTTAATCCGGGTTGTGCCGGACCTCAGCAGAGATACGACCCCCTTCCCATTAGTGGCCAGAATTTTCGGGAACATTCATGATCCTTCTGCAAATTTACGTTTTGGAGTCGAAATTCTCACGATCCCCACTCGAAAATTTCATTTTTGAGCCTAAGTTTTCACGACCCCTCTCACGACCCGTTGAGAGATCAAGTTCAACTGACCCTGTCGTCGAGGTCGGGTACAACACCATGGTGCAGGGTTGCGTATCGGCGCAACGGGTTGGGTCATAAAATTCTGTAAAAAAATGTGGGGTCATAAATTTTTTCGGAGAAAAAAAGGTATTTCTACTTTGGTAGCTTTTGTAACAGATTTCGCTACATTTTCAAAAAACTTATTGGTGAGGAGATACTAAGCTTACCATAAGTTTGAATTTTTCACAATTTTATACTCAGAAAAAAGCCTGAGGAATTTCTCATTTTGGATGTGGATCTTTAAAAAAATGGAGAATTTCAAAAAAAAAGGTCAACAGAGGGGGTCATAGACAGGGATGTGCGTAATAGAAATTTTGTAATTCGTTAGTCGTTAGTCGTTCAACCGGCCAAAACCCTCGTTAGTCGTTAGCCGTTAATCGTTAGTCGTTAAAAATCTAGGCTTTGAAAATAAGCACAGATGAGGCCGAAAAAATACCTATGAATAGAAAAAAGGCATTAAGAGATGTAGGTTTTCCAAAACATTCGTAGCCATTAAAGACACGAATCATACCTCGTTAGAGAACCTAGTTCAAACTGCGAGCCAACATATACATAATTAAAAATATGCACAAAAGCCTAATATTCAAGAGTGTGCCTCTACCGATTGTGTCATTTTTTCGGTACGTAAAGAAACAATATGGGAAACCGAGAAAATTAGACCTCTCTGCCTTTTTTTCAGTGCAAAATTTGCCATTCGGCCCTGTATGATGTTATTTGAGTTCTACCCGATGGTGACAACACGGAGAATTACCGACTTTGCCCTAATTGTCCTTTGCTCAGCGTCGCGAGCCGAGCGCTTGCGTGATTCAGAGCTTGTTCCCATAATGGGAAAGGTCGAAGGAAATCAGTACCCAAGTGAAAATTTTACTCTTGAGAGGTCCCAGCACCACTTTATAGAAATCGCATATCTCGAATTTGTGACTTAACATCAGGATTGAGCAGCGTTATGACTGATCACAACGGGGGGGGAGGGTCGTAAAATTTTTGGAAATTTCGCGAAAAAATGAAAATTTGGGGAGGGGTCGTATTTTTTTTGGATAAAATTGGATTTTTTAAACCTTATGGCAAGGTAAAATGAGGTAGGAAGTCAGTCGCGTACGAGGTGTATGCATCTCCAACAATATAAAAGCAGATTATATACAGAGAAGCTGTTTAAAAAACTTACACTTTTTTGACAAAATTTTGACAATTAGACAGTAAATAAAGCTTTAAAAATTTTTGGTCGTAGGGGGTCGTAAAATTATGAGATTTTTTTTTGAAAAAAGGAAAATGGGGAGTCGTAGCCGTGACAAAAATCGTCACAACGGCCTGCTCAACCCTGCTTAACATCGAATCGAAGGACGGCGCCCTTTACGCGCGTCGGCGCGCAGTTTTGGCCTTCAGGCACCGCCCCATATCGCCTCTGATAGTGCCCTGTGCAAAAATCTCCACTGGTGCCGGTCAGGGCTGGAACCGGTTCAGTGAGCCTACCATAAAGTAGCGCAACCGACGCGATGTCGCATAAATGCTGCGCCTAACCTTGCGCAAAGTTTGGTTGGGGTTCTAATGTTGGGTTCCAGAACTGCGAAGAAGTGTTAGAAGAAGTAGTGAATACTGGAGGCTATAGTTATTCTTCTTCTTCTTCTTCTGCAGCCACAGAGAGGGTCCTGTCATAGACTGAGGAACTGAGCCACAAGCGTCGGATTCGTCCACAGATCTACTGTTGTTAACGATGTCGGTCTCATCGGGCAGTTGAAAAGGTGCGCAGTAGTATGCCCTTTATTACCACAATCCGGGCACTCGTCAGGTCTGCTGCTATCGATCTTATGTATAATAAATAAGACATAAGCATGGGGGAGTGCCCGCAGCGCAACGAGGCAAGGGTGCACCTGGCACGCCTACCGAGTTCCATCTCGGTTTCGCTGACCTCAGGCGGCACAACTCCGAGAATGGAGTTTACGGCGGTCTTGCATAAGTGATCCTTGACGAATTGGGTATGCTCAGCACGTAAGAGACGGAGGCGTTCTTGTTGTGCGTTAGTCCATCTCTGTATATTGATTTTCGTGGGAGCATCAGCAAACGGCTTTCTTATACCTCTCTCTCACGGGGTCTAATACTCTTCGCGACGGATGATTTGGCTGCTTCAGAATGTTTATGTACAGCTGTTGTGCGTGGAGTTGGCAGTGGTCCTTAACTGGCAGGATGCGAGCTTCGGCATGTAGGTGCTCTATTGGAGAGCTTTTAGAACAGCCTGTTGCGATTCGCAATGCTCCATTTTGGATGCGCTGCAGCTTGGACCAGGATGTGTCCGACACGATATGCTGCCAGACTGGTGCAGCATACTCCAGGGCGGGCTGTACGATGGCCTTGTACGTGGTCAGGATCGTTTCTTTACTGCATCCCCAGGACGTTCCGCCGAGAGCACGTAGGACGTTAAGTCTTGTTTTTCACTGCAGCTTGCTTCCGCTCAGTGTTCTTATGAAACCTCAGCGAAGGGTCCAACACGAGTCCGAGCAGCTTAGGGAATCGGGCGGCCGGCAGGCGAGTTTCGTCCCATTTCACCATGGGATGAGCACTGTGCTCCGCAGGAACAGTGGAAAAAGACTGTGACGGATGATTTAGCGGCAGAGACCGTAAGCATCTTGCTATCGAGAAAACATTTCAACTCGATCAAGTAGTCATTGATCTTACAGGCAGCTACATTTATGTCGCGATCCCGGCATAGTATAGTAATATCATCCGCATATGCAACGACCTTGATGTCTTGGGATGGAACGGGTAGATCTTCAATATACAGACTAAAAAGAGCAGGCGATAAAACTCCTCCTTGAGGTACGCCGGCGGCGATTGGGATGCTATTGGAGACGTGCCCTTGAAATAGCACATTTGCCCGACGTCCT
The DNA here is from genome assembly GCA_029168955.1 of Aplectana chamaeleonis. Lineage (NCBI taxonomy): Eukaryota > Metazoa > Nematoda > Chromadorea > Rhabditida > Cosmocercidae > Aplectana > Aplectana chamaeleonis. The sequence goes on along the minus strand of JAPDOI010000012.1, from coordinate 172,483 downwards.
TTGGTGAATGCGGTTATCCACCGCTTCTGCCAGGGCGGAATGGTAGACCTTAATAGGCTCTCCGACAAAATGCCCAAGTTTACAGTGTCAAAAGCATTCGTTAGATCGAGGGCTACACCTACGGTTCGCTGAGGTTTCATGGCATTGAAGCCGTCCAAAACATAGCTCACAATTTCCAGTAGGGCCGTAGTGGTGGAATGTAGCTTACGGAAACCATGTTGATGCTTTTGTTTGCTATTGTGTTCGGAGAGCTCCTCCACAGCCAATTTTTCCGCAACTTTGGCAATAGGTGAGAGAAGACTGATTGGCCTGTAACCTTTTGCCGTAGATGGTGATTTACCCGGCTTAGGCAATGGGATGACGCGTGCTACTTTCCAATCTTGAGGTAATGTACAGGTCCGAAACGATGTATTAATGACGTCAGCGAGCAGGGGTAGTAGTTCACTTGGCAGTCTCTTTAGAACTGCTGGGCTCAAGCCATCTGGCCCTACTGCCTTCGAGTTACTCATTTCCTTGATAACCTTCTCGACCTGAGCGGGCGTGACTGCATCATCTTCAGCCATAAGTGGCAACTTACAGAGTTCCCGAACAGTTATTCTATTCTGCTTCTCTCTTTTTGTCTTAGTTATGAAAAAATGCTTCCCAAGAGCATTTGCGGCCTCTTTCCCTGACTTAAAGACTCCGCCGTCGAATTCAATCGTGGAATTGTTGGCGGAGGTGAACTTTCCGGAAATCCTTTTCAAAGCCTTCCACGTTGCTGCAGCATCACTCCTGAAGTTCATCTTCTCAGTGAACTTTTCCCAAGATTCTTTCTTGTGCCTATCAAGGTCCATCCTGATCTCATTATCCAGCTCGGCAATGTCTGGGTCAAGATGATCAGCAGCTCTCTTTGCGTCCCTTGTCCTTATCTTCTGCAGTGTCTCCCTGGTGACATTGGGAAAGAAGGTCTTGACACGACCTTCAGGGATCGCAGCTTTCATCGCCTTCCGGATGGCATCAGAGAAGTGGCGCTCCTTCTGGTGTACATTGCCATTCCACGGATATTCGGCCGCTTGGCGGAGTGCAACCTCCCTGAACAGGCTCCAGTCTGCAAGGCCTAAATTGAGATACGAACGATGACGAACACCTGTATAGGGAGCAAGAGAGTTAGAGAGATCGATATTGACAGCGACCGGAATGTGATCACTGGAAAGAGTTGTGGATGTAGACCAAGAGCAGGCATTAGAGAGATTAGAAGAGACAAGGGAGATGTCTGGGCTGGAAGATCGGCCGTAGGCAGGGAGACGAGTGGGCTGGTCATCGTTAAGGATAACCAGATCGCACTCCTCCGCCCATTCTTCGACGTCATTTCCTCTAGCATCAGAGTCAAGCGATGAGCAGAACGTGTGAGCATTGAAGTCACCCGCAAAGACAATTGAGGGAGATAGAGAGCAGTCATACAGCTGCTTGAGTAGAGGGATAGGGTTGTAGGTTGGTGGACAGGATGTAGGAGGAGGAATGTATATATTGAAAAGAGAAAGTGGAGTTTTTAGAGGTAGATGGATGGGGATGTACTCGAGAGTGCCATCCACTGGAGTGTTTGGAATGATGTGAGAGGGAAGAGACGACAGAACAAAAGTAGAGACTCCGCCTCCCTGAGATGACCTATGAGTATGATAAGCAATATAGCCCGGGATGTTTGGATGTCGAGAGGTAGCAGAGGGAGAGAGTTTGGTTTCCTGAACCATGATAACATCCGGGTGATGAGTACGGGCAAAGAGAGATAATTCAGAAAGCTTGGCGCGAAGGCCGTTGAGATTGATATGTACAATAGAGAGGGGGCGGTTGGTAGATGAGGAATTTGAGTTACTGGAGGCGGAGCACACAATACAACGAAAGGAAGAATCGTGGTGCCTCACAGAGCTGAGACCCGAACAAGAGAAGTGCACCCACCTTTCGCATCCAAAACATTGGACGCTGGTTCCATACCAATTGACATCTCTGTCGCATGTGGCACATGGGTAGTTCTTCTTCTTCGCGGGTCCTGGGTTCCTCTCGACGCCGGCTCTTTGCAGTAAGATCTTCAGGAGAGCTGCGGCCAGCCAGCACCTCTCCCATGACAAAAACCCTCTCCGCGGAGGGATTGACGTCGGTTTGCACGGAGGTGGTCTTCTTTCCTCCACACTGCCACGGCACGAACGTACGACATCTCGGCAGCTATAGTTATTCTGTACCATTCACCTAGAACAACGAACAGGCCCATATGTATCAATCCTGGTGTAGGTCTTGGGTTGGAGCGCGGATTTGAATGACTACTGACTTTCTAACGAACTTTGGGATCGCTTACGAAAATATTTTTAATTTCGTTAGTCGTTAGTCGTAACACCCAAAAAGCCCGTTAGTCGTTAAATTCGTTAGTCGTTAGTCGTAATTACGCACATCCCTGGTCGTAGCTCGGCCGAAAGTTGGCGCAACGTCCAGCAAGGCAGGGTTGTGCAGAACGTTACGCCAATCTTTGGCGGAGCTACGACCCCTCTGTTGACCAAAATTAAGTGAAATTTTCCAATTTTTTTCTACGATCCACAACTGAGATGAAAAATTCCTTTAGCTTTTTTTTTCAGTGATAAACTTGTAAAAATTCAAACTTGTGGTAAGCTTAGTATCTCCTCGCCAGTAACTTTTGAAAAGTGTAGTGAACTCTGCCTCAGAAGGTATCGAAGAAAAAAATGCACTTCTTTCCCCAAAAATTTTGCGACCTCTAATTTTTCTTTTTTTGTAACTAGGGGTGGGTAACAAGGGGTCCAGAAGAAAATCACAGATCGAATCTTTCCGGGCGCTGTTTCAGTACCTCAGAATTCATATTGATTTGTTTTTACAGTACTCATACCGTTCACATTCTTATGCCTGAGTTGGTTCCATGGGGAATTCCTGAGGACCAGCCATAGTTGTTTTTGTTCTTCCGCATCTGCCATAATTTGTCTTACACCCACCGCGACGTCACCCTGTGTAACATACCTGCTGAATCCTCTCACATCTTGACACATTACTGAATTCTCTTCCGGTTATAATTCATTGAGAATGAGATGAACTTTTCTAAACTTCATTGGGCCATAAAAGGTCCCGGAAGTTGTCAAGTAGGGGCATGGTGACGTGGTAGTTCATTATTGTGGAAATTCTTCAGAAAATACTCTGAAATTTATATTTGCAGCGACTTTAATGTGAGGGGAACTTGGTGGTAAGGTGATTAACCTCAATGAGGGCCGGTGTACACTCTGTACAACCGCGAAATTCTCATGGTTTCTACGCGTGTTGGTGCGGAGCGGAGGTTAGAGACAGCGAGAGAGCGCAAGACAGACGGAGTGAGCAGCATCGCGCGTGCCGCTGGCACTATGAGTCGTGAGAATTACGATTACATACGCATGATACTTTGAATAATGGAATGGGGGATGTAAAAATTTTGACTCAAAATGAAAATTTCTGATGGGGATTGTAAGAGTTTTGCCCCCCTCCGCGAAAAAGAGAAGAAATTACTGGGAGGGTTATAAAAATCTCCGATTTTTTTTTCAGTAAGAAGAGGAGATCGTAGCTTCGCTGAGGCCCAGAACTGTGGTTGGCTTGACCATTTTCGCAACTTGGTCAGGCGGGCCGTTGTGAAAGACCCCGCGAAGCTATGACCCCCCCCCTCTCCACCCTCTGGCGCAGGGTTGAGCAGACTGCCATTGACCAAATAGCGAAAAAATGGTTTTCGGGGGCCTTCCAGTGTCAAATACGTTGCTCTTATGGGACGTAACCCAGCGATTCGGTAATGAAGGACCCAGTAATGAAGTAGAAAAAAGTAAAGCGCTCATGTAGAGTAAGAAATAGAAAAAATCGCCTGTTAGATAAAGTGGCGTAAAAAGGCTGTTTTTTCCAAGTGGCCTTTTCGGTCTTGGTTTTCACTTTAAGAAGGCGGTAGTGTAACAGAAGGTGTATCTGCTGAGTGTTTATCAAAAACTGCATTAGCTGGATATTTTCTAGAATTTTTTCCGTGATTTTCCATCTTTTCGCATGACGTAGAAAGTCGCGAAAAAAAAATTTAGAAAAAATCCAGCTAATTTATTTTTCGATAACCATTCAGCAGATGCACCTTCGATTTGACTGCCGCCTTCTGAAAGTGAAAACCAAGGCTGAAAAAGCCGTTTGGAAAAAACGGCCTTTTTTCACCACTTTTTCCAACGGGCGATTTTTTTCCTTTTCTCTTTTTCTACATGAGCGGCTTTGCTGTTTTTCTACTTCATTACTGGGTCTGTGTTACCGAGCCGCTGAGTTACGGCTCATAAGAGCAACGTATATAACACTGGAATCCCCCCAAAAACCATTTTTCGCTATTTCGACAATTGCAGTTTTGACGAGAATTTAGGCCACCAGCGGTTGACAAACGAGTCTGAACAACTCGTGGTTGTGTAAGAAACATACTGTGGTGGAGCTGAGTTGAAACCGAAAAAAAGGAATCGCAAGAACCGGCGGTGCGACCCTCCCCCAATTTTTCAAGGTTGGTGGCGACCCCCCCCCCTTCACTTTGAAAAATTTCCAACATTCTTTGCCCCTTATTCGAACCGTCAACCCTCACCTATGCATTGCATTGTAGTCCGCCGGGTTATCGACTGAGCCATCTCTGCTGCTGCACTAGGACGCTTTCATTGCAGTGATTGTTGTGCTATCGCGGTATTTCCGCGGTGAATTCCAGGCAGTTTCTCGAAGGGGTCTGACCCTTTTTTCACAAGAAGGGACTTTGAAAGGCGTGTCACATTCCGCTCAGCTGGTTTTATGCGTACAGTGGTTAGGATCTTGCTTCTTCAGACAGCGCACATCTGCAAAAACTGCTATCAGTTGGTTGTTTATCAGTTACTTCCCCTGGTTGGTGCAAAACTCTCATGTTTGCTAACCATTTAGCTGAGAAGAGATGACAAATATGTACTGATGATTAGAAGTGCAGCATACTTTCTCGTCTTCTCCGTAATGTTTTCCTTCATTTTCGGCCAGTTGTCCAAGTGAAAAGGCATAAGTCAACTTTTTTTGATCAGGGTAATCCATCCTATCTGTTCGAGAACGACTTCCTAAGGTTACATGTGTCACGGCGTGGCGTCTTGGCGGTATCAGGGCGCGACTGGTTGGCGCTAGAATGATGACAATTGCAGCTGAAAGCGACGACAGCGAGAAAAGCGGCGGCTCCAGAAACATATCAGATAGCGCATCAGACATCTCTTTTTCGTCGTTGCGAAATTCGTGAATTGTCATCATTCGGCTGAAAGCTGCAGGAAGCGGAAGCATCACATGGATGGGACAAGGGGCAGAGTGTTTGCTAAAATCCTTGTGGTTACATGATGAGATCTTTGCAGCCAAAAGTGACGTTTTGTGTATGGTTTGCGGCTTTTCTCCCGGGTGAAGTTTGGACGAGGTGAGATGGGTAAATATGGAAAGTGGTCTCAGGTTCTACGTAAGAAGGGTACTGCAGGGGGTGTGGAGAAGGCCAATCCTTATAGTTGACCCCCCAGAATCGTGGCTAGGTCAAAAATTTGGCGGTTTTTGGGGGATTTCCTGAGACCCAGGGTTGAGCAGGGTTGAGACTCGGCGCAACGGATTGTCCTAAAATATTTGGAAAAAAGGAAAGCGGAGGGGGCTCGTACAGCTTGGCCGAATTTTATCGCAAATTCAAACCTTTCCAACTTTTTCACTCTCAAAAAGAAGGCGTAATCAAATTTACCGAAAACAAAGTGATAATATACAGTGTATATCCCCCAATTTATTATGTCCACTTGGTCCCCAGGTGGAGCTCAGACCCTCCCTACTCCCCTCCTCCACCCCTCCGCAGCTCACAAGGGGACCACAATAAGTCATAGTGACCATTCCAAATGAAATGTACTTTTCTAGAACCATTTTCGGACGAAAAGTCCAAATATGCCCATCGCAGCTGCCTAGACCCACTCTGAGAAAAGTTATGAGCCTTTCTTAAAGCTTCGCGGCAAGGTTAGTATGTAAAACATGTATGTAGGGGTAATCTGGGATGCTGAACACGAATCTGGGGTTTGCTTGCCCAAATTTTAAGGTTTACTGTAGGTTACGGCAGGTAACATGCCATTTAGGAGGCAAAACCTACCTTAATGATTCGAGAATCGACAAATGGACATCAAATTCGTATTCAGAACCCCAAATAACCACCACATAGAAACTCTGAGACAAATCTGAGACTTTGACCAAAATGCCGTATACCCACCGTAATCTACCGTAAGATGCAAAAAAATCGATAAACCGACATTAGATTCGTGTTCAGCACTCCAAATAACCCCCAGGGAAATAACTTGAGCATATTCTATAGAAGCACTCCGGAAATCGTCATAAATCGCGATTTGCCATCAAATTCTCCCCCGATGGGAATCTGTGAACGAATACAGTCGAAAACTTTGGAAAATCGATCGATAAATGAACCTCAGATCAGCACCCAAAATAACCCCCAGAGCAAATTTTTGGCCAAATCTGGAATATTTTTGTAAAACGGTTCGAGAGCCCTCTAATTGCTATAAATAAACGCCCAACCGAGAATCCGTACAAGTCCAAAACGCCGTTAGTTTGCGCAAAGTTTGGAAAATGTTCCTTCAACCAAACTTCGCTCAGTAGGGTAGTTTTGGGCGCTGAACACGATTATGAGGTCCGTTTTGGGATTTTCGCAAAAATAATGCGCTTTTTGGAGGGTACAATAGGTACGAAAATCAGAGAAAAAAGGCCTATAGCTTTTTTCAGAGTTGGTCTAGGCAGCTGCGATGGGCATATTCGGACTTTTCGTCCAAAAATGGTTCTAGAAAAGTACATCTCATTTGGAATGGTCCCTATGACTTATTGTGGTTCCCCTGTCAGACCCTCCCTGTGAAGCTTCACACTTCGCGCCGAACTCTGGTTTCAAAAAAAAAGTGTCTGATGAGGGATCTGATACGAAAAGGTTTCCTTATTGGAGCGGGAATGAAGCCTCACCCGGAAACGAAAAAACGACACCCTAGAATCACCCATGATGCGTAAAAACCATCTCAAAATGGAAGCTGATACGCTTTGTCTCCAGCTCGCTTTTTCCTATTCTCCTTCAAAATGCAGGAGAACGGAAAGTGGAATACGCGTGTTTCCTCACACCTCTGGTATACCCTGTTTCAAACGAGTTAGCAAGCGTAGGGTTTAAAGAAGCAGCGCTCACTCTGCGTCTCTGATGTTTTTGGATTATGGTAAGACAGATACCGTAATTGAAAAACATCAGATACACAGAGGGAACGCTGCTTCTCTGGACTCTCCGTTTGCTAACTCGTTTGTGACAGAGTATAACGATGTATGAACGAGATTACCTGGACTGGATAGATCCACGAGGTTTGACATTTCAGATTTTTCTCCCACAGCTTACTTGAAGTTTGCGTGAAAATTCATTATGGTAATTCCCGAGTTCCTGGAAAACTCTTTCAAGGCACAGAACGTCCTGAAAATTATTTTCCAGATGTGATGCTTATTCTAGAGTGGATCACACGCTGATCACAAAGGTGTCCCTGAAATTGCCGAATTTCCCCTACGAACGGCTGCTTGAAGATGCCCGTATTCTGAGGGTAAACAATCGGTGGACGAGTTGTCTCGGGCCTGTATTTTGCTTGAATCGCTGTCGACGCACGAAAGCGAGCCAGGATTAGAAGACGGACCAGTAATGATTTGAAGAACGTAAACGCGGTTGGGATTCGCCCATCCATCTAGCGGGTAACGAGTTCGAAAATAAAGAAGGGGTGTGGCCCGTGGTGGTCGCTTATATCTCGCTTATTTGGAGGAATTGAGACCTCGAACTTCGTACGTGTTATACAAGAGAGTTCTACTACACAATCTAATAAAAATCGCAAAATTCATGTCTGAGGGTTTACTTTTTTCTTAGAGGCAGCATACACGCTCGTAGACGTTTTTGAGATAATTACGAAGATAGAATCGTATGGCTTAGAACACAACGCCTGCGCATTTTTAGGCGTCAAAAACGACCCAACTTGCCGCTACATGAGTAAGAATTTGACCCCGCCCCTGTATCTGCCCGCCCCCTGTATTTGCCGTCTCCTCCAAAACAGGGGTCCTGGACCATTTCCAACGTCGCCGATGTATGAGGTTTATTTGTTGTAGTTATTGACCATCCACATACATCGGCGACGGTGGAAATGGCCCAGAACCCCTGTTTTGGAGGGCGCAAGTCCAGGGGCGGGCAGATACAGGGGCGGGGCCAATTTCTCAGTCGTGTAGCGTCTTTGTGGGTCGTTTTTGACGCTTCAAAGTGCGTAGGCGTTCTTCTGAGCCATACAATTCTGTTTCCGTAGTCATCTCAAACACGTTCACGGGATTGTATGCTGCCTCTAAAGGCACAATTCAACCCCGGGTAATGTTTGATATTATGGTTGGACCGCCGTGTATAGCAAGCCTGCCAAGCGCGAAATCTCAATTCGCTCGAATAAGCGAGAAAAGGCGAGGAAAAAGTCGGTCACGCTCCCATGAAAGAAAAAGTGGGTTACGCCCACCGACAAGCTTCCGATTTCGCTATGGAAGAGAGGCGAGATTGATTTTATTCAAAGCCTATGCTCTTCCATTTGTTTCTGGTCTAGCTCTATAATGCGGCCTACTTCAGAACAAAGGCTGCAAATAACGGGAAAAAACAGTCCGAGAAAACTCGTCCGCGAAGTTCCCCCCGTTCATATTCGAAATCTTTGAGGGGCCATAACTTCGTTTGAAGTGAGTTCTGAGCGATTCTGAAGGCACCATTGCGATCAGCGTGAAAATTTTTTCGAGATAATAGAAGGAACAAAAATTCTATTCTGAAGTTGGACTGTGCCTTTGAAGGCTTTGGTTCTCCAGGTTTCGCTCATTGTTTGATTTAGATTGTCCCCCGAAGTAGCTTCGCGGTCTACGAATAAAGACCGTTAATTTCAAGTAAGCGCACTGATTTCTAGGGTCTTTTGAGATTTTGTGTGGTGTCCCAAAAATAGCCTCGAAGGTTGCTTGAGGTGAACAGGGGTGTCACAAATTTTCACTGAATGTCAAAAAATCTCTTCAATGTCTGATTAGTGGGTTCTAGTTGAACCATATCATTATTTTTATGTTCCTTTCATTTATTTTTAGCTGAGAATGATTAAAGATGAATTCTCTATTTCAGTCAGTTTTTCAGGATCTGGAATGGTGTGAGTCGCTGGATAGCATCGGTGGCTCTACAAGACCACTTTCGGTGCTCTACGACTCCCTGGTCCGACCGGGAGCTGATCTGGGAGCGCAGATTTCCTCAAGATTGATGTGGCAAACGGATCCTACCCGTCACATTCCTCATCTAGTATTGGGGGAGACGCCGGTTGGCGGAAGCTGGAATAATTATGACCCAGAGGTGAGCATTTGTGGCACTCATTTAGTTGATCTGTCGCGAATATATGAGGGATTTTGCATGAATTTCTGCGTTTATTGAGGCTTAGTTGACGCACAAAGGAGTTCCCAGCGGCGACGGCGTTTTGTTTTTGCAGGCGTCGTTGACAAGCATTTGCGCTGAAGTCCGGCGCTAGCTCGCTTTTGCACAATCCGTCAACATTTCGAGAGTGTTTTTGCCGTTATTGATTCTCAGGTTTCTCTTGAGGGAGGAATTATTGAGAATGACCAGATAGACTGGAAGTTTGGAGCAGTGTTTTTCTTGGATTTCAGATGATTGCTGTCTCGTTCGCCTCGTGGCTGGATCTGCCCGGTTTCTCCATCTCCGACTGGCTTCAGGGCACTCCACTGATTCCCAGGTGCTTAGTTAAATACGTAGAGGAGTTGGGTAAGGGATATATGTGAAGACGGGGGATAGGCTATTTTTTGTTCAAAAATGGAGATCAAAAAATCAAAAACTGTCGGAAAAGAAGTGAAAATTTGTTGAAAATCATGGAACTCAAAAAGAGAGATGTGAAAGTTTTCAAGAAAATGCTGAAAATTGTTCGAGCTGTGTATCGAATGTGGTTTTTTCATCTGATCAAATTTCTTATTGTGCAGGGTCGCTACGAAAGTATAAATATCAAACAGGGCGTTTTCTAGAAGAGAGTCCACAAAACAGAGGGGATCAGTTCAGAGAACCTACCGCCGACGCAGCGCGGGCGTAAAGAGGCGTTGCGCAATTCAAACGGCGCTAGGGTGCCGCCAAGAATGATTTTTTCAATATCGAGTATTTCTGGGAGAATTGTTCGGACTATTTTGAAGATTTTTGGGTGTTTTCACCCTGTTTTAAATTGAATGACTTTTTATACAACAATTTTGGCGATTCTCCACAAGTTTTCGCAAGCGTTAAACGATTTTTAACAAAAAATTTCATGCTATTTCTGTGGCGATTTTCTAGAAATCAAACAAATCAACGGTAGAAATCTGGCGTTTTCCAATAAATTTGCGCTGTAATTGTAAAAATTCGGTGACTTTAGTTCAATTTTCGTTGAAATTTACCGATTTTTTTTCGTGGAAATTAAAGAGCTATCATTTTTAAAAAATCTGGCGTTTTCCGATAAATTAGCACCCTAATTAAACGAAATTCGGTGACTTCCATTTAGTCTTTACGAAAAGTTAACGATTATTTTGCTTTATCTACGTTAACCTTTAGGATTTTTTGAAATCTTGCGGCTTTTATGCGCAGTATTTTTACATTTGAAGCTTTTTTTGGTGAGGAAGTGCATACTTTCATCTTTTTCATTTTAATTTCGCAGCCTTTTTCGGAATATTTGTAGATTCAAAGCATTTTTCGAGAAGGTGTGGACTTTTCATCTTTTATTCAAATTTTTATTGAATATTGGACCTGTTTTGTGAAAATCCACAACGCTCAGATTCTTTTTTTCGCAATCTCTCTAGCATTTTTCCGCAATATGTTCTTCAAAATTTTGTTGAAGGCATTTTCTGGTGAAATCCAGGAGTGAATTTTTCTCACAAAAAAATTGCTATTTTCATTAGAGCTTGTTGGAATCTTGCATGAAGCAGTTCTCGCAAATTGACCGTACTTCGGTAAATGCACGATTTTTTTTCGAATTATAGCGAAAATTTGGAAATTTCCTCTCAGTTTTTGAAAGTCATTGAAACAATTGGGCATTTCTTTCTTGTGTGGACTTTTTCCATAAAATGTATTCATTTGAAATATTAAATTTTCTTTTCGTTGCTGAAGTTTTGTGATTTCGAAGATGCTATCTGTTGCTTGCGAAAGTATGACTTTTGCGATGTGAGGGTTCCTGTGAAGAATGGGTGAATTTCAAAAAAAAATTCAAATGTTCGCAAAATAAAATTCGCTTTCGGTGGGTCCGAAAAGGATCATCTACAAATGTAGGTGGTCTATGCAAAATTTTAGAAGAATTTGAGATACTCTTTGACATCTAACGAAAAATAGATGAATACAGTTTGGTCCGTGTCTTATTTCCTCAAGAGAATAACATTTAATTCGCATCCGCGGCTGGCGCGGGCGGTTTAAATTTCACCGGCTGCTGCCGGTACGGTTAGCTGATCAACTGCGCCCTTCTCTCAGTCTGAATCGATCATAGGACCGCAGGACGCGACCGCAGCGCCATCCGCGGGTGAAATTTCAATGTTTTTTCTTGTGGAGGCAAGCCGCGGAACTAACTGTATGTATAGCAAGCATGTTTGATTCAGTGACTGAAAATATCCCATACTCTTCATTTGCAGCGAAATGCAGCTGAAATTCTGCTTCCGTTCAGACTACCATCGGTGGCGATTGCACACTACATGAAGTGTTATGCGAAAGAGATGGGGCTGCCGAAGAACATCATTCCGCACACCAAGGTCACCTCAGTCAGGGTAAGTTCAAAGTCAGTGTCCACGATGAATATTATACTTCTGTTTGACTGAAAAATGGGGTTGTTTGGTCGTGAGCTATCAATAGTGCGAAATAGCGAAGAAAAGCGCTCAGAATGAGCTAAGATAGCGGTTTATAGTGTGCGTATGGGTTCAAGGCGCGGACGAGCTTACACGCCCTGCTAGTTTCCGCAAGCGCGCGCTAATGGCGAAATTTGCGCGAATTGATTAGACTCCACGTTGTGGAGTTGCTTGGCAATTCGCCATCGGAAATGCCCGCGGCACCTCAAGCTCGTCAGAAGGGGGGGGGGGGCGGGGCGGACATAGCAGGCGTACTGGGCTCACGAAATCTTCACTTCGCGGACTTTTTAATCAATTTCTGGCCAGTTTACGCTGCTTTTGTCGACGTAATTCCCTCTAGCATCTGCCAGCGTAGTATTTCACACTGAAAACTCAAGAGATTCATTGTGAACACTCGCTTCAAGTGAAATAGCGAAAAGGTACTTTGAATAGCCCATTTTGTAATGAAAAGATGGTTTAATACCCTCATCTGTTTCAAAGTGATAGATGGCCGGTCGAGGGTTCACCTCTCGTTTGGGCACAGTTGTGGGTATGAGAACAAAGCATCGCAAATTCTGCTTTTTGACTAATTTGCGGTCGTTGCGGCTGAATCTGACCGGGTGGTCCAAGTGAAGTGTAGCATGTGCTTTGTGTCCGCTGGTGCTGGCTGGTTGGTGTGGCCAAGATAAGATATCGGAATGCGCGAAGACGTATTTGATTACACTGCAGCAGCGCGTCCAAGGTGGGGGAAACCCGTGCGAAAAGTGGCAGCTTTGGAGCAAAGACTAACGGGAGGCGCGTTTCCTGTGAGTGGAGACGGCGGAAATGGGGGATGTGGGTTTGTGAGGAGACGACTGTCGTTATGAACGACCACGAAGTTCGCAAATAGATGAAGCTAACTTCTAAAAATTGTTTTGAAGATTTTGTCTTGTGACAAAAAAAGGGTTCGATCAAACGAGTTTAGGGCTTGAAATTTCAAAATATGGGTTAGAGATTGTCGGATTTTTCAAAAGATGGCCCATTTACGTTTGAAGAAAAATAAAGGTGCGCGGATAGAGGGCGCAAAAGTGTTGGATTCAAGTCTGGCAATGTTGAGGTTTAGCTTTGAAAACATATAATATGAGGACACGTAAGTCAGTTCGGTAATGGCATTCTGCGAATTTCGGGCACGGTAGTGGTTAGAAGACGTGGGGTCAGATATCGATTCTGAGTGAATTTAAAGGCAGGGTTTTCGATAAAATCGGTTGTTGTGCTATCTCCATGGAATGGTAGATCTGGCCATTATAAAAGAGAAAATAGGGGAAAAATTGGAGAAAAAACGGTCAGGAACAAGTTATTGCTTGGTGTCCTCCCGCCCCCAATTATTGAGATTTGTGTAAAAGCTTGTTTTGTCAATTTTTGTTTTGCTTCTAAAGTAATTTCTGGGCATTCCTGGAGACTACTGTCTTTTTTAACAGCAAAATGAGAGGCGGACAAGCAAATATTGATGAAAATCTCGTTAACTAGGGGGGCGACCGAGACCGGTAATTAGCCGTTATGCTTTGTTTTTGAGCGCTTTTCCCACGAATTTCCGGGTCTTTTCACTTATTTTTACTTTTGTGATGACCAAATCTACATTCTCATGGAAAGAGCTCAAAAGTTGTTTTTATCGCGAACCCTGCATTTAAATGTAAAACTTGGGTGTTCTATAGTCGAATGAGGATATTGAAATTCCGGATTTAAACGCAGACATTGTGAATTTGGGACTGAAAATGCCGCTTTGTGGTTGGGAATTTTATGGAAGGAATAGCCTGGCTTCTTTACGAGAAGTCACCACGAAGCTGGAATTCACGGAGAGTTCGGCGCCTACTCTGGGAGTTTGGCCGTTAAATAGCCGCGAAATAGCCCACCAGGCTCCGCAGCGGCTCCTGGTGGGCTATTTCCCGGCTACTTCTCGGCTTCTCACGAAGCGGACAAGAAGTAGCCGAGAAATAGCCGAGATATAACCGAGAAATATTCAGAAGTAGACAAAATCAACCAAGATGCAACCGTCGCCGGCTCGCCGAGCCACCATCTGGGGCCGCCAGCGGTTAAGCGAGGCCTCCAGAGGCTGAACGAGGTCGAAGTACCTCAAACTTGGGTAATTGAATCGACGGAGGTGCTGACATCTCAATCATGCCTCTGGAATACGTCGTATATTCACCTGGAGAGCATTATTCCTCGGCTATTTCGCGGCGAGCATTATTGAGCGGCTATCTCGAGGCGAGCTCTATTTGGCGGCTATTTCGAGGCGAGCATTATTTGGCGGCTGTTTCGCGGTTAACACTCTCAGAGTACTTACCGGGAAACGACTGAGAAGCGGCTGCTGCGAATAGACCGGGAAAGTACTGCAAAAATGACTTGCCGAGAAGTCTGCCGCGAATTCGCCGCTATAACACAGCTATCATTCCTCTGAATAGGGACTGCTTTACCCACCACGCGGTGATTTGGAAAACCATGTTGTCGTTGTTCTTGGTCTGTGACAAAACTTAATTGACCCGTGCTTGAAATTCCCTAAATGGCTGCGGGGATCCCATCAGGGAATTTCAAGGGTTTTCGTAAAAAATTCCTACTCGGCTCCAAACTTTTGCCTGGGGGTTATTTAGAGTGCTGAACCCGAATCTGGGGTCTATTGCTCACCAGATTTAGGGTTACTGCAGGTTACGATATGCATAATCCCTGTTAACTGGCGTTACTTACCTTAAAATTTCGAAAATCGAAAAATGTGCCTCAAATTCGTGTTCAGCGTCTCATATAACGCCCATAGGGAAATTTTCAGTCAAATCTGAGCCTCTGACAGACCTACCGTTTTCCCACCTTTACATACCGTAATCTAAGGAGAATCGATAAACCGACCACAGATTTGTGTCAGGCAGCCCAAATAACATCTGAGTGGAAGTTCGGAGACGATTTCATCGTAGCATTTTCGAAATCGTAAAAACTCGCGTTTGGCCGGCGAAATTTCCCCCATTTGGAAGCTTCGAGCCAAATCATACGGAATTTTCAAAATATTGGCAAACGGGCCTCAGATTCGTAATCAGCACCCAAAATAGCCCCTAGAAAAAAGTTTTCAGCTCAATCCAAGACAATGTTTTTTGAACGTCCTGAGAATTGCCATTCGTGTCAGGGTCAGGCAGACCGTTGTCCAGGACCTCGACGAAGCTACGCCCCTCCCTTGGAGATCAAAATTTTTGAAGAAACGTTCAAGATTCCTAATCTCTCTCAGCTCTTGAAAAAAGTTCAACAGTTTTTGTGGCCAAAATTTTCAAATTTCAACCTGTTTTTTCAAAAAAAAATAGTTACTGCACTTCCCGACTGATTAGTCTCGGGAGTGTAGTTTTGACTTGCCCTTAAATCTGTATTGAGAAAGAAGTAATTAAAATTGTGACACAGATGGCCACCCAATCTCATGATGGCATAACGATGAAGAAAGATATGGGCGAATTGAAGCAGAAATAAAAAAGGCCAAAGATGGGAATTTTACCTTTAGGATGTTAAAATTGTTTTTTTGAAGAAAAAATACTGTTGTCCAATTTCGGCCGAAGGTGCGGTTTTGGACAACGGCAAAACGTGTCTCACAAGGAAACCACAATAGGTCATAGTGACCACTCCAAGTGAAATGTACTTTCCTAGATCCATTTTTCTACGAATAGTCCGAATATGCTCATCGCAGCTGCTCAGACCCACTCTGAAAAAAGTTATGAGCGTTTTTTCTGTGACTTTGGTACCTATTGTACCCTCCAAAAAGAGCATTATTTTTGCGCGATTCCGGAAACGGACCTGATAATCGTGTTCAGCGTCCAAAACTACCCCACTAAGCGAAGTTTGGGTGAAGGAACATTTTCCAAACTTTGCGCAGACTAACAGCGCTTTGGACTTGTACGGATTTTTGGTTGGGCGCTCATTTTTACCAATTAGAGGGCTCTCGAAGCGTTTTAGAAAAATATTCCAGATTCGACTAAAAATTCGTTCTGGGAGGTTATTTGGGGTGCTAATCACGAATCTGAGGTTCATTTGTCGTTTTTCCGAAGTTTTCGACTCTATTTGTTCAAAGCTTCCCACTGGCAGAGAAAATTGACGGCAAAATCAACTTTTGACGATTTCCCGAATGTGAGGACAGATGTAGCTCAAATCGTTCCTGTGGGGGTTATCTGGAGTGCTGAACACGAATCTGATGTCAGTTTATCGATTTTTGTCAGCTTGCGGTAGATTACGGTGGGAATACGGTAGTTTGGTCGAAGTCTCAGATTTGTCTCAAAGTTTCTATGTGGGGGTTATTTGGGGTGCTGAATACGAATTCGATGTCCACTTGTCGATTATCGGAATATTGAGGTAGGTTTTGCCCTCTAAATGGCATGTTACCTACCGTAACCTACAGTAAACCTCAAAATTTTTAGAAGCGACCCCCAGATTCGTATTCAGCACCCCAGATTACCCCTACGTACATGTTTTTAGCAAAATCCGGAGAAAAATTTAAAAACACCCTAAAAATTCCATTGGGGGTACCCTTACCTTGCCGCGAGGCTTTAAAAAACGCTCATAACTTTTTTCAGGGTGGGTCTAGGCAGCTGCGATAGGCATATTCGGACTTTTCGTCCAAAAATGGTTCTAGAAAGGTACATTTCATTTGGAATGGTCACTATGACTTATTGTGGTTCCCTTGTTAGGCAGTTTTATTCGTGATTTTAGGGTGGTGGGAGGGGTGTTAGGTATCAGTTCGTGTGGAATTTCATGGAGAATCTGAATCTTTTTTTTTAGAATTCCCAGTTTGAAATTTTATGGGGGCGTACGTTGTCCAATTTTCGAAGTGAAGAATTTAGACGGTAATAGGCGCGATTAACGAATGTAACTCGTCTACAAATTTGTTTTATTTGCTGAAAATTTGAAATACTGTCTAAAATATGTCTCTTACATCGTTATGCAAAGACAGTTTCCTCAGATCTACTGTTGTGGTGCTGTAGTAATTTTCTCTTTGATCTTTTTGTTGCGATTACAATATGTGAGACAACCACGTCTGAACCCCTTTTTTCACCACCTGTTTCCTTCACAGATGAGTAATGCGACTGAAAACACCCCCCGACTTTTTAGAATGTTGGCCCGAAGTTTCCACGTCCCCTCATGAAAAAATTCAAATTTCGAAAATTTTTACGTCCCTCCCGTTCGTCCAGCTGGACAACGCCCGCCTGACCCTGATTCGTGTACCTTTGCCATCGGAAAGCTGTGAGATTGCTCACTTCTGGGATTCTTCTGTGAATCTCTGAGGCATTTAGGGGATTTGGAAAACGGATTATTAATGCTCTGCCCCATACCTACAACTATCAAAACGGTTTTATAAAAGCCCTCAGGAGATTTAAGGTAAGCCCCAGTCAGAGGAGTTTCGAGCCAAATCTGGGACATTTACCGAAACACCGTATACCTACCGTAACCTACCCTATTCTATACAAAGTCGATACACAGACTTCAGCTCCGAGTTGAGCACTCCAAATAATCTTCACGGGGAATTACCGAGACAGATCCATCATTGCGTTCTGGAAATCATCAAAAGTCGCATTTTGCCTGTTATTTACAAGTTGTCGATCCCTTTTGAGTGAGTTTCGATTTTTGGGTAAAATGTGCCCGTAAACACCGTACAAACTACATGTGTACTTCCGCGTTCTGTCGATTAGTCATGCATCAATTGACACCGTGCAAGACACTTCCGGGTTTCAAAAAAGTGTCAACAAACTGTACAAGTGTACGGGCAGGTGTGCGATTCGTAAGAAGACGAAAAGGGTTTTTCTGGATATTTGGGCTGGAAAATTCAAGTGTGTAAACACTGTTGTAAAGTTCTCAAAATAGTGTTGCAGAAAACCGGAGATGTGTGGACGGTGTCAGGAAAGCGCAATGATGGCCTTGGATTCAGCTATACGGCGAATCATGTAGTCCTAGCGTGTGGAAAAATGAAGAAGCGTCAACTGGAGGTTATTTTTTATATTTCATATTTTTAATTTATTTTTTATTTCCAATTTTTAATTTTTTTTTCCAGTTACCCTCGCGGAGCCCGTCATTGCCGATTGTCTATGATGTGCTGAGCCTCAAGACAATACTGGAAGAGGATTGCGCCGTGGGTCCAAGGTTGGTATGGAAATCTGATTTTTGTACCGGAAGTGTATGATTCCGGGCCTATAAATCTGCGAGTTCTATGAGAACGATCGCCAAAAATGTGCTGCAACTGCTGCTCCCTGTGTACTTCCTGCACCCCGTGTGCACATACATAGGTTTGGTCTTTGGTGTTTACATGTCGTGCCGGTTTGTGATAGTCGAGTACTGGTTTTGCTGCAGACACTAGTGGAACCACCACCCTCACGGCTTGTCATTTTTCTCAGCTCTAGACTGATAAAAGGGAAGGGCAAAGGTCAGGTGTAAAGAGCTGGTAGGAGAGAGTGTGTTTGAATGGCGTAGGGTACAGCTGAATTCAGTCAGAGCATTACAAGAAAAGTGAAATTCGTAGAAAGTGCAGAATCGTTCCCTAGACTATATTGAGAACCTACAGGGCAATACTTCAGCCAGCTCTGGAATATGCGGCATTAGTGTGGCAGCACTTGGTGGCAGACAGCTCCTGGAATAAGCTGCAACGTGTACAGAATGCTGCGCTTAGAATTGCTATCGATTGTGCAGGGAGCTCCCGAACAGAACATCTTCACGCGGAGGCCTGCATATTGCCAGTCAAGGAGCATTGTGAACTCTAGGCACAGCAGATGTACCAGGTTGTCCAATAATTCTTGTCCGAAAATTTCACCATTTTAAATTTTTTCAACTTTATTGAAAAACAAGTCTAATCAACAATATAATCGACACAGTTATCCACAACAGTAGCCCATCGATTGGGCAGGTCGCCGATGCCCTTCGCCCAGAACTCCGGGAGGCTGCGACTCGAAGAAGTCCGCGATGTCGGATTTGAGGTTGTCGTAGTTGGTGAATTTTCTTCCGGCCAAATGGTGCTTCAGCGGGCGGAACAAGTGGTAGTCGGAGGGGGCGATGACCGGGGAATACGGCGGATGGGCAACCGTCTCCCAGCCGAGCGTCGCCAACTTCTGCTGGGTCTCCTTCGCCACGTGGGGGCGCGCGTTGTCGTGCAGCAGGTGGACCGAGGCCCGTCGGGGACGCTTTTCTCGGATGGCGGCGGCTAGTTTCTCGAGCTGATCGGTGTAGATAGAGGCGGTGACCGTCCTGCCTTGCGGGAGCAGCTCGAAGTACAGCATGCCCTTGGTGTCCCACCAGCAGCAGAGCGTAATCTTCAGCGAGTGCAGGTCGGTTTCCGGCGTCGTCGGCGGCTCTTCTCCGCGCGGGATCCAGACGGCACGGCGGGCGACGTTGTCGTTGAGGACCCAGTTCTCGTCCCCAGCGACCAGGTCCTCAAGAAACTCCTTGCTATGCGGACGAAGGAGGAGGGACTGGCAGACGGCCACGCGGATCTGCTTGTTGGCGTCCGTCAGACGGTGGGGGATTCAACGGGCCAGAACTTTGTGGTAGCCGAGTAAGTTGAGTCGATTGTGGATGGTGGACTTGCTGCAGCCGAGCGTCGTCGCCAGTTCACGGGTAGTGGCTTCCGGCTTCTCCTTGATACAGCTACGGACTTCGTCATCATCCACCGTAGAAGGCCTCCCGCCGTGCTCCCTGTCCTCGAGGCTCGTGTCGCCGCTCTCGAAACGATTGAACCAGCGGCTGACTGTGCCTTTGGACACTGCATCTTCCTTGCACGCTCTGCAGATGTTGGCGACCGCGGTGCCCGTGTCGTTGCCCAGCAGCCACTCGTAGTACACGAACGTACGAATTCGACCTTGGTCCATTTTAGCTTGTACTGGTAGCTAGACGCGGCGACTGCGCCTTATATACCCCTAGCGTAGAACTTTGGAGAACCTTCTAGAAGGTTCTTACACTTGTCTGATATTATTACACTTCTAAGGAAAATTATAGAATTTTGAAAATTTTCGGACAGGAATTATTGGACGGCCTGGTATATTGATGTTCTGAGGCAGCCGAATCATCCGACAAAGAGAATTATGAAGCTCATTAGAGAGAGGTCGATTAGGGCGCCGTTCGCAGACGCTCCTCGTAGAGTTGATGCACAGAGATGGGCCGACTCCAACATGGAAAGGCTTCGTCTTCTGCGTGAGGAGCACACCCAGTTCGTTCGAGAATATTTGGAGAAGGCAGCTGTGAACCCTATCTTGGGAGCAGTGCCGCCCCGGGTTTGCGAGTCCGAGTCTCCACTCGGCAGGCGAGCCAGATGTGCTCTTGCCTCGCTGCGCTGTGGTCACTCTATTCCGCTCATGTCTTACGTCAACAAGATCGACAGCAGCCGACCAGACGCATGCCCGGACTGTGGTGCTCCCGGACACGACACGGCGCACTTGTTCATGTGCCCGAAGAGACCTACCTCCTTAACCACAATGGACCTTTGGACGAATTCTGTGAAAGCCGCCCAGTTCCTCAATATATGACAGAAAAACACTTTGAGGCTGCAGAAGAATAAGAACAATCGTTTCGCGTTTTTGGCAGAAATTTGGATCTGGGTGACTATTTCAAATGATAATTCCAAGGAAAAAGCTGGTTAAATTTCTATAGAAATCGAAAAACCGGTAGTAGAGCAGGCCGGCGTATTTCAAGTGGGCGCGCTTAGCCTGATATGTCATCGACAGGAGGTGTCCTACTATTAGGTTGAAGCGAAAGTTTCCCGTCTTTTGACTTCCACGATTTTCTAACCTTTCAGCGTTGGTCCTTCGGCCAAGTGCGGTATACCGGTCGAAAGCACGAATTGTTTTCTATTTAGCGCGTTCTTCCACTTGGGCCAAAGCCTGCTCACTTGCGAAATATATTCTATAATTTAGTGGTAATATTCAGTGCTGAGCTTTTTTGAGTGTACATATTTACTTTGAGGTAAACCACGAAACCTGTCAGACCTGGCCGGATAATCGAGCCACATTAGAACTAGATGATAGCATTTGCGGAAAATTTCGACGGAGCGTAATCATAGATTTTTAGCGGATTTTGTGATTTTGCAACTTTGGTATTTTCTGGCTCATACCGAGGCGTTTTGGCCTGGAAGCTTCAAAGTTAAGTGTTATGGACAAGTCCCCACTCATTAGCATTTTTCGTTAATTATCGGTAGCTTTTATGAAAATTCGATTTTCGCCTTTTTTTGAAGGAAAGATCGTTCATTGACGAAAAATACAATTGAGTGGAGACTTGATCATTATACCTAAAGGCAGCATACACGCTCGTAAAGGTGGTTGAGATAACTACGGAATTAGAATGGTATGACTCAGAACACAACGCCTACGCATTTTGAAGCACTGAAAACGGCCGCCTATGCCGCTTAATGAGTAAGAAGTTGGTCCCGTTCTTTATTTTCCCGCCCCCTGTATTCGCCGTCCTCCACCATAAACTGGGGTGCTGGGTCATTCGCGCCGTCGTCGATGTATGTGGTTTACCTATTGTACCACTCATAAACGTCGCTGACGGTGGGAAGGGCCCAGCAGTTCTGTTTTGGAGGAGATAGGAGGCGGAGAAATACGAGGCGGGGTCAACTTCTCACTCGTGTAGCGGCATTGTGGATCGTTTTTGACGCTTCAAAATGCGTAGGCGTTGTGTACTGAGCCATACGTTTTTGGCCAAATTCATCCAAGAGCTACAAACTTCCCCTTCTGTTCAGCTGTAGGAAATATGAACTTTGACCTGCTATAATTTTTTTTCGCAAATGTCCGCAGCAAAGTCGGAGTTTAGATTCGAAGAGAGCACGCCAAAGTTGACCAGAAAACATTCATCAACTTTCTGATCCGTGGGAACAACATGCGAGGTTCCCTCGTCAGATAGTAACACCGGTCTCACCGTTGGCGCAGAAAGACCTCTCCGGGCTGATCGCGAGGGAATTTCGCGGTTCCGGTCGAACCAGTGACGGCCATTGAAGTTTTGGTCGGATCGCGGGAAGCATTCTTTAGAGCATGGTCTTTATGCCTGGTTCATCCTAGGACGGTGGCGCTAGGATCGCGGGGTGGATGTTGTTTGGTCCGTCATTCGCCGGCGATCCGGCCGGCTATACTGTCTGAGGTCAATGGTATACTTCGTCGCTATCATGAGCGACAGTCATGACATTTAGCACTAATCTTGGCGGGACCAGCATAGGAGCAAAGGCACTGGTCGACGTAGGAACAGTTGTCGCGTGTCCTACGCAGCGACGTGTCGCGGAGGGCTTACATACTGCAAGTGTGCCGATGCCTGTCGTTGCTACTGTCGCTGTGCAGCGCACTGCTACAGCGACAGATTTGAAGGGTGGGAGGCGGTCGCTGTCGCTTTGCAGAGCGATGCGTCCGCGTGTCGCAAAACTATACCATTGGCGTGGGGCAGTGATACTTATCAGTCGCGGTCAGGACTCAGAGAGTAGCACCGGTTGGATCTAGGGCGCATGGCGGGCCGAACAACACCCACCCCGCGATCTGATCACCATCGTCCCAGGATAGGCCCGGCATGGAGAGATTGCCGAGCTGCTCCCGGAACGATGGCTGTCGAATCGCTTGGTGAAAGATTTTCGTCTTGCCATTGACCCTTGGTTTGTCCGGTGGCACTGTTTGAGTAGAACTCAGCGACTCGCTCTACAATCAGCTTTTTGCGACTTATTGTTAGGGAAGGCTCTAAAGTGAACAGTCTATGTATTCAACCTTATCGTTTTCTGATGTCAAGGAACTACCGTTATTGTAGTACTGGCTTTTTAAAAGTGATGGTTTTCTGCAGTTGTTCTATGCTCGTCTCAGTCACAATGGAAATGGTGACATTTCAGTGTGAACGATGGTCGAGTGGTTGTGATTGGCGATGGAATCTCGTCGGTAGATGCGGTGCGCCTTTGCCTGGAACATGAAATTCCAGTCGTTCATGTGATGCGGCGGTCTGAGCGTCAACTTCGAAGTGAGCTTTCGTTTGTAGTCGAGGATGTGGTTTTCTGTCTTGACGCGGAGATTGTTTCAGATACGGTTCTATCCCGTCTGTCGCCCTTACACTATGCGGAATATCATGCGATTTATCGATTGATGATTGGAAAGGATTCGCATCCGTTGTATGAGAAATGCTATGCGTCGTCGGTTGCGGATGTGGATGAGAAATCTGTCGTAACTATAGCCACTCCGAAGGGGAATCGATATGTGAGTGATCTCTTCTGTGACCGTATACCCATGCTTAGCGTCTAGAAGATCTAAAGAGTGCAGTGGTCGTATGTCTGCCCTTTTCGCTCACCTTGGATACGCTGCAAAATGAGAGATTTATGTCCTCAGCATTGCCCTTTTTGGGGCGTAATTGCGTTTTGGTGCGAAAGAGAAATAGGGACCTAATGTGGTCTTCAAATTGAACTCAAAAATTGCGTCTATTAAAACATAGATCATCCGGAATTTTACGGCGAAATCCCCAGTTTTTTTCCGGGTCTCATACTAGTGTAATAATTGATCCTACAAGAGACCACCTACAAAGTTCAATCTTTCCTAGAAGTGTTGGTGTTCCATGAGCCACATTCGAGGTTTATATTCTTCTAACTCAGTTGGTCGTAAACTTCTTGAAGGAGAAACTCATGGCAGTCATCTGACTCGTGATGGACTCTTTAAAAACATGTTTGATTTTTGGGTTACGGTAGACACAATGCTATTTAGCATGCGTAACCTATCTTGATAAATCGAAAATCTATAAATAGACTTCGATTTAGTGTTCAGCACCCCGGAAAACCCTCACAGAGTAGTTTTGAGTCAAATATGTGACATTTAGCAAACTACCGTATGCCCACCGTAACGTGCCGTAATGTAGCGAAACTCGAAAAACGGACTTCAGATTCTAGTAGAGGACTCCAAATAACCTTTACAGGAAAGTTTCTAGGCGAATCTATCGTAGCGTTTTTGAATTCATTAAAGGCCGCATTTTCTACAAAAAATTTCCCCGGTTAGAGGCTTGGGCCAAACTTGTCGAAGCTTTCCGAAAAGCGGCACTTAGACCCCAATTTCGTGTTTAGGGGCCGAATTCATCAGTGCTTGCCGTTTGGTAGGGGTAAAGGCGTCGGCGCTTTTGTTGATTACCCCGTGAGAGTCTATGGTATCCTACCAGAGCAGTGTCTCAGCTGCCCCAGACTATTAGCTGGGTAGGCCAAGGGCGCTTTCGGTCAGCGATCTTCCGCTTTTGCAGGGTAACCATCAAACGTGCCGACGCTTTTACCCCTGCCCAACACTGCCGCATTGATGAATCAGGCTCCAGGGCCCCGGTTAACCCTTACAAAGGAGGGTTGCTCACAAAAGATGGAGTTTCGAGATCCCACTTAATTATGTTCAAAGGGGAGGACAGTGCTCCAATACTCCATACTCAGAATCGGCTAAATGCGTCAGAGATTCACAGGAGATTTCCGAACGTGGGCATTTTCATAGCTTTGCGAAGACGAAATGGGTAGACGAATGGTACTTTCGAGTGTGTTCAAAAATTTTTCTGGGGTCGTTCTGAAAACTCGTTTCCAGGGGTTGTTTTTGGTGCCGATTACGAATCTGAGGCCCATTTGTCAATATTTGAAAAATTCCATTTGATTTGGTCCGAAGCTTCAGAATGGGGGAAGTTTTGCTGGCAAAATGCGACTTCTGACGAACTGCGAAGCGCTCACCAGATTTGGTTTTGAATCGGCCCCGCACGCACGCCTTTTTTCGAAATCTCAGTTGAGAGTGAACGTAGAAATTAGTGCTAAATTGCATTAAAAAGAGCGCAAAAAGATGATATATGTACCCAAAAATGGTTTAGAACGGTTCACTGGTTTTCGAGTAAAAATTGAAAGACCGCGCGTTTTTGTTGTTAATCTCCTTTTTTTCAGACGGCGTACACGATCTTTTTGGTACACTTAAAATTGAGCTAAGGAGCTCATTTTTAGGCAGGAGGCTGGAAATGGATGCAGGTCGCTCCTATTGCAATTTGAACTTGATACCATAACTTTGAAGGGTACCTTAAAATCTTGGGTTTATATACTAAATTAGCCGTGGAGCACGAAAACTGCTTTTTTTTCTACTACGGCTGTGGAGGCCGGGGTGTGTGGGTGAATCTGCAGCCAATCAACACAGGTCGTCGGAGATAAGTGCTGAACTTATCCGAATCCGCACTTTTGACACGTCATCGATCGATAATCAATATTATCGATTTTCGCGCTTTTTGCCCAAAATGCGGCTAGGAGTGGTGATTGCTGATGGAATTTGTTTTCTTGGTTGGAGAATTTCGCTCATCAGTCATTATCGATAAATACCGATCAATAATATTGGTTTTTTCGCCTGTTGCACAAAATGCCGCGACGATTTTTGATTGTTGATGGCTTTAAGTCACTTGTTTGGGAAATTCTTCCCATCATGCAAGATCAAATATTAATGATCAATAATATCAAGTTCTCACATGTTGCACAAAATGCGGCAATGAGTGGTATGTTTATGGTTTTGGGTAATAAGTTTCAAAAATTGTACTCATTCGACAATCTCGTTGTTAGATGTTTCATCATTCCAAAATGGAAATCGTTGAGCAAAATTGAAGTCAGAAAGGTAACCTTCGGGAAAGATATGTGAAATTTCTGAAAATTTAGCTTCCTGGCAAAAGTGAAGATTTGGTAATGATAAAAAAAAGTTTCAAAAATGTCTTGAAACATCTTTAAAAAATGATTTGACGTAAAATAGTCTGGAAAAATAAAAAGTTAGGAAATGAAGTGAAATAACCAAAAATGCGATTTAGTGGTCGATCATTTCACAAGCTTCTCCGTTAAACTTATCAAAACGAAATCAAGCGCGCAACGGAAACATTAAGCCATTTTTGAAAGCTGTAATAAGGGAATCAGCATAGGTCAAGCTATGTGAACGCAAGGCTCCATTCCATATCGTGCTTGATTTCGTTCTGATAAGTTTAACGGAGAAGCTTGTGAAATAATCGACCACCAAATCGCATTTTTGGTTATTTCACTTCATTTCCTAACTTTTTATTTTTCCATGCTATTTTACGCCAAATCATTTCTTTAAGATATTTCAAGACATTTTTGAAAGTTTTTTCATCATTGCCAAATAGTTACTTTTGCCAGGAAGCTAAATTTTCAGAATCCTACGATCAAATTGCCTCAAAACTTGTATAGGAGTTATTCGGGCCGCCTAACACGAATCTGCAATCCGTTTGTCGATTTTCGATAAATTACGGGAGGTCACAGTGGGTATACGGCAGCTCGGTCAAAGTCTCAGATTTGACTCAAAATTTTCTCTGTGGGTGTTGTTTGGGACGCTGAACACGAATTTGAAGTCCATTTTTCAATTTTCGAAGTTTTAAGGTAGGGGTCGCTAGTTGAAAGGCATCATGTCTACCGTAACCTACAGTAACCTTGAGTGTGGTGAGGAATTGACCCCAGATTCGGGCTCAACGCCCTAAATAACCCCCAGTTGAAAGTTTTGAGCCCGAATCGGAAAAATTTTTCTCTGAACGCCCCGGAAATTACCCTGACCTATTTTGGACCAATAAAAAGGCCGTTTTTGGAATCCCTTCAGCCATTTAGCCAATTTCAAACATGGGTCATTTAAATACTCTCGAAGACCTACAGCAACGACAACATGATTTTCCAAATCGCCACCGGTAGGTAACAAGCCTCTCGTGTTAGAAACAAGTTCCGAGCCAAATCTGAAGTAATTTTTGTGAAGCTCTGAAAATTGTTTTGGCGGTTGTGCCCTTACCTTAGTGCGCTACTGAGGAGACTCATATAGCTCGGGTCAGAGGTGTCCAGATACATATAGTTAGGTCCGTGGCTTGTTTTCTCAAGAAAAAACATTTAAATTTAAACCGAAATCTCACCGGCGGCTGGCTGGCAATTACCATCCAGCCGCTGGTGAGATTTAAGCCGCCGCGCCAGCCGCGGTTGGAACCTAAATGTTTTTTCTTGAGGAAACAAGCCACGGACCTAATTATATATTAATTTTCAACGTTATTGGAAGTAGATGTATTTCATAAGTTTAGTTGGAAAAGGCAGTGGGGACAAGCTGTCATTTCCTAGTTAGTTTAAAGGGAATTTATATGACTGCCAGCTAAGTTTACCCATCTATAACTCGTTTCTCTGGTTAATAAAGTAGGGACCACTCGAGTCTCAGTCTTTCAGAAATCCCTCACAAGCAAGAAATTAGTGACAAAAATATGCATCTTCATTTATCGGCCACCCTGTATAATTAGACTAAATGTGTGTTTTTTTAAGGAAAAGTGCTCGTCTCTGGTGGTTTGCATCGGACGGGTCAGTGATCTGGAAGGAATGTTGGCCGAGAAGTATACATTCTCTGGTTATCAGTCCGATGAGGACCCAACTTTGTTCTGTGTTGGGTCATTTGCCGGAGATCACTTCGTCCGATATCTGGTTGGAGGCTGCCTGGATGTGGCCCGATCACTCCACAGCTATTACAAAGATAGAAATAACAACTGTACTTGACGTAGTTGGCCGACTTTAGCCCAGAAGAGCTGCTACTGCTGTATTCCATGGATCTTCTCTTGCTTGCGGTTCGCTTAAACGCGTCCACTTCTAGATGGGAGACGAACCTTACTGAGTTATTCCGGAAGAAAGTGGAATTCAAAGTGAGGTGCGACCTATCTGGACAATGTGGACTGCCCAATGTTCAGGTCTGAGAATAGTTGAAGATCTCAAAATCCCTCTCCTCTAACTGTCACTTCACAACATGCTAACCTCTATCCTACAGTCGACATGGATTTCTTCGTCGGATCGGTGTACGCACGAGCAGTCTGCGTGCTCTCTGTCTATGCCTTCTGCATAAGACACTGATCCGACAAACGACTCCGTGTCGATCATAAGTCCTCTTATCATGTTAATTGAAAAGGATTAGTCTGTGATTTCTCCCCGATTAATAATGTGTATGTATCTAAAGTCTGTAAGAATGAGATTGTTCGCCCACGCGGTCGGCGTGCGTGTCGAGCGGCAGTCGCGAAGGTATTATTCGGACTTGTGAATTGATTAGCAGGAGTATTAGACGAATAGTGAATAATAATTCAGTCAGCTGCTTGCAGCCGTGTGAAATCTGTTCGGAAAAATCGCTCGACACGCATGCCGACCGCGTGGGCGGACGGACTCGACTTATAACTATTGTTTGCTACGCGTGTAGAGCTTTAATTACGTGGTTTTTTCGTTGTAGTGTGATTACATGACATGGCACGATGTTATGATGTTCATATACGAGTAACAATGATTTGTAGTGCATTTTATTTGTGCAGAATAAATAAAATGCGCGATGACTTTGTGATGATCAAGACGTAACTCCGACCGGCCAACAATGAGAGGGGCTATACTTGTACTTCTATTGGGAAAAAATGGCAGTAGATCATTCGAAGTCGCAGACACACTGGAAAATGATTTGTAGAAGTTGCGGATGGCCCAGGAAACAAGGAAATTATCTAGGCCGACGATGATCCGGAGGGGGGGGAGATTCCGGAAACCGTTATTGGCCGGAAAAAAACGTATAGTTTTCAGAAGTCGTAGATGGCCGAGCGGGTCGGAACCCTGAAGGCCATGGGTGGTAGAGTATATCAAACGAATAAAAATTTTCGAATATTCGAATAAACGAATAATTCGAAAAATTGACTTTCGAATATTCGAATAAACGAATTATTCGAAAGATCGACTTCTCCAAATACTCGAATAAACGAATTATTCGAAAAATTGACTTCTCCCAATATTCGAATAAACGAATTTTTCAAAAATTTGATATTTCGCATAATCGTATAAACGAATTATTCGAAAATTTGATTTTTCGAATAACCGAATTGATTCGAATACGAATAATTCGAATATCCGGCCAAAATCACGAGTAATCGAATAAGAAGTACGGGCCAAGTACGCATAATCGAACCCCCGTTCGCGGCAGTACCAACTTTCTTGACCTTTTTTTTTGTATAGTATTATTTATACTCTGTTTATCTTTAATTGCACAAAAAACGGTCCGCCAATAGTCCTCTAATGGGCCGGCTAGTACCGTAGTTTACGTCCACGACGCGTTCTCGGCAGACCCGGGGTGTGCTGGGCGATCGATTCATCAATGCCGTCACTCGGCCACCCACCCTGCCACTGTGCACACCCGGGTCTGCCGAGAACGCGTCGTGGACGTAAACTACGGTACTAGCCGGCCCATTAGAGGACTATTGGCGGACCGTGTTTTGTGCAATTTAAGATAAACAGAGTATAGATCAAAGCTATGCCAATGTACTTCCACGAAAAAGACATTTCACACTATATCATAAGTGTATTCAAACCAACATTTATCACTGTCTATGAGTAGTTGTAAAATTATACGATCAAAGTTTCTGGCTTTCTGAACGCTATCTACCAACAATATTCGAATTTCTTTCAGTTTGGAGTGCTATCTAAGCGGGGGGGGGCACTTTTGTATCGCACCTGGCGACGCCCATTTTTCCGTGCTGCAATCCTAATTTTTGCAGGATGGGAAACCCTGGGTGACGCTCAAATTTAGTGCGGCACGGTAAAATGGGCGGGGGGGGGGCCAAGTGCATCCAGCCATAGTGGCCCTCCACCGCTAAGATAGCACCCAGTTTGGTAGGAGACATTCCACCTCTGGACCGCAAAAATGGACATGTGCCGGAGACTCTGCTTCCAATTTTTCTGAAATTATTCGTTTATTCGGCCGAATATTCGAATATTTGGCCGTTCGAATATTCGGATAAACGAATTATTTGAAAAACTGACCTCTGCGAATATTCGAATAAACGAATTATTCGAAAAATTGACTTCTCCGAAAATTCGAATAAACGAATTATTCGAAAATTTGACTTTTCGAATAATCGAATGAACGAATTATTCGAATATTCGTTTATTCGGCCGAATATTCGTTTTCCGACTGTTTGTTGACATACTCTAATGGGTGGTCTGAAGCAGCGAAGGTTCCAGAAAGCCGTGGTTAGTCGGTTGAAAATCACTATTTGTGGACCCCTTGAATGCCAAAGCACTTCAAAGACCACTACTGTCTCTATAATTCGCAGCTTTCAAACTGAGGGATTAGCGACCAGAGAATTCGGAACTATGAGGCTGACTGATGTGCTCGAGTTCCGGAGTTTGAACCCTTTTATAGGCAGTGTTCACAATAAATCTTTTTATTTTTCAGTGTTAAAAACGTTGGCGGATGACGGAGGGGGTAGGGTCGAAGAAAGCGTAGAAAACGGACCAGAAATCGATAAAAACTTGAAACGTCGCGCCTCTCAACGCGAGCGAAGTGGTCCCGAGTGGAAATAGAGTCGCAGCAGGCGGGACAACTCGTCCTCCCTCTGTGGAGAGAGCCCCTGTCCCGGAACTGCCACGTCCAGCCTGATCGATTCGCGCAGATTTCGCCATTAGCGCGAGCTTGCGAAAACTAGCAGGGCCCATAGGCTAGTCCTCGCTCTGAACGTTGGAAACCGCTATTTTAAATCAATCTGAGCGCTTTTCTTCGCTGTATAAAAAAACGTAAGCTTTGGGTCCCTCCAAGAAGATTAGGAACGGAAATACGGCGAAAAACGGCCAGGAAGTGGGTGAAAATTTCTTGAACCAGCCAATCCATTGTATCACCCCGCCCACGTCATGTGGCAGTTGTCCTGCTTTCGTTTCACCAGGGGAACAGGCATCGAATTTTTGAATATTTTCTATCACGGAAAACTCTGATAACCAAACACGGGCATTTAACATATTTATTTTAAGAATTTCCGACACACGAAACAGAAAACAAGCAAGTCACCTCAAAATTTCGAAGCTCGAAACCATTTGCGAAGTTTTGTTTGACGTTTTGTCCGCAGTGCACAAAACACACCTGCAGGCGGAAAGAAATGTTTAACAGTTTTTTTCTCTTGTGTTTGAGTGTTCTATGGGACGAACACTGCCTTTAAAGGCGGTGTTTACGATAAATCTCGTTCTCGAGGTCTCGATGTGAAACACTGAGTTGGCAGATGCTGTAGAGGATAGGGTCGAAGAAATCAACGAAAGGTGGCCAAACAAAAAAACAAACGGCTCTGAAAGCTCTCCCGGTCCGCCCCCCCCCCAATCGGACGAGCTTGTGGCGCCGCACACGTTTCGATGGCAAATTGCCAAGCAAATCTGCCGCAGTTAGCATTATCGATTCGCGCAGATTTCGGGATTAGCGCGCGCTTGCCGAAATCAGCAAGGCCCATGATTCTCGTCCACGCCCTGAATTTAGAAACCGTTATTTTGACTTATTCTGGACGTTTTTCTTCCCTGTTCCTTCACTATTAGTTACCTCACGATCGAGCAATCCCATTTTTGGGTCGAACTCGAGCGCGATATTCACCGTGAACACTGCCTTCAAGACATCAGGAGGTCGCGGGTAGTCCCTGAATGCCTGGATCCTCTAAAAGTCGCCGGTCACCCTCTTAAAGGCAGTGGTCGCGATCAAATTTGCTTGTCGTCTTTTTCTCTCTGAACCCTTTTCTGGGTCTCGAGTAGTAGGACCTATAAGAAAAAATAACGAAAAAACCGCTGTTTTGGGCCGAATTTGAAACCTGAACTTTCTTGTCTTTTGATGGTGGACGAGCCCTCTCCACATCATCGGCATCGATGACCTCTTATATCAAGAACATCAGGTAGCTTGAAATTGAATGTCAATCAATGAACCTTCGAATTTATGTACACATCTAGTCAAAAACATTGACTGAGGTGATGCTTTCATTATTCAACTGTTTTTATTCGTTAAATTTGCATTTATTTCTTCCTCTGAATGTCGATGATTTTTGACTGCTCGGCTTGAGACTGCGATCTGTTTCGTCATCGCTGTGCACGTGTGCACGAACTAGCTTCTTTGGGCCCTAAAAACCCTGATTGTAGCCCGTTTTTCACCGCGCTACCTTCATAGTTTTTCAGCTGTTTTTGATCTACGCTGATTTTTGTAGTTTTTCGATAACGTTTTTCATCGTGACCACTGCCTTCAAGTCGAAATCGCAGATTCTCTCAATCCATGTTCTCTGGAGTCTGCACTGTGACCAGATTTCTGGATTTTTGTGCAAATTTGCAAATTCAAACTCCAATTTTAGGTTAAAAATTAGGAAATTTTCGAAAGCTTTTGCTAGGATTTGACGAAAATATATGAGTTTCTTTGGGCAGTGGCATCGCAAAGGCCAAAGTTGAGTGATTATTGAGAGCTATACCACGAAGAATCTGCTAATTCCAGTAAAAAAAATAGTCAACATTTCGCGAAATACGGACTCCAATTGGGAAAATTTCGTGTATTTTTTCATTCCAAATTTCTGTGTATTCCATTAATTTGAAAAGAAAAAAAATTTTCACAAGAGCTGCGATCGTACACTTTACCGCAATGTTAAAAGGACATGGTGCGGTTGCGGTCACACACTAAAATTACTGTGGAAGACGCCTAATTTCATTATCGATCGACAGCACAGTTGATTTTTGTGGTGTATTACCGTTTTTTTTTTCTTGTTTACTTCGGCATCATTTTTGTTTCTGACTTTAATAATATTAAGAATAGGGGCTTTTCTTGGTGTGCCACGAAAATTTGCCTTTTTTTTCGATTTCAAAACAGAATTTTGAAAAAAAAATACTTCGAAGCCCAAACAAACGTCTAATCTCCTTCACGCACTAAGAATAGCCCCTATTCGCCATTTTTAAACAGTTAGAAATAGAATTAATGCTGAAACAAACAAGAAAAACCTATAAGAACTTAAAGGCCAACCAAGCAGTGGTCGACACGACGCGGCCGCGTCGCGACTTCGCATT
Organism: Aplectana chamaeleonis; assembly: GCA_029168955.1. Classification (NCBI taxonomy): domain Eukaryota; kingdom Metazoa; phylum Nematoda; class Chromadorea; order Rhabditida; family Cosmocercidae; genus Aplectana; species Aplectana chamaeleonis. The sequence goes on along the minus strand of JAPDOI010000012.1, from coordinate 139,812 downwards.
AGAGCGTTTGCTGGTTCAAAATACTGTTGGACTGCCATGCTATGGACTGCTAGAGGGAAGATTTTGGATGCACTGTTCGTTTCTAAAAAAACAAGTTCTGTTCTCATGTAAGGATATATTCAAAAGATAAGCGCTGCAAATTGATGATTAGCGCGACTTCAGCTTGGAGTTGGACAAGTGTAAGTATGACGAGCACAAAAACCCTGTCCCAGCAATGAGACCGAAATGTATAAAAAAACATTAACGGCTTCAACCGTTACGAATGATTCTCGGCGACACACAAGGTAGGATAATATTTTACTCTAGACAACAATCAACACAAATCAAGGAAAACCTACAACCGTAAGTGAGTATGATAAAACTGTGTGAAGTATTAGATGACAATAAAGATTATATGATGTGTGGCAGCTATTACAAAACTAGTACAGGATGAGCATAAACAAACCCGCAGAGAAAACTTTGAGATTTTGGTTTAGGAGATTTTTATAAGGCTAACAGGCACACAACTATTTAGCAATTAACCCAAGAGTATGAGACTAGAGCATAAAAAAAACACCTAGTAGGAGCAGAACGGTGAAATACCAGGAGACTCACAAGCGGCGGCTACGACGAGAAACCTATTCCCCAACAAAACCCCACAAGGAGAGACGGTGGCAGCTACGACGAGTCCGGAGTAGAAGAATGAGCTTTCCGACAGGGTTGCCCGCCTCGAAGACTATTGAATGCCGCCAAATTTGCAGTTCCAGGCGGTCCTTGTCCACCTCAGAATTATCGGGTTACAGTAATCTGAAATTTCAAACCGCTCCCGCCTGGGCATTCTTTTCTCTTTTTTATACTCTGATCCACCGCTCCGCTCTTTCTTTTCTACTCTCATACAACCGGGATTCCTTATATTACAACATTGGCCTCAGGTATGAAATCATGAAATCAAGGTGCTTTATTTGTGAGAAACCAATATTTCATCTCTGGTACTGAAACCGAATTTTCAGTACATGCAATGCAACACTGTTTGATTAGGGTTTTGTCCGCGAGCTCTTAAAGTATCAACTCTGATATGTGATCTGGTTTAAAGTAATCTGGGGTCATGTCAGATACTCAAATAACGGCGCACTAGAAATTTTGGAAAGCGATGAATAACTGGATAACGCAGACCTGATTTGAGATCGAAAAAATGAGTGAACAGCTGAAAAAACCCTGAGTGAGCGGAATATTAATTAAAATCGCCTATCAGCCTCAAGAGATGGTAGTAATTGGTGAGGTTGGAAATGATTCGCGCAGCTTTTTTATGCAGTGATGCATGTGGATCCAACTCAAGATAAGGCCACAATACGAGAGAATGATCAAATGATAGTATGATGGGTATACCAACCTCTAGTGCAGGGCGGGCCATTTCGTAGTATTTCAGCGGAAGCTACAACCCCCCTCCCTTACTGACCAAAATTTACAGAAATTTCTACGATTTTCTCACCTAATTTTACTCTTGACGCCGAAGTTCTCTCGATCCTCTACTGAAGTGTTCAATTCTAGATCAAAATTTTGATGGCCCTCTCACCACCCATTGAGAAATACCGAAACCGTGCTCGCCTCTTCTTTTGGGCGGAAGAGTTCTCCTCACCTTTTCACACGCCTATCGTTAACGACTTTAAAGGCAGCAGACACGCTCAAAAAAGTTGTTGAGATAACTACATTAGTGGGGTCGTGCAGACCCTGGAAGAGCCCTCACAAAGTTGCAAGCGTTAAAAACGAGTCTAAATGACCGTATTTGAACCGTAGTCAGTCACGAAATCATCCTTGCTCCGCCCATCGATAGGGCTCCGCCCCTCCATACAGGTATTCAATGCTCAATGGCGGCCACTTTAGAATACTTTTTAGGCTTCTAACGGCGTAAGAGTTCCAGAAAGGGTCGTACGAGTACACTAGCGTCGTTATCCAAACAAACTTGTTGCTACATAGCTCCGCTATTTCAGCCAGTGCCGTACAACTCGTCCATTTCTGGGCCAATATAGAACGTACCGTTATATCTTCATTTCCGCCGATTTGTTTTCGCCTTTTTCGTTATTTCTGAATACTAACAGCTTCAGACCTTCAGTTTAATCCATAAAATTGATATCTTTTTTGAGCGTGTCTGCTGCCTTTAAAGGCAGCATACACGCTCGTAAACGTGGTTGGGATAACAATGTGAATCGAACCGTATGACCTACAACATAATGCCTACGCATTTTGAAGTGTCAAAAATGACCCACAACGCCGCTACATGAGTTAGAAGTTGGTCCCGCCTTGTATTTTCACGCCCCCTGTATTTCCAATTTTCCTCCAACGCAGGGTTGCTGGGCCATATTCGCCGTCAGTGACGTGTGTGGTTCACTTTTTAGGCAATCTACCAACAGTGCCAACAGTGAATATGACCCAGCAACCTTGTGTTGCAGGAAAATGGCAAATACAGGGGGCCTGAAAGTACAGGGCGGGGCCAACTTCTAACTCATGTAGCAGCATTGTGGGTCGTTTTTGATGCTTCAAAATGCGTAGGCGTTATGTTGTAAGCCATACGGCTCGATCCACATTGTTATCACAACCACGTTTACGAGCGTGTATGCTGCCTTTAAAGGCAGAGTTCAAGCTCAGATGCGAAATCTGGGATTTAAACATAATTGTGAAGAAGACCCACCCCATATAACACCTGCCAAGTGCGAGCTCTCATTTTCTCCGAATAAGCTAGTTATAGGAGGAAGCCATCTGGGGCTCCCACATCCGGAAGCCACTTCGGCACGCCCCTTTTACGATTTTTCGAGCTCAACAGTGGCGAGATGAGCGGTGATTTCCGATCAATAAAACCGGTCCTCCATTCATTCTCAGCCTCTCTATCCATTCAGGTCGGCTCGCATACATCGGTTGCAAAGGACGGAAGTTACAAGCCACGGACAACTCGTCCACCATGCTTCGGCAGCTCAATTTTTGAGGGGCCATAACTCCGTTCCTAGGGGGTCTTGCACGATGCCAGAGACATCATTGGAATCAGCGTGGGACTGCTTTCAAGATAGGCGGAAAATCAGAAAAACGAGTTCGAGGTTGGACTGTGCCTTTAAGAGAGTTGACGCATACGGAATGATGTGAATTTATTTGACTGTCTGTTTTCGTTGGCTGCTGACCAATGATAATATCGATAACTTCCCGGCGCGCCGTCATTCCAGCTTCGAGCGTTAAATCCACATTTCAGAACGATACAACACGAACCATATCGCATAAAGGACGATAAAAATTAGTGCACCCGGTTGCTCAATCACAGGAAATACGGTTTATTGCATATTATTCGAAATTTAGCTCAAATGGAGGCTTTGTGAAACTCATACCAAAAACTTCATAATTTGAGGCGAGAGCATAATGGAAACTTTTTCTCTCCAATTACGGCCGTGTTTAAAGGCAGCAGACACGCTCAAAAATGATATCAATTTCATGGAATAAATCGACGGTCTGAAGCCGTTAGTATTCAGAAAAAACGAAAAAACCGAAAAAAAATTTGACTGAAAAAAATGAGATTTAACGGTTCGTTCCATATTGGTCTGAAAGTGGACGAGTTGTACTGCATTGGCTGAAATAGCGGAGCTGGCGACAAATTTGTTGGGATAACGACGCTTATGCACTCGTACAGCCCTTTCTGGAACGCTCACGCCCTTAGAAGTCTGAAAAGTGATCCGAAATGAGCGTAATCGAGCATGGAATATCTGAATTGAAGGGAGGAGCCCGTATCGGTGGGCGGAGAAAGGATGATTTTGTGACTCAATACGGCTCATATACGCTCATTTTAACTCGTTTTTGACGCTTGCAACTTCGTGAGGGCTCTTCTAGGGCCTGCAAGACCCCACTAATGTAGTTGTCTCGACAACCTTTGCGAGCGTGTCTGCTGCCTTTAAGGCCCTGGTAAAACTCGGTAATCGGGGATCCTGGACAAATTATTGGTTTCAGGCCGCTAAATCACTCTAATTCCATGGCGGGGTATTTAAATTTGCGCTGAAGTCGAGCAAGTCATCAAATTGAAGTAATTATCGCTTGATGCGTTCGCATATACAAGCAGAACTACTGCATAGAAACTTTACCCTTCTGAGAGTCCATAATACGAATCCTACGTGACCAAGGTCTGTGGAGAAACCGTGCCCCAATGCGAAGCCGCGAAGCGACCGCGTCGTGTCGACCACTGTTCGGTTGGCCTTTACGTTCATATGAAAAACCTACAGAAAAAAATCAGCTGTGCAGTCGATCCCCAGACTTTCAGAGAATTGATTTTTAGGGAAAATGACGTTCGGGTTGAACTACTGAGGGTATTTTGTCGAGGAGTTGAACTGATGAGAACCATTAGTTGCACTGCTGGGCTTATCGCCGCGCTGCGTGTTGCGTCGCGTGAGCATTGCCGACAGACGACGGCTCCGACGCAATGTTGAACGCCAAAACCAAACCAGCGGCACATACGAGCCGTCTCGAGGTGGGCCTAGACCGATTCATCTCATTGTTAAGTGTTAACTCCTCGAGCTCTGCATTCGAGTAGAGCGCGAGTGCATGCACTTGCCTGCTCCTGCACAAACACTGGTGCTCTATCATTGGAGCAGGCGAGAGGCGGAGCACTCGCATTTTGATTGATTTTTGATAAGCACAGAAAGTGCACTTCTGCTTAGGCCATTGGTATACCTCCCTGTCGCTGCAGCGACAGGTTTCGACAACTATCACTCATCGTGTCGGGACCAGCACCGGTGCTATGCCAGGTTCGGCCGCGGGATCAGTTTGCGTGCGCCCGTCGCTGGAACAGGTCGCTGAGGGGTGTTATAGTTTTCACTGACGTAACCCTGGTACACTCCGTCGTCGCAGCGACGGCCCGTCGCTGCGCTGCGCGCAGCGACGGGCTGTCGCTGGCTCCCCTAGACTCCACATATTCATCTATTTCATGACGTTTTATGTAATTTTGGCATATCATGGACAGAATAGTGACATCAAAAGACATTATAGTTTGGTACGCGTCGGTTTAGTTGTTTACCTGCAGTTTTTTTTTCAGTTGGGTATTTATGTGCTGTCATTATTCCATTCAATTACTTATGAATCGTTCTTTTTATTTATGCTATTGTCTAGGCTGTCGAATGTATGGATTATATTCCGAACCGACGTATTTCGCCTCTTCTCCTACTACCAACTAAAACAGGGATGGTTAAAACGACTATAATGATGATCATATTGTGACAGAATGTGAAAACAATTGGAAATGTCACGAAATCCCACATAAACTGTGACGGCATGACCATAATCGATTTTTTAGTTTGCTGTGCAGATGCGCGTGTGCCGAAATGTCAGTCCGCAAAAGCGCGTAGAATTCAATGCGGCGACGAAGACTCCGTCGCCGTGTCCGTCGCCGGCGACCGGCTGTCGTTGAAGTATACCAATGGCCTTAGGGACCAGGTGTGGTTAGGTAGATTGAAATGACATTCAACCGTAGGGAGAAACTAGGTGAAACGTGTGTGAAAAACCCATGCAGAAATTATTTGAAATTCCCTCCAATCAGCACCTCTGTTCAACTTTAGTGGAAATCCGTATCAACTACCGAGCAATTTCCGTTGAACTAACGGGGAAATTCAGCTGATTTCCAGTGTGGACATTAGTTCAACGGATTTTCCACGGCAGTTGAACCGTCCGAATGTCGGAGTCGATAATGAAATTCGGCGTCTTCCACCGTGGTTTTGACCGCAACCGCACCATGTCCTTTTAACATTGCGGTAAACTGTACTATCGCCTTCTCCCCTCATCCTGTACCATTCTCGTGACTAGCGATTTCCGGTTATTAGAGAGCGATGATTCCGAACCACCGCCAGATATTTGATCGCCGTGAGCCTTTTTGTGCTGCTGTTTTTCTGTCCGAATATCGTCAAATGGAGTGCATTGAGTGATGTGTACACAGTGACGAGATCCAAAGTGGTCAGCGACACGCGCGTTCCTCCGAACGACCCGAGGAGGTGGGAGGGTTCGAGTTCATTCGACGAGTTCACTCGCCTTACATCAAGCTCTCTTCTTCAATGCAGTCATTCGGATACATTCTACTATTCACTTTGATATTGAGCTTGTCGACAGCCAGTGATTTGAAAAGGCGCAGTGAGTTTCACAAGTTCTCATCCCACCAGTTGGCCCAACTGAGATCATTTTCGAAGTTATGGACCTTGAATCAGCACTTTCATTATGTTATACAAACTTGATTTCGCTATGGGTACACCTCAGCAAAATGAAGACAAGTTACTTGTAACATAAAAGGCCGACAACAAGTTACTTGTAACATATCTAACCCGGGCTGGAATTCGCGAAACGATAGCCACGTTTTAGCCATGGTTTGAGTCCAGTCGATTTGTTCATGATGTACATAACCATGGCTACGCTAGCCATGGCTGAAGCGTGGTTAGCGTTTTGTGAATTTCACCCTGATGTAAGTTATTTGTGACCTACATATTTCAGGTCATTCAAGTTACTTGCAACATATCAACGGGATATCGCGTGCAGTGCGCCTCCGATATGCTACATGTAACTTAAATAGCACAGGATAAGACGCAAGTAACTTAAGGCCCTAGTTATACACCGGCGGGACGCTGCGGAAATAGCAAGACAACTATCACTTATATGCGCCCCAACTGTGCTCAGGCACTCCAAAAGGAACAGTGATCGCAGAAAAACGCGCCGGAAGGCCGCACAGAGCAGTTATACACGCCGCGGCACCGTATACTGTATCCTTGCGGGACCTGCCCTGTTGGAAATTTGCCAATTTCCACCAGCTGATTATTTTTCAGATTTAAAATTGGTAAAACATCACCGAAACGACATAACGAGCATTGTAATGACGAGAGAAATTGCTTATTAGTGCTATTCTGCAAACAAAAAGTGTCAGAAGCGAAAAAACCGATAAAATACCATTAAAAACGCCTGGAAAATTTTTGTCTGCAGTATTGCGTCAAAGACGCCAAAGACGCAACATTGCAGACGAGTCCCTAATTCACGCAGCATGCGGCGGCAATGTCATCGCGAGACGTTTTCATTCCGCTGGTGTATAACTAGGGCCTAAGTCGGACAAGGGCTTCTCCAAGGGGAGTATACTACGCAGTCCCGGAGTCAGCCTTAGGACTGCCTGTGTTTTCGGTTCGATTACCCAAGTTTGAGGTACTTGACCCCACACTAACAGGCAGAACCCCGCGCAGCGTTTCTCGCGTAGCGTGTAATCTGGAACGCGTTCTCCGCGACGTGTGTCGTGTGCGTCGCGTGATGGCCACCCATGGTGAAAATATGAATGTAAGTTATATGTAACACAAGAGTAACTTACATGTAATATAAATGTGACTTACTTGAGACATTCAATTAGGTTACATTTATATTATAAGTAACTTGTTTTGATTTTTTCGAGTTATTCTCGGATAAGATCGATCAAGCAATCAATAATTCTACGGGCAGATATTAGAATGGATTGAGCTTTTTGTGGTTCCCAGTATATTTCTTCCGAATGAGCTTTTTTTAATGTACGACTTTCTGGCTATAACCGGATATCGCACCTTTCCGACTACACAACTTTCCGATTGAAAAAGCCGACATTTTATTCGACCGAAACAGTAGCATCCTCATTTATAAAATCAAGTTTACCAGTTAATTGGAAAAATTGCCGAAGAAATATCAAATACTCGATTTTCACGATTAGCTGGTAAATGTGGTTCTATGAATTCGAAGAATCCAACTCTAACATCATTTGTGAGGACTTGTCCCTTTCTCTGAGAATTATCGCAGCGGCTCTCTGCCGGAGGAGTCGCGGGAGAGGCGTGGAGGAAATGCGGAGGAGGCGCCGAGTTGGAGGAGTCGCGGGAGAGACGCGGAGGAAATGCGGCAGATGCGCTTAGTATTCTAGGGCCGCGGTGAATTCGCGAATGACTCGCGACAAAATCTTTTAGAGTAAGTCGATCCCTGAAAACTGAAGGCCAGCTCAAAGCATTCTGACATTGATGCGAAAAAAAATGGTACGTCGTATTATTCGAGCTTATTTAGGGACGAAGTACTTATACTATGGTTTCTGAAATTGGCTGTGACATGTTGACACGGTCTTTGATCACTTTGGGACAGAATGCTGATAACATATGGAAATCTTTTTTTTTTGCAAACTTCAATTTTTCTGGGCATGCGATTAGACCGTTTCTACACAACAAATTATGCCCTTTGTTCGGATGAATGATTTTTGGAGATTCAAAATTCAGTGTTCTAGGACTTATTGGGCCTTAACATTATGCCGTACACTCACCGTGTTCTTCTGTACCCGAAAAGCTACCGTGGTCTTTAAAAAATCGGAGAACTGACTTTTTGTAAAGCTTTAGTAAAATCAGAGACAATGGCCTACTAGGTAAACCACAGTAGGCCATTCTCTTCGATTTCTCTGAAGCTCTTTTGAGAAGTCGGTTTTCCGATTTTTCACGGCAGCTTTCGTGTTCTGAAAGAACACGATGGGTGTACGGCAAGTATGGTGCTAAGGACCTGCTGACCCAATTAATCTTCATTAGGAAGGTTATAAGGGATGCTGATCAACATTTCAGCATTGTTTTTTTTCATTTTTGGACTACTATTGTAATGCGCTTCTCTGGGCCAAATTCCGGTCCGCAATTGCGTCTCGACACGCTTTGCGGCCGCACGCGCTCAGGTCTGTCGAGTTTCCAACGCCAAAGCCGACTCGATGTGGTTTTTTAATACAGTTTTCTCCAATGTTTTTTAGTTTCCAGTTTCCAAGAATCACCTAGAGTCAATAGATCGGCGGCTGCAGCGCTTAAAACTCGTCCGCCTCTGAAGCGTGCTGCCGCGAAGCGTGTCGAGACGCAATTGCAGACCGGACTTTGGCCCAGAGAAGCACAGTAGGTATGGTCTCATTGTGAGTCTAGTCCAGCGGATGAACAAAGCGCGCCCATTGGCTACTGGCCGGGCAGCGTTCGTGGCAGCCCAGGCCAGAGGAATTTTGATCGCGCACGATGAATTACCTACGCAGCCCCTCAGGAGATTCTCAGCCCCGAACCACACCAAATAGGACTCAGAGCTGCCTTACAAATAGGCTCGTTTTCTCAATTTCGCGTCACTGCTGTTGCTGTTCTGGCCTACTGGAGGAGCCCGGAGAGCAACAGCAGTAGCCCGGAAAACAGCAGAAGCCGGCCAGCGGATTGAGAGTACGAGCCGGACCGTTTTGCGGTTCGGGGCCGAGAATCGTCCGAGCCGTACATGCGCTAGACAGAATTCCGAAAGGAGGTGACGAACACGGTGGGTTTATGATGGGCGTAATGTACTAGGTAAGCACCCCCGAAATCCGACTTTTTCTATGGCTCATACTCGACTTCGATCAAGCCCCTCCTCTGTAGTACGCAACTTACTGCAATCGACCAGAGCATGCTAGCCACGCACCGCTTATCTCCGGCGCCAGCTAAACTATGACATAGTGTTGTGGACAGTATACTTCGGCGACTCGAAAATTTTTTCGAATAATCGAGTAGTCGATGTCGACTGTTTCAGTCGATGCCAAGACTCGATGACTCGACTCGACATAAGTATAGTAGCCAGCACATCGTGTTTAAATGTTCTAAAATATAATTTATATTAACACTGTAAGCATTTCTATGTATTTTAGTAAATGACAAGGTTTGATCCAGCCAGCGCGTGTGGAGCTTGGCGGGAGTGTTTTGACTTACTTGACTTAATCGGTTGGCTTTCGCCTGACGCGGTCATTCCGCATCTTCACCGAGGTGTGCCGTCCTAGTAGTCAGCCGTGTCCATTTTTCACGGTCTTCAGCCACAATTTGAACACATTCCATCCAGCTGTCACTATTCCATTTCCTGCGAAACGGAACATCGCGCCTGAACTGTCTTTCGATGCCGAGTGACTTCAAATCCTCTTTAACCACATCCGTCCAGAACTTTCGCCTACGCCCAGGTGGCCGTTTCCAGACAGGATTTGGAAACATTCTTAAAGCGTGTTGTACGAGACGATCCGGCGTTCTTCTTAGTATATGCCCCAGCAGTCAAAGTCGACTTTCCATTGCTGCTTGAGATGGCGTTAGGAGATGCTGGCACCTCCTTCGTGTCAAGCGTTGATGTACTGCGTCGATTTCCTTGTAAAGGTCTTCGTTATGGCATACACGCGGCCAGAAATATCCAAGCAAACGCCTAAAAAGCTTCCTCTCCGTGCAATCCAACCTTTCCATCTGCGTCTTCGGTGCTGTCCACGTCTCCGATCCGTACATCATGATAGCTCGAATAGCGGATAGGTACGCGCGCAACTTCACTTCCTTCGCGATGATGGTAGACCACGAAAACTTGGTTAGAGAATTAAATGCAAACGTAGCTTTCGCACATCGCTGTCGAATATCCGCTGCATAACTACCATCGTTCTTCAGCAAACAGCCCGAATAACAGAAATCGTCCACCAGTTCGATACGTTGTCCGTCCACACAAACTCCCGTTGAAGGCCTCTGAGAGACCCACATCTGCTTGCATTTGTCGGGACGAAGACGAAGTCCATAGGCTGCGGCATACTTCGAAACGAGGTTCACAATCCTTTGCAGTTTTGTGTTGTTTTCAGCGAATAACACGATGTCGTCGGCGTACTCCAGGTCGACAAGGGAGCGTCCTGATGGTGTTAGGATCACATCCGCAGGAAACTGTTCTGCAACTCTACGCATGATGTCATCAACGGCGAAGTTGAAAAGAAAAGGTCCTGCAACGGCTCCTTGCCTTACTCCTGTTTTCACCTCGAAAGCTGACGTAAATCCGACAGGTGTACGAACTGCTGCTGTTGTTCCTTTGTTCATGTCCTCGATTAAGCGAACATACTTTTCCGGGACTCCATCTGCTCGCAGAGCATTGAGCAATCGATCACGATGAGGAGAGTCGAACGCGGCTTCAAAGTCCAAAAAAGCAAGCTGTAGTGGCTTCGAATACCGCTGCCACGATTCAATTACTCTTCTCACGACGAACACTTGGTCGATGGTCGATCTTCCAGGTCGAAAACCGGCTTGCTCATCTCTGGTCGTTCCTTCACGATGTTTGATAAGTCGCTCGAGAATGATACGTTCTAAAACCTTGTACATGACACGAAGTAGAGAGATTCCTCTGTAGTTCTTAGGATCCGTGACGGATAGCTTCTTGTGAAGAGGTACGATGATCGCATGTCTCCACGAATCGGGTATCCTTTCGCTCATCCATATGGCACGGATGGTGTTGGTCATTTCACGAATCCCAGAAGGAGGAAGAGCTTCAGCAGTGATGTTGTCATCTCCACCAGCCTTTCCATTCTTCATTTTCTGGACACAATCCAAAACTTCAGACTCAGTCGGCGGTTCCTCAATGACATCGTAATGTGCTTTCTGAACATGCGGGAGCTCAGGTACTGATGGCGCTGGACGATTCAGTAGTGAACTGAAGTAACCCTTCCATATTGGCAGCGTCGCATCACCAACTGCAACTCCATTGGTAGTGTTCAAGACAGGAGAACATCTCTTCATCTTCCCGCTATACTGTCGCAGCAACGTGTAGGCTTTCCTCGGATTTTTCTCCTCCCAAGCCTTCTCGAACTCCTTAGCTCTACACGTCCACTCTCGCTCGCGGTCACTTTGGAGCTGCCGACGCAACTTCCTCCTCAGGCGCTTCTCCTCCACGAAGTTTCCTGCAGTTCGGAGAGCACATACTCTGTTGTAGGTAGATGTTGTTTCTTCTGAGACGTAGGCGAACAGACGGGAGTGTTAGGGGTCGTTTATACCTACGCCGCCGAGCGGTGCGGCACAACGTGTTTCTCTCATATTGGTCACTAGGCGCAGCACAAACGAAACCATAGAACCCCTCAGGCGTCGTTCATAGTCCACCGCTGGGCGACGTTGCGAAGTGCAATCCTATAATATTGATCACGTGGCGCTACGCGATCGATACTGTAGAAATGCACTTCGGCGTGCCTCTCGACTCCAGAAGTATAAAAGATCACTAACAAGAAAGGCTTGCTACCTTCCTGTGGCCATTTGGAAAACCATGTAGTCGTTGTTGTAGGTCTGTGAGAGCATATAAGTGACCCGTGCTTGAAATTGGCTAAGTGGCTACGGGGATTCCAAAAACGGCATTTCTATTGCTCAAAAAAGTTTTTTTTTCATCAGAGACTTTTTGGAGCGTTCAGAATTTTTTTTCGGATTCGGCTCACAACTTTCAACTGATGGTTATTTAGGGCGCTTATTCCGAATCTGGGGTCTATTCCGGGCCAGACATAGGGTTACTGTAGGTTACGGTAGTCATAATGCTTTTTACAGGCCATACCTACCTTAAAATTTCGAAAATCGAAAAATGGACCTGAAATTCGTGTGCAGCGCCCCAGAAAACACCCACAGTGGAATTTTGAGTTAAATCTGAGGCTTTGACCGAGCTACCGTTTACCCACCGTAATCTAGCGAAAGTCGGTGAACGAGTTGCAGATTCGTGTTGGGCAGCCTGAATAGCCCCCAATAAGTGCAAGTTTTGAGGCGGTTTGATCGTAGGGTTCTCGAAATCTCGAAAAGTCGCGTTTGGGCAGCGAAATTTCCCCATTTTCAAGCTTCTCTCCGAATCAGACGTATTTTTTCTAATATCAGTAAATGGCCCTCAGATTCGTAATCAGCACCCAAAACAATCTGCAGAAACAAGTTTTGAGCTCAATCCGGGACAATTTTTTTGAACGACCTGCAAACTGTCTGTTGTGTACCCCTTTTATATTTGCAAAGCTATGGAAATACCCACTTTTGGGAATCTCCTGTGAATCTCTCAGGTATTTAGCCGATTCTGAGTATAGAATATTGGAGCACTGTGCTCCCTTTAGAACATATTAAAGTGGTATCTCGAAACTCCATCATATGTGTTGTGTTCAACCTTCCCTTGTAAGTGCACACACGAGCAGTCGCAATAGTACGCGAGCCGGTTTGATAGCGAGTAGATGTTTTAGCTACGAAGATGCGAACAAACCACTATTATTTTGCTTATATATATTTTTTTTTTGCTTTTTTTTCAAAGTTGCAAACTTTAAATCTCTCTTTTAGTGTCACCAAAAGCTGTCGGTCCCTGCATTCTGAACAAATGTCCTCGAGGATTTCTCTGCGATGACGCGGAATGTGTACCGGATCCTAGCCAAAGTGAGTGGAGTTTGACGTGATCGTTGGTGAAAAAAAAACAGTTCATCACCATAGTTCATTGGGTTAGCACAGAAAATTTTTTTGGAAATTTCCAAAGATTTTTCAGTTGAGGAACTTGGTCCCTGTGTGAACACAATGTGCCCGAAGACGTACCAGTGCAATGACAACGTCTGCATTCGACCAATTCGTGAGTGTTTCATGAAAAATATATAAATTCTTAAGAAGAAATTTGAGCGAAAAAAATTTTTTTCAAGGTGAAATCGGTTCTCATAACTTCGTACCTTGTGTGCCGCGGCCCTGCATGCCTTATATAAAGTATATCCGAGTGTTACTGTCCGCCCACGCGTTCGGCGTGCGTGTGGAGCAGCCGCCACAAAGAAATTGATTCGGATGAGCCTTCCCGTTTCTGCAAACCGCTGATTGGGATATTATTCATAAGACATCAAGTATTCCTACTATTCGATTACCAGGTGCAAAAAATAATCGCTCCCTATGCTCGCCGACCGCGTCTCTTTCCGACAGACTTTACATTGTTTAGAGAACCTACTACGCCGCCGCGTGAACAACGCGGCGTGTCGCGAACAACGTGTGTTCTGAAGTAGCCGTAAACTGCCTTCATCTGCAAATTTGAAAAAAGAAAAAAAGAAAGCAGTTGATAAAGCTTCATAAAAATAAACAAAAAAAAAGTAAAAAAAATTGAATGAATTTTTCTTTCAAAAATCAAGGTAGTAAAAAGTACGAGTTTGAAGAAAACTTCAACAAAGCTGAGTACATCTCTACCCTTTTTTCAGATTTAACAAAAAAACCACCACCAAATTAAACTTTTATCTTTTTCAGCCAAGGTGCGCTCCGGTTCCGAGGCGATTGGCCCATGTGTGAACGACAAATGTCCAGATAGTCACCTGTGTGTCCAGAGCGACTATAAATGCTACCCAATGGAGTGACCACAAGACAAGGAAAACTTTAATTTTATTTATGATTTACTTGTCAATTTAGGTCATGTAATACCTCCTAATAAATATTGATATTGATAATAAATATTGATCGTCGCAACGCTGCCGCGCCGCGTCTAAATCAACGATCACTCAAGTCGCCCTCTAAGAGTCTAGTCGGGCGCGAAAATGCGGAGTTTTTCTAGGTGAAGTACATTCGCAGAGCCATTTGCGCGATAATATCTGGTATCCAGATAGCATCTGAAGTCTTCGCCTGAAAATGTCTCCACTTTCTCTACATCCATATTCACCTCAATTACATTTTGAGCTGTTTCATTCAAGTTTCTTATTCATCGAAAAAAAAAACCTTCTTTCATACAATTCCATTCTTTTTTTTCTGAGAGCTCAAATTCATTTGTCTGGTTTTCGCAAAAGCTTCATCGAAAAAATCGCGGAAAAACATCAAAAACTCATGTATTTTTAAATAAAAACTTGCTTGAATGTGCGTTTCTGGAACGAAAGTGATCATGAAATCACATTAGATTCTTATTAAACGCAACAAACATTTCTTTTCACCGATTGAGCAGAAAAAAGACTAAAATTATTTCTTTGCAAATCAATGACAGGGTAATTTTTTGGTTACGGAATGCTAAGGCAGCTAAAAAAATCAACTCACAGCCTGCAAAATGGACCGACTCGGTAGATTTGAGCTTGCTGATTATCAATCATGAACAATCTGAGACTCTAGTAGTTTCTTCATTGCCAGTTCTTATGCAAACCACGTGCACGGGTTCGAACCCGTGACACCCTGCGCGGCGATGGCGCGCACTGCTGTTGCGCCACAGTCTTCTAAACGGCGAAGAACAAGGACACCTCTTCAATTCCCGCAGGATGGGTCAATCCTGGCATCAAATCGGAGATCTACTCGTGCTTCCATGGAATATAGGATATTCTGATGACTTCGCAGAGCTCAAAAACAAGCCCTGCTGCAAAATTTATGGCAAAATGTTTACAGATATGATGTTTTCTAGGATTCAGCTGAATAATTCAGAGAAACTTCGCGTTTGTGAATTGGTGGCAAAATCTTTCAATCAGCTCAGGATGCGTAATGGGTTTCAGGCAGCTTCTTTTCTATCTAGAGAATATCTACATAAATTGATTAACGCGTGGAAATTCGTGTGAAAAAGCATTCCCATTTTAGGTGACCCGGCAACTTTACTGAAATTCGAAAGAACCCGTGTATTTTGGTTAGGCCCAAAAGGGGCTCCATAGCCGAAATTGTTAGAGAAGCTGTCAAGCAATGAAACTTTTCATTCATATGCATCTCTAGATTACATCTAGAGATTCTAATCTCTCGATCACATTCAGAGATTCCGGTTTGTCAAATCAAAATGATTTTTTCAGAATGTTACAGGTCTTTATTCTTCGCAAGAATCCCCTTATCTACCGTATTTTGTGTGATTAAGCTATATATATATATATATATATATATATATATATATATATATATATATATATATATATATATATATATATATATATATATATATATATATATATATATATATATATATATATATATATATATATATATATATATATATATATATATATATATATATATATATATATATATGTATATATATATATATATATATATATATATATATATATATATATATATATATATATATATATATATATATATATATATATATGACTTACTTGACTTAATCGGCTGACTTTCGCCTGTCGGGGTCATTCCGCATCTTAGCCGAGGTGTGCCGTCCTAGTAGTTAACCGTGTCCATTTTTCACGCTCTTCAGCCACAAATTGAACACTCTCAATCCAACTGTCACTATTCCATTTTCTGCGGAACAAAACATGGCGCCTGATCTGTCTTTCGATGCCGAGTGACTTCAAATCCTCTTTAACCACATCCGTCCAGAACTTTCGCCTACGCCCAGGTGGCCGTTTCCAGACAGGATTTGGAAGCATTTTTAAAGCGTGTTGTACGAGACGATCCGGCGTTCTTCTTAGTATATGCCCGAGCAGTCGAAGTCGACTTTCCATTGCTGCTTGAGATGGCGTTAGGAGATGCTGGCACCTCCCTCGTGTCAAGCGTTGATGTACTGCATCGATTTCCTTGTAAAGGTCTTCGTTATGGCATACACGCGGCCAGAAATATCCAAGCAAACGCCTAAAAGCTTCCTCTCCGTGCAATCCAACCTTTCCATCTGCGTTTTCGGTGCTGCCCACGTCTCCGATCCGTACATCATGATAGGGCGAATAGCGGATAGGTAGACGCGCAACTTGACTTCCTTCGCGATGGTGGTAGACCACAAACACTTGGTTAGAGAATTGAATGCAGACGTAGCTTTCGCACATCGTTGTCGAATATCCGCTGCATAACTACCATCGTTCTTCAGCAAACAGCCCAAATAACAGAAATCGTCCACCAGTTCGATACGTTGTCCGTCCACACAAACTCCAGTTGAAGGCCTCTGAGAGACCCACATCTGCTTGCATTTGTCGGGACGAAGACGAAGTCCATAGGCTGCGGCATACTTCGAAACGAGGTTCACAATCCTTTGCAGTTTTGCGTTGTTTTCAGCGAATAACACAATGTCGTCGGCGTACTCCAGGTCGACAAGGGAGCGTCCTGATGGTGTTAGGATCACATCCGCAGGAAACTGTTCTGAAACTCTACGCATGATGTCATCAACGGCGAAGTTGAAAAGAAAAGGTCCTGCAACGGCTCCTTGCCTTACTCCTGTTTTCACCTCGAAAGCTGACGTAAATCCGACAGGTGTACGAACTGCTGCTGTTGTTCCTTTGTTCATGTCCTCGATTAACCGAACATACTTTTCCGGGACTCCATCTGCTCGCAGAGCATTGAGCAATCGATCACGATGAGGAGAGTCGAACGCGGCTTCAAAGTCCAAAAAGCAAGCTGTAATGGCTTCGAAAACCGCTGCCACGATTCAATTACTCTTCTCACGACGAACACTTGGTCGATGGTCGATCTTCCAGGTCGAAAACCGGCTTGCTCATCTCTGGTCGTTCCTTCACGATGTTTGATAAGTCGCTCGAGAATGATACGTTCTAAAACCTTGTACATGACACGAAGTAGAGAGATTCCTCTGTAGTTCTTAGGATCCGTGACGGATAGCTTCCTGTGAAGAGGTACGATGATCGCATGTCTCCACGAATCGGGTATCCTTTCGCTCATCCATATGGCACGGATGGTGTTGGTCATTTCACGAATCCCAGACGGAGGAAGAGCTTTCAGCATTTCAGCAGTGATGTTGTCATCTCCACCTGCCTTTCCATTCTTCATTTTCCGGACACAATCCAAAACTTCAGACTCAGTCGGCGGTTCCTCACTGACATCGTAATGTGCTCTCTGAACATGCGGGAGCTCAGGTACTGATGGCGCTGGACGATTCAGTAGTGAACTGAAGTAATCCTTCCATATTGGCAGCGTCGCATCACCAACTGCAACTCCATTGGTAGTGTTCAAGACAGGAGAACATCTCTTCATCTTCCCGCTATACTGTCGCAGCAACGTGTAGGCTTTCTTCCGATTCTTCTCCTCCCAACCCTTCTCGAACTCCTTAGCTCTACACGTCCACTCGTTCGCGGTCACTTTGAAGCTGCCGACGCAACTTCCTCCTCAGACGCTTCTCCTCCACGAAGTTTCCTGCAGTTCGTAGAGCACATACTCTGTTGTAGGTAGATGTTGTTTCTTCTGAGACGTAGGCGAACTTCTTCTTAGGCTGTACAACCGGGAGTGCCTCTTTCGAAGCGTCCTGGATGCACTTGACAAAAGAATCCGCGTCGCAAAGTTTCTTCTTAGTCCGTAATCCGATGTGAATAGAAACGCGTTGTCGGAAACTCCTTCTGCACTCTTCATCTCTGAGACTTGTCATGTCAATCCTCTGGAGAGGCTGAGCCCCTCGCTTCCTCTTATGAATCCTCGCAGTGAAGTTCAACAGAACAGGACGGTGATCCGAATCGAATGCGACATCCCACACAGCTCTAGATCTTCGAATGTCCGATACTGGAATATTCCTCGTCAGGACATAGTCAAGCTGTAGTTTCAAAGTTGTCATCTTCCGCTTCCGCTGCTCTTCTGGAGATAGCTGGGTTGGTCCCTGCCACGTAAGCTGATGGCGGCGATGATTCCTCTTGAATGTCGATGCAATAATCAGACCACTGCGTTCACAAAAGTCGACAAGGCGGTAGCCATTGTCCGATGTTTGCTCCACTGGGTAGAACCATTTACCGAGTACAATACCGTTCGTAGGATTTGGTCAGAAGGCGCGCGAGGTCGGGTTTTAGCGTCTTTTTCGTCTTTTTCGCATAACTCACTTCAAAATCAACTCTCAGCAAAACTATAGTGATATTCGTGATCCTGGTGTCAAGGGCTACCAAATAGTATAGCCCTTATTGGGGTTTCGTTTTCAACTAACGGAGTTTGACAGGCAGGATATACTGTATATTACCATTTGATGGAAGAGGGGGTCGGCGTCCTGTGTCTGCGTCCTCGTGGCTCCCACCACACCGTCTGCAACGCGCTGGCCGTCTGTGGCCTCGCCGACTCGCGTCCTGCCTCTCCGCGTCGAGATTTTCGGCGGTTCCCCACCATCATTCCATTTGGTGTCAACCGTTGGGAAATCTCGGGGGTAAGCGGCGGGGATGGTGCCGCGCGCGGCGAAGGAACAGTTCGATGTTCCCCCGTCACAAAATTATCAGCTGTGATTGTGGTAACAATATGATACATAGCACTGTGCCAAGTTGGTCAAGTTCCCACGCAAATCCTTCAGCATCACCCACCCCTATTCTTCAAAAAATGTGAGGAGAAGACTCGTTTTCTGTTAAAACTGATGATATATTTTGACTGTTTAATCATCTGATGTTCCATCTATTTAGGCTTCGATAATTAGAATTTCTTGTAAGTTTATAACAGTTTTATGTCGCTCGAGCATTTTCGCTTTCATTTAAAGATTTTGTGCTTAATTATAGATTTTTATTGAGGCAAACCTCATTTAAATTGTCTTCGGATTCATTCTCTCGAACTGGTCCTGTATGAGACCATGAATGCGCTCTTCAGTTTAAAGGCAGTGTTCACGATGAAAAAAGTTTTCGAAATTCCACTAGGATTGGGTAGTGGAGGGATACTCTGTAACGTTAACGTCGAAAGAACGCATGAAAGCGAGCCAGGAAGAGCCCCAAAAGAGCCCGAAGTTGCAACTTCGAGCGCATTGAAAACCCCAAAAGCGCATCACACGCCCACCGACGTGAACAAATGAATGCTCGAGATCGTGAGATGAGCGATGATTTTCAATCATTAGCCCCGTTCTTCCCTTCATTCTCAGCTTCTCTCTTTACTCAGGTCAGCTCGCGTAGATCGGCTGCAAAAGACGGAAGTTACAAGCCTCGGACAACTCGTCTACCTTGTTTCCATAGCTCAATCTTTGAGGGACCATACCTGCGTTCACAGAAGGTCTTGTATGATTTCAGAGACACCATTGGAATCAGCAAGGGGCCGTTTTCAAGATAGGCGGAAAAACAGAAAAACGATTTTCATCGTGAACACTGCCTTTAAATATTCTCACAAGGCGAAAAGCAGCTGACTGCAGTTGTTTTACTTGCTGTATTCATCTTTTTTTCTGCATTATAAAGCCGTAGAAGGGAAAATGCCTAAGCGACATCGAATTGTTATAAACCCATATAAACTACAATACCGCCGCTATACAAGGGAAAAAATGGGCAAAGTGGGCAACTAAAGCTTCTTTTGACCACAACACGCCTCAAAGTGCTCCGTTTTCAATTTCGAAAGGACCAAAATGTTCATCGTGTCACAATCTATCTAACTAAGTGAGACAAAATTGGAATTCTCTATTGAAAACGCTTTTTTTTAAGATGGAGTTAGTTATGGATTTGATAATGTTATCACAAGATAACGAGCGCATTCAGGAGGAGACAACCGTACGCGATCTCTAGCTTGGTCAAAATGGAAATGTATTCCGCTTCGAAAAATAAAGTTGCTCTCAAATTTCGCAAAACATTTTTACACGATCGACAAGGCCCGCTTTGCCCATTTCGCCCATTTTTTCCCTTGGAGGGCGGCGGTATTGTACTTCAAATGCTAAATACCACAATAAATGACAACATCGAGATATTTGGCAGTCAAAATATAAAAGAGAAAATAAAGATGACCAATCCACCACGCATGCTTCAAGGGTACATCGCATCGATGACTATTAGATGATGCTTTTTTTCGGAGAAATTTCACCATCTGCTAGGAAATGATAGGTGATCCATGGCGTGAGACAGCGTAGAGCCGCAGATTTAAGCATTGTGCATGATCACTGAATCTCAAAAGCAGGTCTATGATTCCCTGCTGAAACAGCGAATATGTGAATTGATCCCGCTTTCTACACACCGGAAGGCAGTGGTCACGATGGATAATGGCTGTGTCCGTGGTGGGTTCTTAGCGATTCTGGAGACACCATTGTGATCAGCCCGAAATCCTCACAAAGCTAAGCAAGAAAAACGGCAAACGATTTTGAGGTTGGGCTGTGCCTTGAAGGTATCGTAGAATGTGTGTATTGTTTACATTTATCTAGCCCAATATTTATTCAACCCTATAAGGACAATATGTAGATTTAAAGGCGTGGAAGCCGAAAAGAAGTGGGTACTGCACGAATTTTACAGCTCCTGTTCAAAGTTTCTAGCTCGCACGGTACAGTTACTGCACGACTGACTCTCTGCAGGGTTTCTCAGCAATTGTGAACTCAGGTTAGTATTTTTCGCGAGAATCGCGTTTTTGAGCGACGTATCCTTCATACTGTAGTTATCAATAGTAATCAACGCTGTACAGAGGCCTTTGTACTCCTCACATATCGTAAATATCGCAAGTCACCTAGCTTGAATAGTGTATGGGTGTGGCACCGCACTGTGTTGTGAGAAAGAGCGCTCCAATGAGAACCCGCGACGCGAGCGCGCGCTCCACCGACGGAGGTTTACGTAACATACGTCGATTAGTGCCGGGCGCATTGGGTAGTGAACGCACCCACGCCGATTGAGTTGCTGGTTGAGGGACCGGCGAAAATCAGCGCTGCTGACCTTCGTGGGAGAGAAAGCATGAATAGGGGAGTGTGCAAGGCCGAACGTGTGCAGGGGAAAGGCAGCACGCGAGTCGGCAAGGCCACAGAAAGCCAGCGCGTTGCAGACGGTGGGGTGGGAGCCACGAGGACGCCGACACAGGACGCCGAGCCCCCCTCTTCCATCAAATGGTAATAGACAGTATACCCTGCCTGTCAAACTTCGTTAGTAAAAACGAAACCCCAACAAGGGCTATACCATTTGGTAGCCCTTGACACCAGGATCACGTATATCACCATAGTTTCGCTCAGACATGATTTTGAAGTGAGTTTTAAGGAAAAGACGAAAAAGACGCTCAAACCCGACCTCGCGCGCCTTCTGACCAAATCCTACGAGCGGTATTGTACTTCGGATTCCTGATCAAGTCCCATCTTCGCATTTGCGTCAATCCCCACGACAACAGCATGTTGACAAGGTATCCTGGCCAGCAACGTATTGAGTTCCTCATAAAACGCATCCTTCGAATTGTCTTCGGCGGTTTCAGTGGGCGCATGAGCACTCACTATCCACAGATTGAATCCTCTGTGATCCCGCAGTCGTACGAATGCATTCCGACACGACGTTGAGCCGAACTCCTTGACCATACCATTGAAATCATTCCTTACAGCTATTGCACAGCCTCCCACTCTCCTATCGTCAGCGTTACCGCAGTAGATGGTGTACTCTCCGACGCTGATGACGGGTCTATCCTTGAGGCGGGTTTCCTGCAAAGCAGCAAACGGTGCATGGAAATAGCTCAGAAGTCTGGATAGCGCAGTTTTTGGATATCACTCGACAGCGATCGACAGTTCAGGGTGGCGAAATTGTGGCTTGTGGCCAAAGACTCCATGACTCCTAGGTACGGATCCTAAGGTGTTATGGACCAGAGGCCTTAGTGTGCCGGACGGCGACACCTTTATGCAATGTGCGGGATACTTTCGCGATATAGTTGTGCACGCTATATCGCTCGAACGTTCCCTGTGTACACTCAAACGTCTGCTGGGTTCAGTAGAAGCAGGGGCACCAACGAGCAGGTACCAACAGACTTGTATACACACTCTATATATATATATATATATATATATATATATATATATATATATATATATATATATATATATATATATATATATATATATATATATATATATATATATATATATATATATATATATATATATATATATATATATATATATATATATATATATATATATATATATATATATATATATATATATATATATATATATATATATATATATATATATATATATATATATATATATATATATATATATATATATCGTGATTCACCCAGCGCACCAAATCCTCAAAGGTCGGATTCATCGTTGAAAAACGAGTTAGCGCCTGCCCTGGATTCGCCAGACCTGGGTTCGAAAATTGGGTTCGGGTTGGGAAACCCAGCACCTTTGATTCATCAGCTCAAATCTTGGGTTGGCTCCCCAAACTCAATTTTTGTTTCCACGAAAGGCGTCTGCGAATGCACAACGTTTTTCCGCGACGTCTATTTCTAATTCGCCGTCCAATCAATACTCAAATTTATTTTTGGCTAACTCCTTATATCGCATTTGAGAAATGAACACTAGGGTGGAAGTCTAAAGATTCAAAAAGGCTCGAAAAGGCACAAACTTTCCAGCCGACGTTTGTGTGGATTATTTCGTAGGTAGTCGATTACACACGATAAGATGTCGGAAACAGATACTGACGATCACTTCGATCACTTATATATGTAGGTAGTAAGCGCACTCGTAATAAGTGATTTCTACAAATCACATCACATTATTTTCTGAAAATGGCGCTAGAGCGCGATATCTGACTTCCCATTCTGGGTTGGGTTGCGTGGACCCTCGCTTCTGCCTCGGGTTCTGAGGCCGGATTCATCATTGCGCACACCCTGGGTTTGCCGATTTGGGTTGGGTTCAGCGCGAGCGTAACCCATTTTTCTGGGATTCATCAATTTGATAACCCATCAAGAAATGGGTTTGGGTTTGGGTTCGCGCAACCTGAGGCGGGAGCGAGGGTTCGCTCAACCCAACCCAAAATGGGCAGGCAGATAACGCGCTCCAGCGCCATTTTCAGAAATAATGTGGTGTGATTTGTAAAAATCACTTATAATGAATGCGTTTACTACCTATATACGCGATTGGAGAGATCGTCAGCATCTGTTCTCTACATCTTTTCGTGTTTAACGGACAACTTCAAAATATTTGACTCAACCGCTAGCTGCAGAATGAATCTCTAGACTTCCAATAATGTTTCGAGTCCATCCTTTCCTCTAATATTTCCGTCATCATCTCTCATTTTTTCCTCTTCTTTCATTTCCCAAATTTTCTGAACACCAGCATCTATGTCGTTCTTCTGTGCCACCCTGATTTAGATAGTGTTCATTTCTCATCCTAGTTTTAATTTTCTTTTAAGTTCTATCGTTCTCCTCTTTCCATGAGATCTATTTTCTTGTTCTTCTGTCCACGTAAGTTTATTTTCTCCCAGAAAGACGAAAAGAAGGAGTTACGTCCTTAGGGAGCTGTGGGAAACCGGATCAGATCGATGTGAAAGAAATCTTTGTCAGAATATGAATGTTATACAAACTGCATCAAGTGAACGATTTTCCCCAGTCTGAACCGTTCTGTTTCGCAAAATTGATTCTGTTCTATTTTTACTCGTCGAATATACATATAACCACTGCAATGTTATAACAGGTGTGTAAGTATAGCGTCTTGCTTTACTATGTACGATGCACCTACTTGAACACGCCAGTACTTTCCAGAATCGAAAAAGGGCACTAATTCACCCATAGCATACTCCATGATTCCCTGTTACTTCGATCGAAAAAAAGGAAAACACTTCAGAATAATCTATGCAATGCTTAATAATGATAAATTTATTTATGCCCCCCTTTAGAAAATCATTTTTGGAGTATTACAGGGGTTATTGCTGAAGCGCAAAAAAATGCTACACAACGCAATATTTTTGGATATGCAGCCTGAATTTAGAACAACAGAACATATTTGAACGAAGTCTTTCAAAATATGGGCTACAACTGGCTTCAGACAGCACAAGAAAGTATCGTTTAATGATTAAATAAGTATCGTTGTCCGATTAACTTTTTGGGGGTCTGAAGATTTTCAAAAACACATAAATCAGCAGAAGAACACGAAAATTGAAACCACAAGAAAATTTGGAGCCAGTTGCAAAAACAGTGACTTCTAGAATGAGCATTCAACACTAGCTGCGCGATAATAGCGAAAAGTGCGATACAAGGTGTTGGCAATAAAAATAATTGAGTATTGATTGGACGGAAAATCGGAGATAGGCGTCGCGAAAATACGTAGTGTATTCGCAGACGCCTCTCGTGCCGACAGAAAATGGGTTAGGGGAACCAACCCAAGATTTGCGCTGATGAATCAAAGGTGGTGGGTTATCCAACCCAAACCCATTTTTCCAACCCAGGTCTGCCAAACCCAGAGTTTGCGCCAACCCATTTTTCAATGATGAATCCGGCCTCTGCAAGCCCAAACTCAAACCCATTTTCCGATGAGATATCGAATCGATGAATCCTGAGAAACGGGGTTACGCTTGCGCTGAACCCAACTCAAATCAGCAAACCCAGGGCTGGCGGAATGATGAATCCGGTGTCTGGTTCACAAAGCGCGAATCAATTTGAGTTAGGGTGGCCAAAACCTTTTGGTGTAAATTTGAGTTTGAGCGCATATTTCTAGTCATAATCATTTCTCTCTAACAGAGGTGGAGTAACCAGAGATTGCCTAATAAAAGAAAATACGGTAGTCATGCTGGTTGTTGCGTAGATTAAACACCAGTCACTTAAAAGAAAAACTCATTTCGATTTCACAATCCGGAATCTCTAGATGTAATCTGAAGCACAAAAACTTTACGGCACCATTCTATCTCTTCCATTACCTGACAAACCAGTGTGTAACTGTTTCAGCCTGTTCGTAGCTTTATTTTCTCAACGTTAAATAGGTTCGTTTAGTTTGCCATACTCCTTTTGTGATTTCTTGTCACTAAACTTTCCGGGACAGGGTCTCTCTACACACCGAGGGAGGAGTTGTCCCGCCTTTTGCGGCTCTAGTTCCTCTCGGGACCACTTTGCTTGCATTGAGAAACGTGACGTTTCGAACTGCAAAAAGGGGACAACTCCTCCGCCGGTGTGTAGAGAGCCCCTGTCCCAAACTTTCCGCGGTGCATTTGAACAAATTGGCATGCATGCTCACTTCCCGTAACTCTCATAGACAAATCTCGTCTTGCAGAGATTAAACAGAAGTCACGAACGTAGTAGGAATGCTCCTGGGACATTAATATAGAATCTCAAACCTCTAAGTCGAAGTGTTTGAGGTGAACGCCTTTTATATCTATCAGGGAAAGGTGAGAAGCTGAGTTTAGTGCACCCCTTCCAACCTTAGAACAGAGAGCTGTCATACAAAGCGAGGGTCACACTGAATTTGACTCTTAGCCCTTACAATTAGTTATAAACTTGCGGATTGAAAATTTGTCGAGGTGACATTCCTGCAGTTTGAACCGAGGTCCAGCAGGTATGCATAGCTTGCCAACGGGTGGTGTGGGGGGTGGGATCCTATAATTTTTAGGGGAGAAACGAAAAGTTGAAGTGGAGATTGTAAATTGTCGGTTGGGAAAAATATATTATTCATTGATAAAAAAAGAAACAAAAACTTTTAAGAAAAATCGTTTTTGCGAAGTAAAAACAGAATCGCAACTTCCTGCGGCCTGAGAAGAACCAGTTCCGATTTCATTCAACTCTTTTTAATTCCTCCTTCGTGAAAGGCAATGCGCTGTGCTTCGTCTTGACAAAAACACTATAAGATGCACGGCCCCGCATCAAAAATACAAATTAAAAGAAACTGGACTCCATAAAAAATTTTTCCCGAATCGCCATAGTTCCATTTTCCGACCCGACTGATGCACAAGAATTTAGAATTGGTACAGGCGGCAATGGACCCTAGTGATACTCTGCGTTCCCTATCGAAGATTGGCGCAAACTCGGTGCGACATACTACGACATAGGTGCACCGAGTTTGCGCCAACTACGAATGGGAAACCGCAAAGTATCACAAGGATTAATGTCGACTATTAGGTGGTGGACGTTGGCAAGCCACGTTGGCAAGTCGCAAGCTTTTTCCCAGCACTATCCAACGGGTGGTATTCCTTCAGCAATAGAATTTTGAACCACCAAGACTTCGAGGTAATTGGACTGTGCAAAAAAAATTGCACAAAGCTTTTTCTCGCAGCCTCTCAAGATGAAATAAATATAACGTCAGCATGGATCGTGTAGAGACTTCGCGTTCCCTGTTGAAGGTTGGCGCAATTTCGGTACCATATGCTATAACATAGGTGCACCGAATTTGCGCCAATCACGAATGGGAAACCGCAAAGTATCACTAGGATTCATGTCGACTATAAGGTGGTGGACGTTGGCAAGCCACGTTGGCAAGTCGCAAGGTTTTTCCAGCACTATCCCTTATGAGAAATTTTTGCTCGTAAACATAAAATTTTATATTCTCCGATTCTTAATTTTCAGGTGGTATTTTGATGGAATGAGAATTAGGATATTGGAAGCCAGCACGCCATTCGGTCAGCCGAAAATCCCGAGAACAGTTTTAGTTTCAGTTGTGGTTTTCGTGTGTTTTCTGAACTTGCAACGCCTGTTTTTCAAAAATGTGAGCATCTATCCTTGACCTTTTTTATGTGACAGGGAGCTTGATCATGGGTTCGGGTCAAGCTCTGGTTATTTAAGAGTGTAAGAAGGTCAACTGAAATCACATAACATCAGCATGGATCATGTAGAGACTTTCTGTTCCCCATTGAAGATTAGCGCCAACTAGGTGCACCTATGTTATAGCATATGGCATCGAGTTTGCGCAAACCTTTAGCAGTGAACGCTAAGTCTATTCCGGATCCATGCCGACGTTATATGGTTGGCGCGTTGCTGTGGTACGATTCATGAACGGGCACTACACCTTGGATGTCGTAGGCGTCCGATTTTTCTGCCATCGTCTCTTCCGATCTGCTGCATTTGCGTCACCTGCAGGAGCTGTCCTGTTTCGAAGACTTGCTTTCGAATCGACCTTTGTCCCCCTGGAGTTTGTCCTGGCGTCCGCTTGTCGATCAGGGGTGGGGGTTGTCTTGTTCTCATCTCACCAACATCCCATCACCGTCTTGTGGCTTGGCGTAGACTGGTCAGATCCCTGCTCTGTCCGCATTCCCTTCGTCTCTCATGATAAGGAGCCCGTCGCGATGCGTGGTTATGCGAAATGCTTGCATCGGCAGCTGGGATGAGAGATACCACGCGTCTCGTGCGATATTGCTACGCCACTCGCTGTAAACCTCCACTGCCACTGTGGGATTATAACCCACACTTCAAGACCCTTTTTACTTCCCTGCAACGTGTTTCAAGTGCCGTGATAGCGAGGTAGCGGCAATGTTCCCCTGCTGAATTGTCCTTGCCCCGGTGGTCCGCGTGTTCGGCAGCGTGCTCCCGGGCGCTTTCGGACTCCGCTTCTTTGAGGATGACACCAGGAAGGGTCAAACGGAAGTTGCGACAGGTCTGTGAGATAGCTAGAGATCGTCCTCACCCCGTTGACCAAGTCATACACTGGAGGGGCAGCGCAGCTAAACGGGGGGGGGGGGAGCAAACCGAGTACCGGAATTCACCGCCCTAGGCAAGCACCCTATTGAAAATTTAGCTTTATTGAAGCCCTGCCATCACTGCGTCAAAGCCCTGTCATCAATGTCTTCAGGCCATGTCAGCACTGCCTTGGAGCCCTGCCGTCACCCACTAAAAGCGTGATTTTCAACTGAGCGATATGTTATCAAATAGACATAAAATAGATTGAATTCGTTGTTCAGGAGATTTTCAATGCTCGTGCTAGGCACTGTTTGCAAAGAAAATCAAGTTTCATGGATTTTCCAAATGATCAAGTGTTTTTCAACGTGGTAAGGATAAACCCGCACATTGTTTCTTTCTCTGCGGATGACCATCCTACCCGATCGTTCAGATGTGGAGAGCATTGCCGAATTTAGTCAACTTATGTTCATATGTCAGACTGATGAGCAGAATAGTCGTATACGAGAGAGGCGGACAAGAGGTGCTTTTCCTGAAAGCACATATCACTGTGAGTTCTCTAGGATGAATAAGCACGCAAATAAGAAAAACACTTGGAATATACGAAACTGAGAAGGAAAAGGCTGACAAAGATTTCATCACCACGCGTCTCACATGTAGCGGCGTCTGCAGCTGCTGTCGCTGGCTCACGATATGCAACCCAAAAAAAACAAATGCCCCATGTTTTGTCGTGACTGAATTATGAACTGAAAAATTTATTGTCGAACTGTTGAAAATATGAAAATTATGAGCTGTTGAAGCGTTTATATTCGCATAGGTGATACGTACCGTCACAATGAATCATTACCAGGGTGTTGAGGATCGTGATGCCTTATGTGACATTCTGTTTGTCACCGAGGATGGTGATTTGTCGATTGCAGAAATGTTCAAAGTAGGTAAACGAAAATGATTCTTGCTTAGTCGCTGACTAGTAAATTCCCGTTTTCAGAAAAGATGTGGAACTTGCAGGGTTCATTCTAGTTCTCCTGCACACGTTCGCACACCTTATGGCAACGGTATAGCAATGTATCCGTTTCTGATTAGCCCTTATGGAGGTCTCAAGGAGGATCTTTTTGAAGACATAGGTGAGTTTTATTTTGTGCTACATACCTTGGCTTTACGTATGATGATTTGCTTCGATCGTAGTCGCTAGTTTTTTGAGCATTGATTTGTCGCTCCTTGTTTGGTGAGCGACGCCCTCACCGCCCCTCAATCCAACCCTTAATCAGGACCGGTGGACTCGAAGAACGTCTCTCTAGTAACGTTAGTTAGCTATTTCATAAGGAGGTCGAGAATATCATCAATGACCATCAACATGACGAACGCGAATGAGTTTTTTCAAATTTTCTACTCCAATGGCATTCTTCATGACTCACATATCTCGGTTTGTCAGGTACAGATCATTGCAGCTTTCCACCCAACAGATTTTGTTAGAACCACATGTAATGTCTCATGTACACATGTACACGTCTCAGGTCAATATCATGTATCCGAAGCCAAAGTCGCAGGAAGAGATTATCCAGTTCCGCACCGTTTGGGAGCGAATGCTGCGGGATCGAAGGTGACCTCTCTGCGCCAAAAGGGCTCTCTCTGTACTACAGTTGTACACGAACGAAATTTTCGAATGATTTTTCGATATTTTTCGTTCGTTTTTGTTCGTTCGAAAATTCGTCGAACGAAATTTTTCCAATTTCCGTTTGTTCAAAATCCGATTTTTTCGAAAATTTTCCGAAATTCGTTCGTCCGCAAGAATTTCGAACAAATTTCGAAAAAAAATCGAATTTTCCGACGAGTTTCGAAAAAAATCGAAATTTTCGATTAGTTTCAAAATTCATTCGTTCGACCTCCGAAATTCCGGAAGCTTTTCGAATATTGTTCGTCCGAAATTCTTTCGAACTTTTTTCATTTTTCGTTCGTTCGAAATTTTTTCGAACGATTTGTTTTTCATTTTTCGTTCGTTCGACATTTTTTCGAAATTGTACAACTATACTCTATCCTACGTCTCGCTATGGCCCCTAGCAGACCTCAATGGAAGTGCTGCGGATACAGAATCCTTTCAGGTATCTGCTCACTCATGCATCTCTAACAAGGGACGTCATGTCGATTTTTCTGATCAGTCTAGACTTTGGCTACTGCTGGCAGAAATACCTGCATCACATGGCACCTTACAACTCCGACTACTAGATCTTTTTTTCAACGTTCATATTCGATGTCCTTATAGATGTACACTTATGGTGCTTTCATACGTATTCAAAAGGGCGGGTACATATTTAACGTGTGTCATGCCCAACTCTTCGCTGTATCCGGAATCTCGCAAGAATCCTCGCTATTTATGAATGAATTGCACGAAATGGCACAGACGCACGCTCAGCATGAGCCGCTCATATAGTTGCTCGGCTATGTAGCAATGGTGCGCGGCGCGTGACGTGCGTGTGTTTGTGCTACAGCAGCCTGAAGCCACTCCTTTCTTTGTCATTTGATGTTGAACATCGAGCTTGTACATGATTTTGACTCTGAATAAAAGCTTATACCCTTGAGGGTATGTAATGTCATGCTATACTATCATGTTATGTTGACAGGTTATGCTATGTTGTAACGTTATCTCATGATGTGTCAACTTTGTTGTCTGCTCTGGAAGCTGGTAGAGAAGTTCATACATTTGGTTTAGAAGTCCAGGAACGAAAAGTTGCGGCCACGACAGTGGTATGCAGCAGAGTCGGGTAGGAGTCTAGTGCGCTTGCTTCGCTTGATTGGTGTCTGTCGAGGAAGAGCAACGTCTGACTCAAGACTATGTGCGACTGTTTCGAGCGCTGCTATACCTTATACTTTTTCCGGCTTGGGTGCATGGAATTATTGTTAGCTGAAGTCAGACCTCGTCTAGATAGAAGTCTTCCAGATATTAGGGTGAGTCATAAGTTCTTGGAATTTTTTTTTCTTAAACACAAGGTAACAAATTTATTCAAAGTAAGAGCCATTACAACGAACAACTTTCTGCCAACGACGAGCGAGACTTCGAATACCGTAGTCGTAGAATGAGCGCTGCTTCAATGCAAAAAAAGCGTCCAAATCGGTCCTCAAGTGCTCTTCGGTCTTAAGCTGTTTTCCCCTCAACCAGTGTTCGAGGCTTCTGAATAAATGGTAGTCCGATGGAGCAATATCTGGACTGTAGGCGGGAGGAGAGAGAGTTTCCAACTGCAGCTCTTTCAATTTTTCTTGAATTTTTTTCACTATGTGTGGGCGGCAATTGTCCCAGAGCAGTAGGATCTGCTCACGTTTTCGTCCATTTTTCTCCACGTTGGTGACCATTTCCTCTAGTTCTTGGCAGACGTAGTCAGCATCTATAGTCTTTCCTGGCGGAAGTAATTTCCAGAACACAACTCCATCAGTGGACCAAAAAACGGTCAGTAGACTTTTTTTTTCGTGGATATCCCGACGTTGCACAGGAACTCAAAGGGCTTATCGCATTGCACAGACAGGTCAGGATTGTTACAGTAGCACCACTTCTTATCACATGTAATGATGCGACCAAAAAAACTTCCTTTGTGGTGCCGTTTCAGTAGTTCTTGACAAATGGCCATCCTGCGATTCCTGTCGGTGTCGGATAAAGTGTGAGGAATCACGGACGGCTTTTTCGGTCTCAGTCCCATAGTGTGTATCTGGCGGACTGCGGTCTACTGCGAACTCCCTGTAAGCTGGGCGAGACCTCTGCTGTGAAAGTGCGGGTTTTTCTCCAGCTCATTCGTCGCCAACGTGGGGTCGTGAATTCGTGGCCTTCCACATCTTGGCTTGTCCTTCAGAGAGCAGCTGCCGGAGCGAAACTTTTGATACCAGTTGTACACAGTACTGGCAGCAATTCGATACCTTCCTTCGTTGGACCTTATTTCCTTAACAGTTTGAGCAGCTGTGAAACCTCTTTCGAAGTAGTGAAGAATCAGTACGCGAGGGTGCTCTTTTTCCGACATTTTACTGAGCCACGAATGGCGTTTCGAGGGCTGGCAGGTATTGATTAACGAGGCTTGATCTACCTGGCAAGCAACCGCGCACGAGTGGCTTTGATCTATTCGCGCGCGAATTAATATGAATTTTTGAAAAATTCCAAGAACTTATGACTCACCCTAATAAAATGCTCGCGCTAAATCCTTGCCACCACGATTCGTGGCCGTCTCTGCAACGGCGTTATTACTGTAAGGATCATCCGAAGAACAGCTGCACACAAGAAAATTGCGATGGTTGTATGAAGTAAAGGAAGCTAGCCGTCTCTCGTACGGTATGCTATGACGGAAACGCACGGCAACGTGGAAGATCCAGAGAACGGTCACGAAGACTTGGCTCAAACATATACATAGATTACGGTCCGAGTACCGTACGGTGCTGTGCCCTCAACGCTAAACTTTTTCCTGCGAATCGTGCTGAGGGGAAGCATTACGTTCAGGGGCCGTATGCATGGACGATATACATTGCATCCGATCGGTTTCGGATAAAAACAAAAACGGCTTCCTCTCTTCACTTTCAGTTTTATTTCCCAACTAGAGAACCTTTTCCAATTAAGAGTCATTGTACCATTCGTATGATATGAATTTTGCGATCAAATTACTGTTCAGTGCTCCAAGATTTTCATTTATCCGAAGTTATGCGATTATCCGATCCGAAATTTAAATTTTTGCTGCAATTTTGATTTGCTCGCACACAAAACTTTCACTTAAATTACGATAAGTGATCTGCCGATACTTCAGTTCTGGTGCACCAGAAAATGTGCTTTTTGTTTTCAAATAAGCAAAATAAGTGAGGGAAAATTGCGATTTAAATTTTATCCGAAAATTTTGGGATGGAATGTATAATGGACGTTTTACTCGCCAGGTAAGGTAAAATATTACTCGGAATCTCTGCATTCCCGTACTCTATGCGTCTGTCTCGCACCTTCGCGCAGAAGCAAGACAGACGCATGGAGCACAGGAAACGCAGAGATTCCGAGTAACAATTACCCTTACCTCGCGAGTAAATCGTTCATGCATACGGGCCTATGTCGCACGCGCTCGTATGCCATCTGATTAAGAGGTTATGTCGCTCCACCAGACGACAGCTAACGGTATGAGTGAGTGAGTGAGTGCAGTTTGATAGGTTGTGTCAGGCTATGCACTGTGAAGCTAAGTAAGGTTAGTAAATTTTGTCATGTTGTGTTATTTTATGAAATGTTATGCTCAGCTATTTTGTGTTATGCCATGTCCTTATGCTATTTGTTATGTTATGTTATGTGACGTTCTGTTATGTTATGTTATGTTATGCTATGTTACGTTATGTTATATTATATTATATTATGTTATGTTATGTTATGTTATGTTATGTTATGTTATGTTATGTTATGTTATGTTATGTTATGTTATGTTATGTTATGTTATGTTATGTTATGTTATGTTATGTTATGTCATGTTATGATATGTTAAGCTATGTTATGTCAATCAGAATTGTCATATCCCAGATTCTCCCAGATATCCCAGGTACTAGTCCTACTATGTCGAAGATGTTTATCTTGCAAGCGAATGCATTCCGGTTCTCTCGCCCGAATCTGCTTCCGACAATGGTTCAGGTTCACCCATACATATGTCGAGATTAATTCCAGGATTTCCTTGTGCCGTCTCATGCAACAAACTCACGGTGAGTTACATTCTATATATGATGAATTCTGAAATCTCTGGAGATTATCGAGAGTTACCGTGCCCCATGGTATTATTAACAATCAACATACATTTTGCACCTACATGTTCGTAAACTGATTGAATTATAGGCTGTTTAGCTTTTTTTGTGGACTTGTACAGAATTAAACTTTTTCAGCTTTCATTGGATCACTTGAAATCACATGTTCTTTCTACCGTTGTTGGCAGATGGGTGCAAAGGCGGGTGGATAATCGCATTATACTTTACTCAGTGATTTCACTAGTTTGCTGTCTACATTTGCTCCGCATCGCCTACAACAATGTAAGTACGATTGAGCATTAATGTGGTTGTAAACGTTACCCGACTCAAGCATTTGGAGGCGTCAAAAAGTATCCAAAACAACTTTACGTGGATAATCTTCCAAATACGCGAGATCACAAACGACCAGCACAGGTCCGACCCTCTTCAGTCACCACCAGTGACCACGCCTTTTTTCTTAATTTTCGAACTCGATAGTTGCTGGATGGATCAAGGAGTTTCAATCGTGCTTTTGATTTTTAGTCTTTTACCGCTTTGCCTCTTCATTCTGATTCGCTCTCGCGCAACGACTGCGAATGAAGAGAAATAGAGGTCTCAGACAAAAGGCTTCCTGTGCCTTTGAGTATTGGGAACGTTCAGCATCGATGCCCACTCCCCTTTACCCTTGAGAACGCTCTTGCCCAAAAATGCACCTTGAAGACAGTGTTCACGATAATCTTCAATTTTGAGATTATTCGCTTATTGATTAAGTGGCCCCCGGGTAGAACTGAAATGACGTAGAGATTGAGAAAAACGCGCTAGAAGTACGCGAAATCTTTAAGTATCACCCCGCCTCTCAAGTATCACAGGAAGTGTTGTAACAATGAAATTTTTTGTGGACCCGTCCTTTGTAATTCTCTACTCTCTATTGCTCCGTTCTTTCCTTAGGGCCCTAACTAATCCTGCTTCGCATAGAGTATTCTTCTATTTTCGATTGGCCCAATTTTCCACCGGTGACAACCACCACGAGCAT
The DNA here is from genome assembly GCA_029168955.1 of Aplectana chamaeleonis. Lineage (NCBI taxonomy): Eukaryota > Metazoa > Nematoda > Chromadorea > Rhabditida > Cosmocercidae > Aplectana > Aplectana chamaeleonis. Next base: position 105,195 of record JAPDOI010000012.1, on the reverse strand, counting down.
GTTCATCCAACCGGACAACTAGTCCATGTTATAGAATAATGTCAATGAAATACGACGTTTTAATGCGTTTCTTGCCGTTCCTTCGTAATTTTGGTAACATTAGGAGGCCAACGCATTATTTTATGTGAAAAACTCGGGGACGAAAATAATCGCGAACACTGCCTTTAACACGGATTTACATGATCACAGCCTGTACATAAGTATAATCGTATACATAGATTTGATATTATAGTACGAAGCGATATGAAAGAATTAGGTATTTGAAATTCGCGCCGGATTTGTCTTTGAATAGTTGCGCTGTACACCACGGAACAGATACTCAATTCGTCAATTGGCGCGGCATTGAATACAATCCGGCATAAAGGGAAGTCTTCTGATCTGTTCCACCATTTTTTCAGTTGGTTTCATTTGTATCACGTTGCTTTCGTTTCTTGTCTGCAGCGATGGCTTTCTGTGGTGATGGCCTCATAAGTTTGTTTTTAGATGTATTTGACCTCAGTTATCGCCCAAAAACTCTTGGAGAGGGTGGAGACCCTCTGTGGCAATTTTTTTTCTAATTTTAGATTTTTCCAAGGATATTATTTATCTTTCTTATGCTTCTGTGTTCGCAATATCAATTGTCGCGAACTTTTATGCTTGTCATTTTCTCTTCACGGATTTTCGGCTGAAACGGGTCTTTCCTGAGCAACTGATTCAATTTTTAAAAATTGTTTTCTAGTTTTTTTCCTTATTTATGCTATCTTTAGTAGTCACATTCCGGTAATGCATTATCAACCAGTCAGTCATGCTTCGTCGCGCCAAAAAAACCAAGGCGCAATCTGTGCTTAGCGCGTGATAGCAGAGCGTTCTCTTCATAGAGGGAAATAACTTGTGAAATTTGATGCAGCTGCTTTCGCTAGGATACTCCATATCTTCCTCCTGAGGTATTTTTGGTCTACCAAACAGGCAAGGGACACCCGAAAAATTTTTCAGGTTTTGTACATGTCTTAACATGTCTTAGAGAAAATCACACGCTGATCACCTCGAATTATTATTGCATAATACTATAATTGTTAATAATTGTAGCTATATACCTCTAATAATTGTAGCTATATACCTGTTAAAATTGTAGCTATATACCAGTTAATAATTGTAGCTATATACCTGTATTAGTCAAAAAGTGAAAACCTCCAACAAAAACCTCTTATTCATTATTAACTATAAATTTATCTAGTTTTTTATTGATTTATTATTAGTTTATTATTAAGTGCAATCCATTATTCTATTTCTGAAATCGTTCAAGGAGCTACAAACGGAGTTATGGCTTTTCAAAAGCTTTGAAAGCAAAAATTTAGTGCTTGAGTTTTATCAGGATTGCATTTCTCCTCTTCATTCGCAGTCGCAGCAGAAAGAGAACCAGAATGAGGAGACAGACCGGTGAGGGAGTGAAGAACGACGACGTGGTTAGTACTCATCCATTCATCCAGCCGCTACTGAGTTAGAATATCAGGAAAGGGGTTTGGCCCGTGATAGTGAATGAAGGGGGTCGGGCCCGTGGTGGTCGTTTATATATAGCTTATTTGGAAGAACTGAGATTTGACACTTGGCACGGAACCATAACCTGAGGGTTTTGGAATACCGTGTGCAAGTAATCCAGTCTCTACCGCCGAAATAGTCTGAATCACGGGATCGTAACAATTTGCACCACTTCTTGTTAAAGTCACAAAAACGTTCTGAAAAAGTCATCGTTGATGGAAACATCGGAATGTTCCTACAACGCATTCGCCCCATTCTGTCAAATGCAGGAATCATTCGTTTTGGCAGCCAGGACATGCATGAGCGAGAAAGCACAGTTTCTAAATGGAAATGGGATAGACGATGTGAATTACGCTCACAAAGTAAGTAGTAACATACATATGCTGGGTGAATATCTATAAAAAGAACTTTCTGTATGTTAATGAGTTTAGATGTGGAGGGCTATGCCAAATTTGGTGAATATGTGTTCATTCAGTAAGTTGTCGAAGAGAATCGATTTTTTCGACAAGGATGGTCGTGAAGTATTATTCCTAAGGGAAAAGGTTTCAGTGAGTTGCTATACTATATTGCTGTGAATAAGAACTCCAATCAATTCGTTTGACCTTTGTGAACCTTGCAGGATCCTGAACATAAGTGTGATATTCTGTTTGTAAGTGACGATAAGGATATGTCGCTTGCATTAGCTATGAGAGTGAGTAACTAGAGATTTTCCTACTCGACATGTGGCCTCCACCAGGCGGCAAACAACTCGGTTATCTTCTTTTTTTTAGAAGAAGTACAGCGACTGTCGAGTCCATTCTAGTAATGCCGCTCGTCATGCAATCTCACTGGACGTTGCCGGTTCAGGCATTATTACATATCCGTTTAGGATCAGTCCAACTGGAGGTCTCAAACAAGACCTTTTCGAGAGTGTCGGTTGGTTACCAAACGCACTACCTAAACGTCGTTTGCTGTACACAGTCGTGCACCTAGAAAACGGTTGTCTGCAAGAGACGACCTCGTTTGGCGAATCGCTCCAATGACCCTCGCAGCTCTATTTTCTCCCAATTCACTATCTCCTAATTGACATCTTACAGCACCTAAAGGTTTCGAGAACGTGTCTTTGGTGACTTTGATGAGCTATTACATGAGACGATTTCGTGCATCGTCGATCATCATCAACACCAGTAATGCCAACGACTTCCTGCCGTTATTCTTCAAGAATGGACTTTTCGATCAGTCATATCTGATAGTGTGCCAGGTGTGGAGCAACTAGTGAGACAATTTTGGGCAGCGGTACAAAGTGTGATGCACGCACAAACATGATTTCAGCTCAACATCGCCTATCCAAGGCCGAAAAACCACACAGAGATGCTGATGTTCCGAATGGCATGGCGCAGGATTCTGTATGATAAAAAGTAAGTGCCACGCTTTTAGAAATTTTCAATAGTATGGATAATAAAAACCCTATTGCTACAGTTTCTGACAAGATATATCTCTGTAATAGGAGTGCACGAAAAGAAACCGTCACAATCGAAAAAAGCTGTTGCTAAGCTAACCCTTCCCTGAAAAAATGCTAGTCTGTCTAAAGCAAGTTGAAAACTTTTGTGAGAAAGAGCACAAAATCTTTTCGCTAGACAAGGCCATACTCTCGACAACCATTATGTATAACGGGAGAATCAATCTCGTCGAAAGTTTAACTAATAAGTGATGCTCCCCTGCGACATTAAAGACGCAGAAGTAGAGTCCTTGCCTATGAAATGATTTTTCCAGATTTCTTCTAACTCATGTGTCTCAAACAAAGGATGTTCTGAATATGTTTCTGGTGAATATCAGTGACGGCTTCTGCTGGCGGAAATATCTGTATCACTCATCACCGGAACGAGTGCAGCGTTGAATCAGCATCGAGCTATTGTTTGTACAATGGTGAATAAATTATTAGTGTTTGTCTTAGTAATACATCGTGAACATGGCGCTTCTTAGACGAAAAGAACAAAGTAAGTGTTGTGTATCAAAACAGTCGTTGAAGGCAAGCTGTATGGTGACAACAAATCAGTTACATTGAGATCAGGTGGAAGCAACAGTCAGGCCGTACTGATCAGTTGATTAATATCCGGCAATGTAGCGGGTCACCGGCCGTTGGACAGCACTGTACCGGTGCATCGGCAGTTGACCGACACCATCCAAATCACGGCTAAATGAGCTAGCATGAGAAACTAACCGAACTGGCCGATTCGAGCCGCCACAATGGGAACAAGGGGCAGCTACGCAGATTCTTGGCTATCCCCTATACCTTACCATTGCGGTATGCCTCGCCCCCCTGCCGTCCATGCCGAAACTTATAGAGGTTTCCAGAAGAGTTCCCAACTTTTAAAGAATTTTCAAAAAGTAAATCGGCCCACAAGCTCCACTACTTCAAATCTTTAACCCATGATCAGGAACTTTCCGACCCTTCCTGTACCGCCCGAAACGTTCTGAAACTTTCGGACATGCTTCAGAAACTCCGGATTGATCCAATCCCCCCCTCACCCCTTCATGAACCTACTGGCAGAAGCCTGCACCCTCAGGGGCAATGCCGATTGGCCAATGTGGAGGAGGGGTAAGCGCCACCCAACCCATTTTCTCCATGATAGCTGTTTCAATGTTTCAGTATACGAAAACCTCCAAATCTGACCAACTTTCCAGATAGTTCTTCTACTATCCGGGACATTTCGAGAACTTTCTAGAAACCTCCAGAGCTTTAATACACTCTAGGAACGTCCAATGGCTCTCTAAAGCGTTTTCGGCCTCCTTATCAGAGTTGAGCTGGCCATTGCTCCAATTTTGGCCGGAGCTACGACCCCCTCTTAACCAAAAATTTGGAAAATCTTTAAAAAAATTTTACGACCCCTCCCCAAACGAAAAATTGCATTAGCTTTTTTTTAAATTGATATCCTCAATCTAGCCCATCAAGTGGTTTGGAATTAACTCCCCTTTAACTCCGGAAAAATTTACGATTCCCACTTCAACTTTTCAAAAAAATTTCCAAAACTAACGACCCCCCTTTGCGCCAGGTTGCAACCCTGCTCAACACTGTCCCTAACCCTTTTTAATACTGTAGTCAGGATCCAGCGGCTATACTTGTTATCAGAAGTTTATTCTTCGAATAATGACTCGATTCGGATGCCTTTTTAAATTTTGCGGATAATGATTCGATTTTTTTCAGTTTCTGGGTAATAGATTGATGCGGATAATGCCATCTTTTATGGAATTGGATACGGATAACTGGTCGAATAATTTCGGAATCTGGATAATTTTTCGGAAAAAAGCAGTGTCAAAACAATTAAAAACAGGAACAGATACTTAAGGAGAGCCTTTGAAAATGTCCGCAATGCAACGAAAAGATGCAACTGCAGTTTTTTATCGAATTTCTAGTACACTCGAATACAATTGTGAACCAATCAGTCCATAGGAATTTCAGGCATCAAGTCTTGCGGCTGCAGCTTCTCAGGCGTTCTCGAACAGGCCACATCAGTTGAATTTCTGCACCCGGTTTGCATGATGTAGATGCTTGAAAAAAGGCTAGCTGCAGGCGATGGGCCAACTGTGCCGGGGGACCGCGGGCTGATGGCTCAGTCCTAAAGGCACAGTACACCCTCAGATATGAATTTTGAGATTTTCATGTAATTGTGTAGAAGACCCCTCCTGTATAACACGTGCCAAATGCCAGATCTCATTTCCTCCAAATAAGCGAAATATAAGCGACCACCACAGGCCCGACCCCCTTCGCTCACCACCACAGGCCCGACCCCCTAACAGATTTTCTAATTGGATAACGGCTCGATGGATGTATGAATTCCTACAAGTCGTCGTTCTTCAGTACACTACCGGACTGTCTCCTTATCCTGACTTCGTCCCACGCAACGATTGCGAATGGAGAGAAATACAGGCCTGAGACAACTCGTCCACCAATTTTTCACCCTCAAAACATAGGCATCTTTGAAGAGCCATAACTCTGTTCAAAGGGGGTTTTAGAGGATTTCAGAGACACCACTGTTATCAGCGTGTGACTGTGTCCGAGATAAGCACGGAACCTGGGAATTAATTTTTTGGGTGTCCTGTGCCTTTAAGCGCCATCCAGCTCGCTCGGAAAACTATGCCAAACTGAGCGCAAACTTCACTTCTTGAGCAACAGAATAAAGTGGAGCTCAGTTTACATCTCTCAGCTATCATTTGTATCTCCTAGCTGGTAATCGAAAACAATCAGAGGTGATAGTCTCTGTGTCGATGTGAGCGGTGATGTGAACAAGGGAAGTGTGACTACCTCATAGATGACGCTTCACAAAAAAAATAATATTTATTCTTTAGAACTCCATTGTGAAACCTACTCGGTACTCCCTGTTGGGAACAGTATTCTAAGATCATCAGAAACTCTTTTCCTCTTGCATTCCTGCTTTCTCTCAGCGGTCTGCTGCTGGACATCTTCTATCTTGTTTCGATGGGATGATTTTTCTGGAAATTTTCACGTTCTCTGCAGGTCGGGCTTGTTTCTCAGTTGGAAGCGGTCGTCTCAAATCTACCCACCCTTCTCCTTAAACCAATGTTATTTCCTTAAACGATGGGCTAAGTATAATGAGGGCCGATGGCTCAGTCTCACAGTGCCATCCAGCTCGTTTGAAACTGTTCCAATTTGAGCACAAACCTCACTCCGTGAGCAGCTGAACAATAGGGAACTCGAAAAACATTTCTCAACCACTACTCGTATCTCCTAAATGGTGATAAAAAACAATTAACAGAGTTGATGACCTCTATGTCGATGAGAGCAGTAATGTGAACAAGGAAAGTATTACTAGTTTATAGTTAACACTCACAACAAAATTCATTCTTCAGATACACATTGTAACACCTTTTCGATGCCTCTTGATGGTAACAGTATTCCAGGTTCATCGGAATTTCTTTTTCTCTTGCGCTCCTGTTTTCTCTCACGGGTCTGCTGCTGAACTTCTTCTTTCTGATGACTATGCGCCCATCGTCCTCTTAAACTTTCACGTTTTCTCCAGGTCGGGCTTGTTTCTCGATTGGAAGCGGTCTAGTTACGTTCTTAAAACAAACTGTTTTAGATTTATTAAGTGTTCCGGGTAAATAATCCCGAGTGAATGGATAACTGGCTTAGAAGCACAAAATAACTCGAGGCGGCAATCAAAATATACTTTGTCGTTCCTCTAATGAACATTCTCCAACCTCGTGGTGACCTTCACGGTCGCTTTCGACCTCTGGGCTCATGTGCTTGCTCCATCTTCTATGCTTTGTTTGTTTATTGAATCAGCACCACTCTTTTGCAGAAACTGATCACATGTTTTTTGGGACAGTCCGTAGTAATTAAGTAATTTTTTCGACACTTTTGATTCCTTTACAATAATGTTCTCCTTCTATCTGTTCTGTTGCGATGAGCCTTGTAGTTCATATGTTGATGTCTCGATGTCTTGAAGAGAGATGTGCGCTTTGTCGCTCAAATCCTTGCCTTCTCCCAAGGTCAGGAACTTCTAGAAGGCTCGGCAAGGTTTTCTTGGAACTCTCGCCTCAGACTGCGACCTTGATCTGCGTCCGCAGATGCAGGCAGCTATTGCAGTTTGATGGGCTTCCGCACGACATGGAACTAAAAGTGGTCACAAGTACTTTATTGGAGCAGTCTAAAGATACCGTGACAATGACTCGGCCAAAAATATGCATATAATACATACAGATATGTATTGATGAGAGTATACGAAAGGGGAGCTCTTTGCATGTAACTGTATATATTTATGTAATACAAAAATTACAGAAACGGTGAAAATAAAGTTAATCCTTGAAAATACTTTCTATACTCTCGTTCCAGCTCTCTGCATCGAGGCGATTCTCAGCTATTAGAGAGAAATCGCTCTCCTTTGTACGTAACTCGGGTGTAAACTTCCGCCAGTGGTCTCCACCTCGACTTTCTTCAGATCACATAGATCGATGTACCCACGAGGATCCGCGTCCCCTTTTTTATCGTATCAATACATTTTGTGACACTTCCCGTACAGCTCGTACCAGCGCGGAACTAAACGTCTCAACTTGGAGCCCTTTATGCTGAGGTAGCCCTCATTCAGGAGTGCTGGCGTTCGTGAGGGCGATCACATAGATCAATGTACCCACCAAGATACGCGTCTCCTTTTTTCGCGTACCAGAACATTTTACGACTCATCTTATACAGCTCGTACTAGCGCGGAACCAAACGTCTCAACTTGGAGCTCTTCATGCTGAGGTAGCCCTCATTCAGGAGTGCTGGCGTTCGTGAGGGCGATCGCATAGATCAATGTACCCACCAGGATCCGCGTCACCCTTTTTCGCGTACCAGAACATTTTAAGACTCGTCTTATACAGCTCGTACCAGCGCGGAACCAAACGTCTCAACTTGGCGCCGTTTATGCTTAGATAACCCTCATTCAAGAGTGCTGCGTTCCATGAGGGCGTCACTGCTCCGCGACCTTGAGCTATATCACCCAGAAGTGTCGCAGTGCTAGCCACCGCATGACTTTCCTGGTTGCTAAGATCAGATTTCTACAATTCTTTCTGGAATCACAGATAAACTGTCGTGTTGAACCTGTTCCTATCGTGCTTCTGTCCACCTTGTACCAGGTCCGAAAAGGTTTGTGAAAACACACACACTCACAATTCCTCGAGTGAAGTACGTTTCGACTTAACGCTCAACGGCAAGAAACGAGGTAAAACGAATAATTGTTATGGCAATATGGTTATCGACAAAAGTGATGATGACACAAAAAAGCATATGCCACATGGGCCACAGAAACACAAGCAAATTAAGGCCGGCTCACAACGCCGCGAAAACCGGAATGAATCCTAAAAACAAACAATCCCAGACAACAAACAAAACCTGCCAAGTTCGCAAAGGCCGGGACACGAATAGACATGATCAAGATCCAAACATAGGGGATAAGTGGGGGGGGGATGACCCGGGCGGTGGGCACCCAACTGAAAATGACTCAACGAGCCAATCACTCGCCCGCCTGGAACTTATGTGTAGCTTCTCCCATCCAGGTCACGCCTCTTAACCGGGCGCTCTACTCTCTGTGATCAATCCCCTCTCCACTAAAACACTTTGCATGTGCGAGAAATGGAAATTGGAGTATATCGACTCGCTTTAGGCAGCTTGTGATAATAGTTGTATTTTTATCATTAAAATTCTTTGATCAATTTTTGCAACCATTTGGTATCATTTTAAGTGGACATTGTCAAAATGAAGTAGGTAGACATCGCCTGGAACAGTTGAGGCCACGTAACAGTGCTGAAAATCAGACAGTATACATATGAATCAATAGACGTCTTTGTCATGTCACTGTTGAACGCTAAATCTTTTCTCAACAACTCGACAAATTCGGAGCTCAAGCCATCCGTTTTTATCTTCTCTCAAGGGCTTGCAACGGAGGCAGTGCTGAACAGGAGTGGCAGGTATGAACGCGGCGGCGAGGGTCAGGGAGTGCAAGCCGACACGCACGCGTCACTATCCAAATTCAAATTGCAGCGCCTACGTGCGACGTCGCGCGACCCTTCTCCATGCGCAGCACTGAGTGGTATGGTATACATTTGCGACAAACGGTCGCGTCGCTCTGCACAGCAACCTTCAAACCTGTCGCTATCGACTTATTCGTAGTATGCCAGCTCTTCGCGACACGTCGCTGCTGCAGACGCGCGATAACTATTCCTACGACGAGCGATGCGTCGTGGAAAAGTTATCGCGCGCCTGCCGCAGCGACGTCGCATGCTTGTCGCTCATAACAGCGACAAAGTATACCATACCCTACATTCATGCCACTCAAGGTGCTTGGAAACCGAACTCTGCAGCAAAAAGTACCCGATATTTCAAACACGTCAGGATGTCAAAAGATCAGTCTTGTGAGATGTCACTATTGTGCTTTTCTAATACCCACACGTGATCATGTTCAACAATGTATGCGGTGTTATGGTAAAGAAATGACTATGCGACAACCATTCAGGTAACAATACAGCAAGCAGTCTCTATAAATATGTTTACGCGAACACATAAATAACATCAAATGCAAGCATGGACAAAATGCGCGGACAAAACGTTGAACCACAACAGACTGAGACTAACTCGTATGAGAGGGGTGGGAGAGGAGGTGAATCACGACTTACATACACCGCATCACCTCAAAAATGAGCATCTTCCTAGCAGGAGACACAACGAAGACTCACAGTCGATGCCACCATACTCCTCAATTCTTCCCGCCCGATTTTGAATAGCCATTGATTGCGCGTGCAATTTAGTGCATGCGGTAACATTGCAGAATTTTCGCACTCCGTAACCCGAAAGTGTCCATTGCTTCGTCAACGCCTGGTCTCAGCCTGGAACCTCATCACACGTCTTATTCTCCTTGAAATCATTAATAAACTGAATACAATGACTCATACAACACGACGCTGTAGAGTTTCTAGTGTCTTCAGTTGATTCATCGCAAGGCAGTGTATGAACTCCTTTCCAACAAGATGTAAAAGAATCTCAACAGATTGCAGGTTCGAAACAAGAGTTGAATGCAACTGACTTATTGATCCCAACTGACTGCACCAATGAATGAACTAGGGATGTGCGATCGAGATATAAGCCTTTCGCCATTCCTAGTCTAACAAATGAACCAGGCGCAATCATTTGCAAGTGGCAGTGCGGCAATCGCGACACTACTGCCAGTGGGATTCCGGTCCCGAGCGATGAAATTCTGCTGCGGCCCTCAACATGCGCTAGACTGAAACAGGCAAAAGGCCTTTATGTGAATCAAGCAACGCTATGCTAGTTATACATTTTTTTCTCAGAACGGACTTGGGCTGACAAGGGAACTACTCTAAGTCATACTAACCATTCCAAATGAAATGTTTTTTTTTCTAGAATCATTTCTGGACGTAAAGTCCGAATATGCCATTCGCAGCTGCCTAGACTCACTCTGAAAGAAGTTGTAGGCATCTTTACCTCTGATTTCGTTCCTATTGTACACTTCAAAAAACGCAGTAAACTTTTGAAAATCCGAAAACGAACCTCATAATCGTGTTCAGGGCCCAAAACAATCCCCCTAGGCAAATTTTGGGTGGAAACACATTTTCCGAATTCTCTGCAGACTGACAGCAGCGTTTTGGACTTGTAACGAATTTATTCGGTTCAGCGTTCAATTATATTCATTACGAGGTCCAGAAAGCGTTGAAGAAAATTATTCCAGATTTGACTTGAAAGTTGCCCTGGGAGGCTATTTGGGGTGCTGATCAAGAATCTGGGGTCTCTTTTTCATTTTTCCAAATTTTTTTCGAGTAAATTTGTTCGAAGCTTCTCACCGGCAGAAAAATTTGAGGGCAAAATCGACTTTTGACGATTTCCGGAATATGAAGACAGATGTGGCTAAAATCGCTCTTCTGAGAGTTATTTGGAGTGCTCAACACGAATCTGATGTCAGTATATCGATTTTTGACAGCTTACTATAGATTACGGTGGGTATACGGTAGTTTGGTCCAAGTCTCAGATTTGTCTAAATTTTTCTATGTGGTGGTTATTTGAGGTGCTCAATACGAATTCGATGTCCATTTGTCGATTTTCGAAACTTTAAGGTTGGTTTTGCTTCCTAAATGGCATGTTACCGACCGTAACCTACAGTAAACCTCAGAAATTCGACAAGCAAACCACAGATTTCTGTTTAGCACCCCAGAATACCCCTATATACATGCTTTTAGCAAAATCTTGAAAAAAATATCAAAAACACCCTAAAAATTCCATTTTTCGGGCGACCGCTGTAGCAGCGCGCAGCTCGACTCTATTCGTATCGAGACCTCGTGATCCCTGCGCGATAACCCATTATCCCGATATGCTTAACATAGGCATGGATCCTGAAGAAACTTTGCGTTCCCCATTGGAAGTTGGCGCAATCTCGGTGCACCTATGTTATAGCACATGGCACGGAGTTCGCGCCAACCTTCAACAGTGAACGCGAAGTCTCTTCCGGATCCATGCCAACGTTATCTTTAGAGTTCGCGCTGCAGCAGCAGTGTTCCGCAACTGCAGACTGGAATTTCGTTCCGACAAGGACAGTACAATGCCGGTTGATGCTCGTCATGTGTCCAAGTCGAGAAAAAGGCGGATGATAAGCAAAGTGCTGTGATGGGTTGTGGCCGATATATCCTCCAATTACGGCATTTCGCTCCTCCACGAATTTTTTTGCGGTGAGACACACTACGACCAACAATCGTGTTTAAAGGTAGGGAGAGAAAGCGCGCCCCATTGCTAAACTAGCAGTCTGTATTGGCGCTCGTTTGTGTGCACTCACAGAACAGCACGACAACCTGACGGCTGAATATTTTCGACAACATTTTCTGATTTTTAAAACTTTTTTCTTTTTTTTCATGTTTTCTTTCTTTAAGCTCTTGTCATCGTGTTAATCAGAGGTGCTAATTTGTCTGAAAATTCACGTAAATTATTAGAGCTTCATTATTCGAAAAAAGTCCACATTTTCACATTTTGTGATTTTTTTCTTATAATTCCGTCATTCTTCCCATGATCTTATTTGTAGTTTTGTTGATTTTGTTGACGTGTAACAGATTTATACTTGTTTAAGGATGAGTTTATTCGGAAGTAAACCATTGTTTGGCTCGACGAGCACCGCCGGCACTTCGTCTGGATTCACGTTCGGTTCAACAACCACGACAACAACGACTACACCACTGTTTGGATCAACTACCACAACAACGTAATCCCTTTTTCATTCAGTTTAGGGGTTTAAAGAATTGGGACATGACATGAGATATTTTAAATAATTTCTCATTAAAATTCAATCTTCAAATTCCAAAAAAATCAATGTTTGTCTCTAGTCCCGCTTCAAAGCCACTTTTCGGAAGTGTTCCGCAGTCCGGCACGACCACCTCACTCTTTGGGACAGCGACTACGACTTCTGGTGGATTGTTTGGAACGAAACCGACGACGACCACTGCTTCTGGTGGACTTTTTGGAGGTTCAACAACTGGAGGATTGTTCTCGAAACGTGCGTGGCCCGTTTTCTCTTGAAGCAATTACCTTTTCATAGTGTTCTCCATTGTTTACCACCTGTTTCAGCTGCTACCACTGGTTTTGGGAGCACCACCGGCACAGGTCTCTTCGGTTCTAAGCCGATGACGGGTGGATTATTCGGTTCTGCTACAACTACAGCTCAGCCGGCAGTTGAGACGAAGCAGACCGTTCAAGGCATATTACAGGTTCATTTCTTCGAAAATAGTTTTTATTAATCTCAGGTTATAGACCGTAATAGGACTCCCGCCGTGTGCACCCACAGCGCTTCGCGGCGTACCTTTTGATGTCGAACAGGGTTGAGCAGCGTTGTGACTGGTCACAACGGGGGGTTGTAAAATTTTTGAAAATCTTGGGAAAAAATGAAAATTTGGGAGGGGTCGTAAAACTTTGAAAAAAAATTAGGATTTTTTTAAACCTGTATGGTAAGGTAAAATGAGGTAGGTGTAGTCAGTCGCAAGCGAGGTGTATGCATTTTTAACAATATAAAAGCAGATTGTATACAGAGAAGCTGTTTAGAAAATTTACACTTTTTCGACAAAACTGACAATTAGACACTAAATAAAGCTTTCAAAATTTTTGTTCCCGGGGGTTGTAAAATTCTGAAAATTTGTTTTGAAAAAGAGGAAAATGTGGGGCGTCGTAACCGCGACAAAAATCGCCACACCGGCCTGCTCAACCGTGGTGTCGAAAATCTTAATTGACTTCCCCCCCCCTTGCGGCCCCCACCAGAATTGAGCAGGGCGTTGCGCCGATTTTCGGCGCAGCTACGACCCCCCTTTTGACCAAAATATTGTGAAAATTTGAAAAATCAATTTATGGTCTCCTCTCGAGATGAAAATTGCTGTAGCTTTTTTTGAGTAAAAATTTCAGAAATTTCAGGCATGTGGTATTAAAGAGCAAAATTTAATTTTTCAGGTTTTTTTAGGCCTACTTCATTCTACCTTACCTAGTGGTTGGAAGAAAAATCCAGTTTTCTAAAAAAAAAATCACGGCCCTACCCGATTTCCTTTTTTTTTTTCGAAAATTTTCGCGACCCCTTCTCCGTTGTGCCGGATCGCAAACAGTGCTCAGCCCTGTCACCCACACGCAGGGACAAGCGGGGTTGCGAAATTTCGCAACGTGAAGTGGGGGGGATCGCAAAAAAAATTTGAATCAAAAATGAAACTTTGGTGAAGATATCACGAAAATTATCTGTATTTTTAGTCACCAAAGGGGAGGATCGTAGCATTTCTCAGGTTTTAGACGCTTGAGTCCGACTAGTGAACGAATTTTCGGCGTCTGACAGTTTTAGTTGTCAAATATATTGATTGTTTTAAATTTCCGAACGGTAACCAAAATAACTGTATACACCGATTTCATGAATAAATCGTGCCTCGCGGAGGTTAGCGAAAAAATTGGATTCCGTTATTGTGGGGGGTCGCCGTGATATCGAAAAAATACGCAACGCCTCGCCTGCTCCTGCCCACATAGGGTATACCGGGATTATTGGACGAAACGGTGCAGGGGAGGGATGGTCGTCAAATTTGAGACTAAAAAAACGAAATTTTGTAAAATTGTGGAGGGGCTCGTAGTAATTTTCGACCAAATTATCACATGGGAATGGGGGGGTCGGAAAAGCTTCCGAAACCTTTGTGTAATAAAGGTAGTGGGGTCGTAGCTTCTCCGAAGTTGGTCATAACGCGCGGCTAGAATGCCTCCCTCCCGCTAGCAACTCCTCGCTTGCATTCTGATCTCACACACATTTCTCCAGCTTAAACGCCTTTTATTCGCCGATATTCGGGAATCTGAACTACCTCCTAACCTTTTCTCGGACACATGTGATATACACACCCAAAAAAAGAACTCAAACGAAGTTTGTTGTGCTATTTACAGGCAAATTCAAATCACGACCTCTGCCCCTACGAGCGCTCCCCCTCCTGACCCCTCCCAGTTTTCCTACCTATTCCACATTCATAGAGTGAAACATCAAAAGCAGGGTTCGCCATAAAAATGGTTGTTGTGCTATCCTCATGAGAAGGGAAGTCTGTCCATATATAACAAAAGTGAAAATAAGCGAAAAGTTGGAGAAAAAACGCTCAAGAACAAATTATTGCTTGGTGTCCGCCCGCCCCTTTTATCGAGATTTCTGTAAATGCCTGTTTTTCCATTGTTTACTTTGCTTTTAGAGTATTTTCTGAGCTTGAGCTTCTCTTAAGACTACTGACTACTTCAAGAGCAAAACAAAAGACGGATAAACAAGCGTCCGTGAAAGTCACGTTAATTGGGGGGGGGGGGAGCGTGCGGACTCCTGTAGTTGGTCGTTTTAACTTGTTTTTGTGCGCTTCTGCAGATTTTCATATTTTTTTTATTTATTTTCACATTTCTTGTGTCCAAATCTACATTCTCATGAAGAGAGCTAAAAAATTGTTTTTATCACGAATACTGCCCCTAACTGAAATGCATTTTTGCACTGGCGATTTATGTTACGACCCCCCCCCTCCAAACGGCTTTCCTGCCTTTGGAACCCTCCACCAGGTAAGCACGCCCAATCTACATTCACAAAAAGTGCAGCTCATTCAGCTGCTTCCGAGTAATTTTATGAGCCTGAATTCAGACGGAAAGCAACAGACTCCTATCCGTTTATATATTATAGTAATAGTAATGCTATATTTGCTAGATTTGATTCAGGAATCCGATGCACTCGTTCGATCCTTGACTAAAGTGGAATTGTTTGGTGATGAGCGTGATGAAATGATAGCAAAGTTCAATCAGTTGGCGGCTGCCGTAGGAGTTGGCGCAGGTTATTACAAAGATGGTCAGCAGCCGGTGCAGTACACCCAAATGGGGCCATTTCATCGGATTAAGGTGGGTTTGGGCTTGAAAAATCGACCTGCTGCAGTAAAACGTTTGTGAATTGAGAACTTGTAGGCTATCGGATACAATCGTACCTCTGGTCATAGTGATTCTGATGGTATTGTCGCTCTAACGGTTAAGGCTCCGATGACAGAGTGAGTCTTATTTCTCTATCTATTCTGAAACAGATTTCAGCAAAAAAAAGATTTCCGTGTAAGAATTGGGGTTTAAATAGTTAAATTCGAAGAGGGAATCGCTAAAATCGGTCCTGAATAATGTCCTGGTCAGAGTGAAGTTCCGGTCCGCAGTTGAGTACCGACGCTGTGGAAGCACGCGCGCCTCACAAAACCCTGCGGGGACGGGGTGTAACACCATAATCGTCTAGACGCCAAGAGCTTCCGGCACGATAATCGTCTAGCTGGGTGCTGCAACAGCGGCTGTCCGCAACTGCGGACAGGAATCACGCTCCGATAGGGGTAGTAATGGCTTTTTTAACGCTTCTGTGGGTGAGGTGGAAAGTTTATACTTTATTTCGATGAAATCAGTTGTTGAAGTTTCTTCCAGATTCCAAACAGGTGAGCAGAAACAGAAGTTCATCGATGCGTTGTTTGTGGTCCTCGGCAGTAAACCAACGATTCATGCTAGTATTGAGTCGGTGACTGCACTTCCGGATAACTTTACGGAGGCAAGGCTGTGAATTTCCCGAAAAAGTTTATTGTTCGAAAGTCATTCACGTTTTTCAGATTTGTATCTACGTAACGGAAAAGTTCAAGGGGCGGATTTCCAGCAAGGAGTTGGCGCAGTACCTCAATCAGCCGACGCAGAAGCAGCAGCTGGAAACACAGCTCAAGGTTGGTTTTAAAGGGAATTCTTGAAAAAAAAACTTAAATTGGATACAGAAACCTATCAAAATTTTCCAAAGACCCTATCGAATCAAGAAACAAGTCGAATTAGGGGTTTCGAATTTTTAAATGAATTAACTCCCGAAGTACTAAAAAGGGAAGTGTTTCTAGTGGTAAACGCATCGGCGAAAACATCTAGTATTGTTAGTGTAGCTTTGGCCTCAATAGTAAAACTGCGCAGTATCCCGCCCCGAGCTGCATATTCCAAGAAGTTATTAGCGTTTTTCAAGGTACGCCAAGAGACGAGACATTTTTTTCGGGTGTTTCGAAAAATTTCCTCGGATTTTGCTCAAAACTTGTGTGTAGGGGTTATCTAGGGTGGTGAACACGAATCTGGACTCCTTTTGTCGAAATTCGGAGTGTTACTGTAGGTTACGGCAGGTACCATATCATTGAAGGGGCAAGGCAGTTTTTTGAAAATCGACAAACGGACGTTAAATTCGTATTCACACCCTCGAATAACCCCCGTATACAAATTTTTAGTGAAGTCGTAGAGTTTGACCAAACTACCGTATACCCACAGTAATCTACCGTAATGTCGAAAATCTATAAACAGGCTCAAGATTCTTGTTCAGCGCTCCAAATAACCCATAGATAAACATTTTGCGCCATTTCTATTGTAACGTTCCGGAAATTGTAAAAGGTCGCGATTTGCCATCAAATTTTCCCCAGACGGGAAGCTTTGAACGAGTTTAGTCGATAACTTTGGAAAATCGACAGATAAACCCCAGATTCATGATCAGCGCCCCTAAGAACTCACCTGGGAGGATTTTAAGTCAAATCTGGAAAACTCTTTTTAAATGCTTCGTGAGCCCTCTAATTGGTATACTGTGCTTCTCTGGGCCGAATTCCTGTCCGCAATTGCGACACGCTTTGCCGCCGCATGCGCTCGAGTAAGTCGAGTTTCCAGCGCCATAGCCGACTCGATATGGCTTTTTTATACAGTTTTCTCCAATTTTGTTTACTTTCTGGTCAGGGTCAAGCGGGGCGTTGTGTAATTTTCCAAAATCGAAACGACCCCCGGCCATCAAAAATTTTTTTTCAAAATATGAAATTTGTGTGATCAATGTAATTTGTAAATCCTTAAAGTGTTATTTTGGGCCCCTTTTGCCTGCAAATGTAAATTTTTTTTTGGTACTGGCAAGTCATTTCTATCTTTCTCCAACTTAAAATATTCGAAATAGTCTGAAAATGGGTTCGATAGTTAGGCGCGTCTCAGTGAGTCCTTGAAACTGAGTCAGCGAGTCGAGAAAGGGTACCCTGTGGTGAGAGATTGTTCAACAAGTTTTTTTTTTCGCTTTCCAATTCCTTCCAGGCATTTTCAGTTTTGGTCCGAAATTTTTGCGATACCCCCTATCCTTCGTTTTGGGGTCAAAAATTCTGCGACCCCCCTCCTTTGAAAAATTTCACAACCCCGCTTGACCCTGTTTCTGATTTCTAAAGCCCACATAGAGTCAAAAGATCGGCGGCTCCGGCGCTGGAAACTACCGACTCGTAAGCGCGCGGCTCCAAAGCGTGTCGAGACGCAAAAATGGACCGGAATTTGGCCCAGAGAAGCACAGTAATTAACGCCTAACCAAAAATCGGTGCAGATCTAAAACGCGATCCGTCTGTACAAAGTTTGAAAAATGTGCCTTCATCCCAACTTTGTTCGGGGGGGGGGTAGTTTTGGGCACTGAATAAAATTTTGAGGTCCGTATCCGGATTTTACGAAGACTACTGCGCGTTTTGGATGATACAAAAAATGGCCGTTTTAAGCTTGTAATTTTTTGGAACCTGCAGCTCGGGGCGAGATACTGCGCAGTTTTACTATAGAGATCTAAGAGATACCAAGAATACAAGTCGTTTTTGCAGATGCGTTTACTGCCTAAAAACTTCCCGCGTAAGTCGAGCCAAGCCGATGAGTTTTCATGGTCGATGATTTTGTATAAATCAGTTTTTTCTCAGAAGTAGTGTTTTATCCGTTCCATTCCAGGTTGATAAGGACAAGATCATCTCTCGTGTGAAAATGGACAAGCAGCAGAAGGAATTATACCTGAGAGATCCTCCTACAGGTGCGATACCGTTATATTTTTCAAGTGTAATTTTAATCCTAATAAGACTTGTATGCAAATTCAGGATTCGATGCGGCTCTCTGGGCTCAGGCTGTGCGAGAAAATCCAGATCCCGAGAATCTGGTCCCGTATCCGATTCGCGGCTTCGAGCAGCTGAGAAGCAGACAGAAGGGCCATATTGACAATGTACTCTTTCTGTTCTTCTATCGTTCTCGAAGCCAAATTTCGGTCCGCAGTCGCAGACTGCGGCTGTTGCATCGTGCGGCTTGTGAGAATCGTGCTGAAAGAAAGGTGAATAGCGCCGGGATCAAGTGGTCTCAGCACCATCATCGCGTGTCGCATGATTCAACAACCGTAGTTCGCAAATGCGGACCGGGATCGGCCCCGAGGGCGACGGTACATGTCCATTCAGATCGGTTTTTAAAGTGAGTCAGAATTTCAGGTGAAAGCTCAGAGCCTGGTGGTGGACGCGATGAAGGCGAGGATTTCTCGAATTGAGGCGAATATTTCTGCAGTTTCTGTCCAACTGGCCCAACAGAAAGTTGTTCAGAAGCAGCTGTCGCATCGATTGTTGAGGTAATCGCTGTTTTTTTTTTGTTGAAATTAGAAATCGCTGGATGGATATGGTAAAAAAATCATTCAGAGTGCTGGCTATGCAGCTCATGTCGCAGCGGTTTACACATGGAATAGATGCCACAGAGGAGAGTATGCAGTCCGCTTTGGAGTCTATCCATGCGCGTTTGAATGCGCCGAACCAGATTAAGGTGATCTATCGATTCGTTTATACAGTATCTATTCAACTTAGGGTCAAGCGGGGCTGCTAAATTCTTAAACGGAGGGTTCGCGAAAATTTCGGCGTAAAAATGGAGGTTCGGGGGATCGCAAATTTTTAGGACCAAATTGAAGAGCTGGTGAAGATGCCCCGAAAATTCCCTGACGGCTCAAGTTTAAATTACCACTCCACCTCGGCCAACCCTCCATGTCCTGATTGCTTATCCTTTTCTGCGTAACTATTGTATTGTGTACCCACACGAAAAGTTCCGAAGCGAACACATTTTCTGTGCTGTTTTTTAGGAAAATTCAGATTACGACCCCTCCATGTCCCAACCTCTGTTTCCACTCTACACACCTATCTGTACTTACACGAAACGTTGCAAAACCATTTTCTCTGGACTGTTGTCATGCAGATTTTTTTAGGATATTAGGCCCCTTTCCCATCGACCGCTCCACGGTTTAGCCTGCCCTCCCACTCTTCATACCTATTTTGTACCCACACTAAAAAGGGTCTTTCAGAGTGGCGTCGCTGCGAAATTAGCGGCATCGCTCCTCAGAGCGAGTGAAAAAAGGCGTGGCCTATCGATTACAGCCGCGTCATATTTCTTTCTCAGCGTCTCTTATTTCTTCGCTGCCCTTTAAGTTCGATCAGAGCGCATAAACATATTGGCGTGCCATCCCTCGCGTGTTCTGCAATCTCAGACATTCTGGAATTGATCAACAAAAACGAGTTATAGATTTCGAATAATATACCAGGAGACGCTACCACCAGCAGAATCACCTTCAACTGAAAAGATTTGCATAACAATAATGGTGTCCACAACAAAAAATTATCAAATGCCATGACGAAATTTATCCTGGATGGCAAACAGCTAGTGAAATAGGCAAAAAGATGATTCTACAGAGAGTTGATGGGCAGATAGTAACGAAGGAACACTAACTAATACGAGATAGTAACGAAGGAACACTAACTAATATGAAGAAACTACAGCGACAAATAGCGACAGCGACAAAAATGGTCGAGATCATTCGCCTCGCAAAACGTCGCAGAACGTCGCTCCCAGCTCGCGCCGTCGCTCCCACTTTGAAAGCGCGACGTTCGCTCCCGTCGCGCGGCACGGTTTGCGCTGCGTAGCACCCCCCATCTCTCACCACGTCGCCGCGACATCGAATTTTTCTGCGACGCCACTCTGAAAGGCCCTAAAGTTTAAAAGCGATTCTTGAGCTGTTCGCTTGCAAAGTCAAGTAACTCCCCTCCCTTCCCACCTCAACGATCTCTTATCATCCTGACCCTTCAGCTCACTCTGCACACCCGTTTTGTACCGACGGAAAAAAGTTCCACATCGAACGCAGTTTTCTGTGCTGTTTTACATGGAAAATATAGGTAGAGTACTGCCCCCCCCCCAAAAAAAAGAGCCCTCTACTACCCGACCTTTTTTCTTTGTTCACCTATTCTGTACTCTAATAGAGAACCACAACTGAACCTAAATGTATTTTTGAGCAGTTTTACGAGCGGTTTGGTGTTACGACCCTTCCCTTTCTCAAGGACCCTCCTATTTCTGGAGTTCTTCGTCAACTTGCTCCCGCAATCACACAAAAACTTCAGTTTAGAGCTGTTTCACCGGCGATTTTAAATAATGACCTTTCTTAAACTAGGGCAGCAGACAATTTCATATCACGACCTTCTGATCTCGGACGACATAAGTTTTGATATTACGACCTCCTTGAATCATGGAGCAGACCGCGGACGCCCTATCCATCTATTATCCGTAATGATTTTGTCGGCCAATTTTTCTTAAATGAAAAAAAAGAAATATGTTATTTTTGATAAAATGGTCCCTAATCGGCAAAATAGGTTTTAAATCTGAGGTTTTGCAGAGTCGAATCGCAGAAATTTCGGAAACGCTCCGCGTAGAGGACGAGACGTTGCGTACGTCGATGACGAAGGAGTCGAACTTCATTGATGAAGCGGATGCATTGAGCCTGAAGAAGTATCTGGATAGATGTCAGGATGGTTTGGAGAGCCTTGTGGCGGTCTTGGATTCCAGTTTGGAGGATTTACAGCTGATGGTTGCATCCGTTGATGCATAGATCGAAGCGAGTGGTGTTTATCTGAATGCTTCTATGTGTTCACATAATTATGACAGAAACACAGTTCATGACAGAATTTGATTTTTGTGTGGGTTGCAGGGGCATTTGAGAAGGGTTAGGGGAGAATATAGGAAAACTGGGCAGAAAAAGGTAGCGATTCCGTCAAAAAGTGTACTTCTAGGCCAATAAGGTTATTGTTTGGTTTCCCAAGGCGTATAAAAACCGTCTGAGGTGGTGGTCATGGATAAAAAAGTTTGGTACTCCCTGCTTTTCTGCTTACTGAATCCAGATGGCTCTTATTTGACGTGAATTTTTGAGTTTTTCTGGTAGTTTTTTTGCAGATAAGCCTCAGTCTCCCACCTATTAATCCGCCGGTTTTGGGGTGAACTTGTTTCTCGACAGGTGCTGGTTTTGTGAACCTACCATGGTGTCTCTCAGATATGCGCGGCGCCGTGGTAGGTCCTCCAAACCAGTGCCTCCATCATGTGTTTCATCTATGGCAGGTCGATCATTCTGACGAAATTTGGGTTTAGATGAATTTGGTCTCATCAAAGGGTACGATACGGGGCGTGTCAGAACGGATCTGTGGTCGGACTCCTCCCGTTTAACCCACTGGAGTCTGGGTCAACCTCTTTTGTACGGCACCATACCTCGTGCCGTGCTATTTATAACTTCTTTTGTATTTACCTTGTTGGTTTTCCATTGTTGCGCAGCCATTTACCGCCGTAGTCTGTGAAATAATTTACCGTAACCTCTTCATGTATTCGTATGAACACCCTGCATTCTTCTCAGGCGGTTCTCAGCCCCACGGACAAGTGGGGCGTTGTGCAATTTTCCGAAATCTGAGGGACTCCCCCCCCCCCTCTGGCCATCAAAGTTTTTTTTCCAAAATCCAAAATTTTTGCGATCCCGCTGAGGGTGTTTTTCGTGCAACTTCTTGTTTAAAAAAATGTTGAAGTATAGAGTACTGAAAAGGTACTTCATGGTGTTCAATAACCGTAATTTTCAAATTCCAATCACTTCCAGTAATTTTCGTTTTTGATCCGAAATTTCTGCGGTCCCGCCTAACCTTCATTTTTGAGTCAAAATTTTTGCAACCCCTCCCCTCGTTGAGAAAGTTCGCAACCCCGCTTAACCCTGCTCAGCCTTGAACTGCCTGCCTGTTCGGCTCGTTCTCCCAATGTGCCGATCCGCATCTGTTGCTGTCCACAGGGTATAGCGGGGCGTTGTGACCAATCTCGATGGAGCTGTGACCCCTCTCCCTTTGTTACGAATATTTTCGAAAAAAAAATGTCCATAACTATTGGGGACTTCGCCTCCTATGTGAAAAAGGTATGAAATGCTTACGGTATGCCATGCTGCGTATGCAACGTCTTACCGTAATCCAAAAGTGTCAGAGACGCCCAGGGAGCGCTGCTTCTTTGGACTCCTCGCTTGCCAATCTCGTTTGGGACAGGGTTTGGCCAAAAAACCTCGGATCCCCTCCTCAAATTCTCAAAATTTCCTTTTCTGTGTCGGGTTTTTCTACCACCCCCAGGCATCCCCTTGTGCCCGGTTGCAACTCCGTTGGACCCTCGCTGTCTTGGCTCCCCAGTCCACCCGGATTGCAACAACAGTAGCTCGGGGATTGTGAGAACGAGCCGGGTTGTCAGGCGGCTCCTATCCCTGTTGGGTGCGGCTCGGGGCCAGGCTTGAGCTGGCTGGTCTTCCAATTTTCGGCAGAGGTACGACCCCCCCTTCTTGACCAACATTTGGAGAAATTTGAAAAAAAAATCACGCCGCCTCCGCGAAAAATAGACATATTTTTTGTATCCAGCACATCGGATAACCCGTGAATGGAATTTTTGACTGAAATTTGTGACATTGCCTAAACTACCGTATACCAACCGTAATCTACTGTAAGCTGTCAAAAATGGATGATTGGACCTCTCAGATTCGTGTTAAGCACTCCAAACAACCCCTTAGGAAGACATTTGGAGCCATACCTATCGTAGCATTTCGGAAGTCGTCAAAAGTCCCGTTTTAGCCCTCAAATTGTCCCCCCCCCCTGGTAGGAAATTCTGAAAGATTCCGCGGACAATTGAAAATTACAAAATAAGTCCAGGGAAAAACTTTGAAAACTCCCAACCACTAAATGAATCTAGAAAAATGGCAGAACCGACAACTAATAAATGAAGAAGCACCCATCGGAGGAAATTCTTTTTTTTTCTATAAAAAATTCCGACCCTCTCCCCCAAATTTTCTTTTTTTTTTCTCGAAAAGTTTCGAAAATTTTTGCTATCCCTTGTTGCGCCGAGTCGCAGTCCCGCTCAGGGCCGAGAATCGCCTGAGTTAGTCTTGATCTTTTGTTAAAATGTCGTTTCAGTCGGCTTTTATTCCATGTTAATGTATGCTGTAGGTTGATATACCACCCTATATATGTGTTTTCTCCGATTTTTTTTTTAATTTCTTTGAATTGTTATGTGTAACCCGATGAATAGAATATTTTGATCTGCGTAAGAGTATTTTTTGATGGAATGTGTCAGGATCAGCACGGTATTTTGTCGAGTTATGGAGAGATTTGTGTGGCCTCATATTGAAATTCTTGAAATAACTATTTGAGGATGGAAGTAGACGAAGATGAGAGGAAGTGTGAGAAAAGGGCAAAATCGGAGGCGCAACGGCTTGCGAGTATCCGTGCCAAGAAGGAGTTGGAAAAACAGCGGCAGGCGATTCTGTCGCAGGCCCTGAAAGACGTGGATAAGAAGAGCAAGAGGATGGTGTTCGCTGACAGCGATGAGGAGGAGGTCAGTTGACGTTTCTTTCCAAATCTAGTCTATCTATTAATTGGTTTTTCAGATTTTTCCTTTATTACATTGAATTTATTTCTGAGAAATGACATACGAATCAAAAATCGGCATCACTTTTCGGGCTCTCTCACAGGAGCACGTGCTGCAAATGGTGCAGATTTCAGCAGATGAGTCCGCGCTTCCGCAGGAGCGCGTGCTGTAAAGTTTCTCGGTCAAACTTATTCAGTTCAATGATAATCTGTGCACGCATTCAATTTCTTACCTATTAGAGCACATCTTGCATATTGGAGCACAGGAATAGGACGTGCTCTTCTGGAGCACGTGCTCTCTTTGTTCTCGAAACCGTTTAGCCTCCTAGTGGAATGCATATAGACTTCTGCCAAACTACCGTATACACACCGTATTCTTCCATGAGACTGAAAACGGATGTCATATTTGTTCTCCAAATCCCACATAAATCCCCCCGAATTTCGGTTTTTTTTTCGATCTCTGTGGTTAAAAAAGCGAATGATTTCCTTTCAAATGCACCTGTAACCTATACGTCTTTTTGATTGATTATGGAAGATTACGGTATGTGTGATGACTGTTGACCATCGTAAGCTACCGTAATCTTTCAAAAATAGGCAGCTACGATCCTCAACTTTTTGCTCCTCACAAAGTTTGTTCAGGAATTAGTTCGAGTATTTCACAGAAGATTACGGTAGGTATACGGTTGTTTCACAGAAGATTACGGTGGGTATGTGACTGTTTGGTCAACGTCTCTGATTTGATTTTGAGAAAGGGAACTCTTTGGTGTGCTGATGTCGAATCTAATTAATGTTTCCAGATCCTTGTAGGATTACGGTAGGTGTACGGTAGTCAAACGACAGTAGATCTATCATAAACTATCGTATTCCCATTAACGAAAAAGGATATTGTGTTTGTGAGCAGCACCTCGTTGAGCAGGTCTGGGCAAAGGTTCTGCGAAACTGCGATACGTATCCTCTGTTTCCGAGTGAAATTTATTTCCGTTCGTCGCGTGCGCCTGCACGTGTATGCTGCGTCCTCTTCTCCCCGTACTTTCTCGTCGTCTCTACCCTCGCTCCGCACAAGAGCGTTTGGGAACAGAGTAAATTTGGCTTGGAACCAGGGATGTACATATCGTACCATTTCTTGCCGTAATCCTAAAAAAAACTCGAAACTGGCATTATATTAGGGTTTAAAACCTAAAATAATAGCCTCTCTTCTGAGTTTTCGGCGCAAAAAAGTTTAGCCTCTGCAGTTCGAAAAATGGGATAGAATAATTCGAAGGCTTGTCGAGCGAATGCTTAGAAAGGGAGGAGCCTCGAGACCAGTTTGCTCTGCTATGCTTGTTGTGCTCCAACGAAGTGAACGCGGCGGCTCTTCGCTGCGCGCGCGTTGCATTTAGCTGGCCGGAAGGGGTCCGTTACTCCTCGATTTCTGTGCATTCCATCAAAAGCCGTGCCAATTAATCGATTTTTCTTCTAAATTTAACGGAAATGATCGATTTTTCGAGCAGCGAAACTTTCGAGTGCGGAAACTATCGGAAATTTCGAGAGCTTTGAAAAATTCAGTATTCATTCAGACATATTCCTGCTGAAAAATACGAATGAGTGAGGAAATTATGTAAACTTTGAGATTTTTTTTACTCGTTTTACTTCTTTACATTTATCGTCACATTTGTGGGAGATTCGCCGGCGAGCTCATTCACTTATTCTACTCAAGGATAATCCCCCGTCCAGCTCCCAAGGGTGCTCTAAAGTGCCAACTTCGATTAGTCAGTTGAAACTCTTCGCGGAAAGCTCCTTTGAAGGTGAAGACGATGAAGAGGAGTCGATCCAAATCAAGAATCGCCATGAGGGGAAGAAGGGTGAGGATGTTTTCCAAATTGTGAATCTATTCAGTCTGCTCTCATAGAATACATATAGTTAGGTACGTGGCTTGCTTTTTCAAGAAAAAAAACATCCTAATTTCAACCGCGGCTGTCGCGTGCGCCGGACCGCTACTCGATTTAGGCCGAGAGAAGAGTGCAGCTCATCAGCTTATCACAGCGCCAGCCGCCGGTGAGACTTGAAGCGCCCGCGACAGCCGCGGGTGAGATTGAAATGGTTTTTCTTGAGGATGCAAGTTACGGATTTAACTGTATTTGGGGTGTAGGCCGAGTACACGAAAAATTGAGAAGTTTACCGATCTTTTTGCCCTTTGATTTCCACTCAGGAACGCTTCCTCTAGATGGAATTACCATCTTTTTCCGATTCGAAACAGGCTATTCCATTCAGGCAAAGCGGTCTCGAGTGAAATGTTGTGGGTATCGGGCCTACAACCGGAATTATTCGAATTTCAGGAGAGAAACTGATGAAGATGGAGGCGCGGTTTAGTTCCGATTCTAGATTTAAACTTGATGAAAAGTTTGTCTCCAGCGGAAGTGAGGACGAGGAAGAGAATGTGAGGAATTTCTAGCTAAATGACGTAGCTAAATGACATTGAGAAATGATGTTTTTCAGGAAGTAGTCCAGGAAAGAACTAAAAATCTCGAACTGCTATCGAAAGTTCTGGGCAGCACCGTGAAACCACAGAAGAAGACCCTAAAGTCGTCCGAAAAGGATGCGAGTGGGAATGCAAAAGTACGGCCGTTCACGAGGTGCAAGAGAGATAGATTCAGAGTTTTTTTTATAAAGTATTAATGTTAAAGGCAGTGTCCACGATAAATATCGACTTCGTGTTTTTCGCCGGAAATCGAAAGATCGGGGCTTCATTGGAGCGATGGGGTCGAAATAACGAACAAAAACGAGCCCGAAAGAGCCTTTATTAGCTCTGAAATTCTCTGGCGCTAGTCCTTTTTATGCAGTCGATATGTATCTTATACACGCGAGGAAAGGAATAGCGCGAACGAATTTCGGAGCGAATAAGGGCTCTTTCGGGCCCGATTTTGTTCGTTCATTTGACCCTATCCCTCCAATGAGACTCAGGCCTTTCGATTTCCGACGAAAAAACGAAGACAAAATTTATCGTGGACACTGACTTTAATATTATTTCAGGTTCGATCCATTCAACGAAGAGCATGTGCGATGGTTGAGGAAAGAGGAGGTAAGATTGTAGAGCTTTTGTGAAGGATTTGTATCATGGCTTGTGGCTTAAGTACACAAAATAATGGACAAATTGACCCATCTTCTGCAGTGCGAAAAATCAGACTTCTGCGTTCAAGCAATGTGGTCCCGGGTGGAAAAGGAACCATAAATATATACACATACATATCTGCAAAAGACGGGACAACTCCATCGTTTTTGTGTGCAGAGACCACCACCCTTGTAATATCGTTGGAATGTTTTAGGAGGCGAAGAACGGGAAGAAGGAGGAGGACATTGACAAGTCCTCCGATGTTGCTGAGATTGGTGAAAAGGAGGCGAAAAAAAATGGTATTCACTTCGAAATGCAGCCAGACTTTGCGGAAGAGGTTTGCATAGTTGCGGCATACTCACGCGTTTGTGGGTCCGAGTCGACTAAAATGCGCTTTCAACTCGAGTATTTTGGCTCCTAACTGCAGGAGCGCGTGCTGCAGTCAGGAGCCAGTTAATGAGTTCAAACCGGGCACGCGCTGCAAACGCGCAAAAGTTTTATCGCATCAATATCATCATAATCGCTGCCGTTGTCCCGTAAGAGGAACACGTGCTGTAAACGTGCAATTTTTTGGCTGCACCCGCGTCGTCATCCCATCCATATCTGCACGTCGTCCTGTAACGGGAGCACGTACTGCAGTGGACAAAACGTGTCCTAGTTCAGCACGGCCACGTACTGCAGATGCGCCAAAATTTCCTCCACCCACAATACTTCTGTAGGAGCATGTCTCTGTTACAGGACCACGAGCTGCAAATGAGCAAAATTTGTCGCACCCACATCGTTATGCTAGCTGATTGTCGGTGTATAAAAGGAGCGCGTGCTGCTATCAAGCGAAGTTTTATCACAGCCACGTTGATTTTATAGCAGCATGTCCTCATGTGGGAGGAGCACGTGCTGCAAATATGCTAAGGCTTGCCACGATCATGTTAGTACCGTAGTAGCACGTCGTCCAGTGATGGGGGAACGTGCTGCAAATGCTCAAAACCTTGTCCTCGTCTTTGCGAATGCATGAAACATTTGTCGCAGTACTTACTATTATCGTAGCGTTGTGTCGTCACCTTATGGCAGGAACACGTGCTGAAAATGTGCAAAACGTCATGTGGTCGGTGATTGAACTGAACGTATCGACTGATGCAGCACGTCCTCCTGTTTGCCTTTCGAGAGGAGCGCTTGGCCGTAAAGTCCTCTACTCCGCATTGTAGTCGAGTTTGAACTGTATTGCAGTCGAATCGGACTCCGCCATTGCGTGAGCGGAAATAGGTGACTCCATGAAACAGGTTGTTTAAGCTGAAAGCTCGACTAGCTGGTGAGACTGTTGATAAGGCTAGTAGTAATGGTGGCTTTTCTTTTCTCGCCATGATGGGCAGAAAGACTCCAAAAGTGGAAGTGAAGGATGAGGTGGATGAGTCGGCGGAGACTGTGCCTAGTAAGGTAGGTGTGTGCCACGCCGAGTTTGGCTTGTAACTGTCTCATCTTTTGAAAGCTCTTTTTTATTGCAGAAATCGAGAAAAACAGCGTCGATTGAAGACAGTGATCATGCCAAAGATGTGAAACCCGCTGATGTGAAGCCAACGGAATCCGCCACGACAAGTTCTGTGCAAATTGTGAGTTTGCAAATTGTATCTACTGAAAAATTAGAAAACAAGTTACTTGTAACATAAAAGGCCGAAAACTAGTTACTCATCATATGTAAGCCGATGTAAGTTACCTGCGATTTACCTCAGGTCGCTTAGGTTACATGTAACATATCGGTCAGATGCCGCCTCCGATATGTTACATGTAACTTACGTGGCACAACCTACATCGGCTTAGATATGTTACCAGTAACTTGTTTTTGGTCTTTCATGTTACAAGTGACTTGTTCTCATTTTTGTGAGATCCCGTCGATATGTTGCATGTAACTTAAAAGACCTGAGATAAGTCGCGGGTAACTTACATCGGCTTATATATGTTACAAGTAACTTGTTTTAGGCCTTGTAAGACGTTTCCGACCAGAGAACTTTGCTTGATCCTTGTTAATTCACCATTTCTATTTTTACGGCGTGCATTTCCGTTTTCCGATTTTTTAGAGCCGCGTATCGACTACGAAGTTTTTCGTTACGGGAGATGAGGAGCATTTAGCAAGCTTGGTACGAAACTTCAGGCGGACACAGCCAGTCGAGAAGATAATCCCTAAATGGAGAAATCATCGTGATGTTTTTGCGAAGGTTGGCTCTCAGCTTCATAAAAATAGCTTGAGTCATCGTATCCTCTCGATTTCGGTGCGAGATTTACTTCGCCGTTCGCGTGCGTGTGCCAAGCTTGGGTAGAGACAGCGAGAGATAGTGAGGGAAAAAAGAAATGCAACGAACACGCGCACGCGATCGACCCGAGTAGGTTTCATTCGGAGAGTTTTCGCCAATAAATAGCCCACCTGCTCCGCAGCGGCTCCAGGTGGGCTATTTCCCGGCTACTTCGCGGCTGTTTCTCGGCTTTTCGGAAATGGACAAGGAGCCGAGAAATAGCTGAGGTATCTCCGAAAAATAACGAGAAGTAACCAAGACGCAATCGCCGTCGGCTCGCCGGGGTACCATACGGGGCCCCCATAGGCTGAACGAGGTCCAAGTACCTTAAATTTGGGTAATTGAACCGAAGGAGGTGTTGAAATCTGAGTCATGTCTCTGAAATGCGCCGTATACCTACCTGGAGAGCATTATTTCTCGGCTGTTTCGCGGCTATTTTGCGGCGAGCATTATTTGACGGCTATTTCGCGGCTATCACGCTGCAAGCAGGCATTCTGCGGCTATTTCTCGGCCGAAAGTCTCAAAGCACGCTGACATAGGTACATAGTCTAGCCTTTTCAGAATTACAAACATCTGCGAAAAGTTGCCTTGAAGAAGATGAAGCTACAGAATCCATATGCCACGTCGAATAAGGTGGATACTAACGGAAAGACGGAGAGTAATGGGAAGACATTTCCAAAGAAGAAACTTGAAAGGGTCGAAGGATGAATGTGGATGGAACTGTTTGTTAATTTTGAGTTTGAGAGATTTATACTTAGGTTTTTTTTTCGGGTTTTCGGCTTGTTTTCTGAAGAAAAACATTAAAATGTCACCCGCGGCTGGCGCGGGCGGCCAAATCTCGCCGGCGGCTGGCGGCATGGTAAGCTGATCAACTGCGTACTTCTCTCGGCCTGAATCGATTAGCGGACGGGCGCACGCGTTCGCCGCGCCAGCCGTGGGTCGAACCGATGCACGCGATCGCCGCGCCAGCCGCGGGTGAGATTTAAATGTTTTTTCTTGAGGGAACAAGCCACGGACCCAACTATATGTTGTTGATTTTGGATTTGTTGCCATGTTATATTTATCGTTGTCATTGGTTCAGAGGTTAAATGTATATGAAAGTTTAAAATATGTTTTTGATTCTTGATCAGAATTGTACTAGTTACATTACATATCTTTGTTTCTTTGAATTAACCAAAAATCATGTGAGTACCTCCATCGGTAGTGGGAGAATCGCATTTGTCCTGTAGATGCTTTAGTCCAGTGCGAGCGGTTGCGTTGCGACAATCACTGACGAGAAAAGCAGCTATTGGTTGCCAGTCGCTGCAGTGCGACCGCTCGCGTATAATCATAGTGCCATTGATCGCCACAGATCAGGACGCGCCGGATGAAGGGGACTGTAATCAAAGTGAAGACTACTTACAGAGCGAATGGACGAGATTTTTGGGGATGGAAGCAAAAAGGAGCCTGAGCTGTACCAGGTCCTGGGGTGTGACAGGCATAGTACCGTGAGGATCTAGAGTTTAATATGAATATTCGTTTTTGGACTAACAAGGGTTGTAACCTTCAGGTGGAGCAGATCACAGCGGAATATCGAGCTCGTGTGAAATACCTTCATCCGGATAAGCTACTTGAAGATGCCGACCAGAAGACGAATGAGGAGTATTTGAGATTACAGGTAAAGCCTAGCTGGCTCGGATGAGTCCGGGCGGAGCAAGCAACGGAGCGGTCGAACATGGCAAAATATAACAGTGTTAAGGAGATTTTGACATGATAATCCCGATCAGGCTTACTTCGACCGGCTCAAAATGAGGAAGCTAGGGTATACGTTTCACACATTTTCACGGCCTATTTTGCACCTTTAGGTGATGGGGCGGGGGGCTGGTGTGGGGGTGTGTGGCACAAATCTGGCGTAATTTTTTCGATTTTTGAAAGGCTGTGGTAGGCCACGGTAGGCATACTGCGGCAGGGCATTCATTTTAAGCTAAAATCATACCTGTTAGGTTTTTTTTTAGTCAAGATTTTAAATCATTTCAATCCCGGAAGATGGGGGTCATATGGCGATAGATACAAAATTGCCACCTAGTGAACAGCCGGCACGGGTCGCACTGATACTTCGCGCATCTTGTTATGCGTTGGCGCAAACTCTGTGCGCATATTTTACAGCATACGTACACCGAGTTTGCGCCAACGCTCAATAAAGAAAGTAAAGTATCAGTGGGATCCGTGCCGACTGTACATTGCTCCGACTCGAATGCTCGTGATCGACTTTCCCGAAATCGAAAAAATCGAGAAGTTTTAGAAAGAATGTATTTCCGAACGTATTAGAAAATGTAAAAGCCGAAAATGGGAGCTATATGGGAAGGGGGGGGCACTGTTGTATCGCACTTGGACACGCCCATTTTTTCCGTGCCGCAAAAACTCTCCTGATTTTGGCAGGGGAGGGAAACCCCGGGTAGGTGCTCAAATTTAGTGCGGCACAGTAAAATGGGCGTGGCCAAGTCCATCGCGCCACAGTGCCCCCCCCCCCTTCCCACATAGCACCGAAAAATGATCGACCGAATTCTGAACATGCCCGAAACCCGAAAATTGAATATTCGAAGATTTAAATGTTAATAAACGGAATGTCCGAAAAAGTGAAATGGCGAATATGTTTGAAAATCGATGGTTTGATAAATGTTACTTTGAACGTTGAGTTCCGAATTTCAACTCGAGTATTGAAATCAATCGAAACGTCAACCTATCTCGTTCAGATGAGTCCGGGCGGAGCAAGCAGCGGAGCGGTCTGTCATGGCAAAATACTTGGGGGATAAAGTGAGTTCGACATGGTAGGCCCGATAAGCCTTGCTTCGATCGGCTCAAATTGAGGGAGAGAGGCTTTAAGCGTCCTCAATTCGGATAATCGCGATCGATTTTCGAATATACCTTAAATGGAGTCACAAGGGAAGTGTTGAGAGTGGTAAACGCATCTGCGAAAACGATAGTATCTCTAGTGGCTCAATAGTAAAACTGCGCAGTATCCAGCCCCGAGAGGCAGGTTCCAAGAAGTTACAAGCTTAAAAAGTAGTTTTTTTTGTGGTTTTCGTGCCTTCTAAAAAGCGCATTAGTCTTTGGAAAATCTGGAAACGGACCTCATAAAAGTGTTCAGCGCCCCAGACTACCTCCCTGAGCAAAGCTTGGGTGAAGGCACATTTTCCAAACAGTCCAAACTGATAGCGTTTTGGACCTGTACAGATTTTCGGTTGGGTATTGATATCAATTAGAAGGCTCTGAAAGCGTTTCGGAAAAGTGTCCCAGATTTTACCTAAAGTCCTTTCAGTGGGGTTATTTGGGGCGCTGATCACGAATCTGGAGTTTGCTCGCCGATTCGACTTGAATCGTTCAAAGCCTCCCATCGGGCGAAAACTTGGTTTCAAATGGCGACTTTTGACGATTTCCGAAATGCTGCGGTAGAAATGGCTTAAAATGTTGCTCTATGGTTTATTTGGGGCGCTAAACACGAATCTGAAGTCCCTTTATCGATTTTAGGCAGATTACGGTGGGGATACGGTAGTTTGGTCAAAGTCTCAGATGTGACCCAAAATTTGTATACGGGGGTTATTCGGGGTGGAGATTACGAATTTTACATCCGATTGTCGATTTTAAAAAAATGCTAAGAAGGGTTTTGGCCCCCTAATTGGCAGGGTACCTACCGTAACTTATAGTAAACCTTAGAATTTCGATAAACGGACTTCTGATTCGTGTTCATCACCTTAGGTTACTATTATATACATGTTTTGAGGAAAATCCAGGAAAAAATTTTGAAACTGCCCCCCCCAAAAAAAAAGAAGTCCGACATATTCGAAAATCAAATGGTCGAAAAAGTGGGATACAAAAGATAAATGAAGAAATTTAGCCAAACGATATTATTTTTTTGGTGACTTGCTTTAGCTGTTCCAACATCGATAAAGAGGTCATTTGATTCACGATTAGCACGTATAAAAACTCTTCTAGGCAAAGTTTCATTGACCTATAACGGTGTGCGTACCGTAACATACCGCAGTCTCCCGAAACGCTCAAAGGCACCGTTCGCGATAAACTTCATCCTCGAATTTTTCATGACAAACGCTTTTCGTGGCTCTCAGAAGCAGAACAGCATCGAAAAAACGGGACAAAAAGCTACCCAGGAGCCGCAAAACGGCTTAGAAAAGTGGGCAAACCTCGCCGCTGTGGGCAAGTCCCGCCTCTTCCCGCCCCTCGACGTGAACAAAGGAACACTTGAAATTGTGAGTTGAGCGATGGTTTCCGATCAAAAGCCCCGTTCTTCCCTTCATTCTCGACTTCTCTCTTTACTCAGGTCAGCTCGCATACATTGGCTGCAAAAGACGAAAGTTACAAGCCTCGGACAACTCGTCCACCATTTTCCCTATCTCAATTTTTTAGGGGCCATATCTCCATTCCCAGAAGGTCTTGTACGATTCCAGAAGCATCATTGGAATCAGAATGGGACCGGTTTCAAGATATGCGAAAAGACAGAAAAGCGATTTTTATCGCGAGCAGTGCCTTTAAAAAACTTCTTATTGGTGTTGAGAATCTCAAAAAACTTTGTACCATACGTGCCTTTTGATTATGATGCTGCGCTCACTTATCAAGCGCGAAATCATTAGCACGATAGCCATCATCCCTTCGTTTTCCCCACGTGTCGCCTTTCCGGGCAAACCGCGTCGCGTCTTCCTAATTAAGTGGCTTGAACCAAGCGAAAGGGGAAAGAATTCTATTGGTCAGTGGAGTCTGAAAAGTGGTTTGTTGCCTTTTAATTTTTCTAGAAGTTAGAAAAATTATGAAAATTCTCGTTTCTCCACGATTACCTGGAACATATATTTGAAAAGTATAGTGCAGACCACCAAGAGTGTCTCATTTACTTATTAATGAGAAGCGGTCGATTGGAGATCAATGAACATGAAACTCGTTGCAGCACAACTGCTCTCGCTCAGTCGGCGGTATCGAGCGTGCTGGTATGGGATTCATGCCCATTGATCCCAAGCCAACCGCTTCTTATTGATAAGTAAATGAGAAACTCTTGATGGACTCCACGATGAAGTGCTTAACCGGAAGCTTCCATACACACAGCTGATGAAATAGCTGTAGTGTACCCATGTTATTCAGACGGCCTATAACACGCTGTCCGATGAGGAGCAGCGTATATGTTATGACGCTTGGCTCGACTGCTTCCTTCCGCTGACTTTTGAGGAATTCAAAAGGAACAGAGACGCGGTGAAAGTTGTAAGTTTCGTCTTTTTTTCAGCTGCCTTGACCCGCTCTATCCATTTGAAGCCGGCTACATCTTGCTCATCGAACCGGATTATGGGATATCCTGTCTTCAAAGTAGAATTTCAGTCGATGCACTGGGTCATACCAAAACAGACACCGATGATTTCGACGAATGCAGTGGAGGAAGAGCCCAGTTTGCCAATGTCGGACCCACAACCTCCGCCTAGGTGGAATTCAGGAAGGTATTCTTCGGAGACAATCAGGCGGTTCCGGAATTATGAGTTATGAGCCTGCTCTGCTCCATGAATTGCATAATGGACCACATTGGTCTTTCTTTTTTTTGTGAGTGTCGCTATATGTCTATAGAAGCCCTTACAGGGTGGCTATTAAGCACCGGTGCGTGCTTTGCTCTTTTTCGCCTGAATTCTCTCACCTCTCGCAAACAGAACGTTCAGCCGTTTTCGTCATTTGACAGCATTTTACATGTATTTCTAATGATACCGCTCTCTTTGAGTCGCAAAGCAATATACGGAACAGACCCACGTGTATGGTTAACGTCGGCATGGATCCTGAAGAGACTTTGCGTTCACTTTTGCAGGTTGGCGCAAATTCGGTGCCATATGCTATAACATAGGTGCACAGAGTTTGCGCCAACCCCCAATGGGGAACGCAAAGTCTCTTCTGGGTCCATGCCGATGTTATCTTATGCGGACGAAAGCAACACCTGAGGACAATTCAGAAGGAGGACAATCATTACATTCAGCTGCATACACATGTTACGTAAAGACACCTCTAGTAGCCGTTGCGCGGGGTCGCTGGGACGTCGCGGTGCGATGGAGCGCGCTTGTCATAGTACTCATCCACCGCTAGTCGCATCGTAATGAGGCCCCAGCCACGCCGCCCGACTTCGACTAGAGGTGTCTTTACGTAACATCCTGCATACTGTGCTTCTCTGGGCCGAATTCTGGCCCGCAATTGCATCTCGACACGCTATGCGGCCGCACGCGATCGAGTCAGTCGAGTTTCCAGCGCCAAAGCCGACCCGATATGGTTTTTTTATGCAGTTTGCTCCAATTTTGTTTAGTTTCCAGTTTCTAAAACCCACCTAGAGTCAACAGATCGGCGGCTGCGGCGCTGGAAACTCTTCCGACTCGAAAGCGTGCGGCCGCAAAACGTGTCGGGACGCAACTGCGGACCGGAATCTGGCCCAGATAAGCACAGTACATTGGTTCCGAGTGATTTAGGATAACTGCGAAAATCGCTCTTCGCATCCTGGCTTGGCATTCCAGGGTGTGAGAGTAGCCCTGCGTCTTCGCTTCGAGAAGCTTCGGCTGATGAATCTTAAATTCAAATTTATTACATGTGCAAGCACATGTAACATAATCAATTCAATCACTATAAAACTAGTTCAAAAAAAAAACAAGACTAAAACACCAATGATTCCTGTGGAAGAGACCGACCGACCACCGTTTTGAAGCCAGCATAGGTAGCCGGCGCTTGCAAGTTCTTGGCGGGATCCATAAGCAAATGGTAGGCGGCGGCCTCCAAATAAACAAATCGTACGGAAGTCACGACACTAGAGGAGACCTGAACGGAGCTGAAGAATTTCGAAAGTCGACGACTCGCTGCTCACCGTCGGTTCCGTAGTCCTAGGTCTCGAAGTGTGTCTCAAAACAAAGGGCGGACCCTTTGAGTTTCTCATGTAGAAATGGTAATTCCTTGTGTTTCCGGTGTACGCCTGCGAAAAAAAAATTGCTAGATAATGTATACTTTTCTTAGAGCAATTTTGCGCGCGTCAGTACTTGCTAGCCATCCTGTAAGGTATTAATATAAATAGTGATGCGCTATTTTTTTGTTGGTATAACCTGGCATACATATGTACTATAGTTTCTTAAACATGTCACGTAGCTATTGAGTTCGCAGTATTATTATTCGTGCTGCACTAAGTTAGATGTACAACAAGTTATAGCATATGTGCACCGAGTTTGCGCCAACGCACAATAAGAAGCACCAAGTATCAGTGTGATCCGTGCCGACTGTACATAGAGTTTACGTAACAATTTTAGTGTGTTGAATAGACGGGGACTGCGACGTTAGATCATTTTTCGCGAATCGAAACCTCATTCTTCAGTGAGGCCGCCAATCCCGCACGGCTAGCCGCCTGGTTCATGCGTCAGGCCAAATCGAAAACTGAAACCATATATATCGTCGATGTTTGGATGTGGGATAGCCGCGGCACGGGCATCTAACGTGACATCATGTGATCGATGTTCATGTCTATCATTAAAACCTCGCTTCCGTGCCTGCCACGTGTGTTCGTCTCGGCTACCGCCTATCCAGTGATCGACCATATATTTTGGTAAATTATAGTCGAGAAGTTGGGGTGATAGTCTTCAGGTTCTAAAGCAACAAATTGTGGGTGAAAGGGGGGGGGGGGCGTGTCAAGGGCAGCCGATGGGCGACACCATGCTGCTAGCTCTCATGCAGGGTTGAGCAGGGTTGCGACTTGGCGCAGTAGGGGATCGTAAAAACTTGAGGGAATTTCAGAGAAAAAAAAGAAGAATTAGGGGCGGGTCGTAAAAATTATGAGACAAAAGTAAATTTCCTTCAAAATGCCGGCAACGGAAACGTCAAGTGCGTTAGCGTGGCAGGGTTTGGCCATCATGGAGACCTAGGCAATCTTTCACAAGCTTTGCTGCCGTTCAGCTTAGCGGTTTTTCAACTCTGCTCGTCGCCCCCCCCCCCCCCCCTACTTTCGAGTTATGCCAACTTGAGACTATCATCCATGTGTTCCCTTATGGGCTCGCATGGGTTTAGGTTGAGGACAACAGGTTCTGTGTTTTTTACCCTACCGCTGTGTCGAAAGCTTTTTTCATGTACATTTTCTCCAATATCATCTCTATCAAAGCTTATGTTTCGCACTTGCTGTTGTTTTTGTTCTGCAGTAAGGCGTTGTACGCAAAGCTGCGCTTGCCTCCAAATGACGCTGCGCCAATGTTCGCGCCACGTGGAATCGGTCTAATGCCGGAATTATACTTCGAGCGACGCGACGCAGTGTTTACCATCCGTATCAACCGAAAATCGATACGCCTTCTATGCACTGTCGCCGTCGCTGATCGCGAAAAGTATGATCCCGGCCTAAGGACAGGAACGAAACTGTGGTAAGAATAAATTATGCTAGCGAATCCACATATTCCATACATCTGTGATGTTGTACTTTCCCCGTGTAGTTGATCTCAATCTGTAGAGCAAGAACTTGTAGTGAATAAAGTTTTATGCTTACTGTTTGTGTGATGAGACATTGCCTCCCGGGATTGTACTCCCATTTGTATTTCGTGAACATTGTTTCTAGCTTTTAGACGTCGGCATAATTTTGTGAGTCATCTTTGTCTAGTTGTTAGGTATTCAGGGAGCCTGTAAGCAGATACTGTGGAGGTTTTATGAACGGTGAGTTTAGTTATCCGCCAAATATGATGAGGTGCAATATGATTGATTTTTCAGCATACTCCTTGGACGGTCTCGTTGTCGTAGCTCTACTGCTGATCTGCTCGTGTGCGTACCTGAAGCGTGTGCCAAGAATTAACAGCTGGTTGTTATCCGAGAAGAAGGGTTTCTTCGGCATCTTCTATAAGGTTGTAGTTACACTAATCTCTATGCTAGACAAGAAGTGTGTGCTAATGCAGGATACATTTAGGCGTCGGTTATTGGTGTTCGTCTGCATTCATTCGTTTCGGCTGCCTGTTTCCTAGCTGCGGCCTATACGTTGTTCATCAGATAAACATGGTTCAACATAAGGTCAAGCAAAAGGTCGGTTGGGATATCATCATGTGTGTCTAAACTGTAAGTGATACTCTAATCTTTCCTCGTTCAGACTTCTTTGCCTAAAGGTGTGAAACAAAAAGCGAAGAAGACTAAACCTGCTGGGCCAAAACGCGGGCATAATCTCTACATTGCTCCCAAGAAACAACATCTTATTCAACAGGTGGGTTTTCTACAACCGTGTGCATTCAAATCGATAGATTGTTCTCAAAGTTTCCGAACGCTCGTAAAGAAGAATTTCACGGGTTTCCTCGATAGGTAGCCTGACTGGTTTTTGATGATTCTCAGAAAGGTTCTAATACGATCCACACGGTGAGTGAATGAGGGTTTGCGCTTTCTCACGGAGTACATACCGTTCGAAATAGATGTGTCACTTTGAACTCTGTTGAACCAAGGAAGCTACACTTTGCGGCTAGCCAGAAATGCCAAACACCTCCGTGTTACCATCCTCCCTTTCGAAAGTGTGCATGACTTAGAAAAAATCACGCGCTGGGCAACAGCCCGAGTTTGACGTACACCCTATCCTTCTAATTGTGCAGGTGAACCTGACAGCAAGCACTCATGAATAGGCGCAACTACTCAGCTACGGCCACAACGCAGTCTACTGGTCTTGAGTTCGGCTGGGATATTGAAAGGTGGTTCGACATGAGCACCTCATGCTAATTCCGGCAGCAACAAGCGTTCACACGCATACCCGGCGGAATCGCTTCCTAAACGCACAGTACAGTCTGAAAATGTCGTTCGAGGTTTTCTGTATTTCCTGGAGACGGTCCAACGCTGATCTCAGCGATGTCTGTGAAATCGTAAAAGATCCCCGGGAAATGGAGTTGTTAGCCCTCGAAAATTTCCTAGATTCGAGCGGCGAAAGCATAGTGGAAGAGTTGTCCGAGGCTTGCAGATTCTATCATTTGGAGCTGATGTGTGCGAGCGAACATGAGTGAAGAGAGTCCGAGAATTAAGGCAAGAATGGGGCTAATGATTTTAAGCCATTGCTCATCTTGCCACTGTTGAGCTCAAAAGGTCATTCAAGGGGGCGTGGCAAAGTGGCTCCCTGTTGTGGGCGCGCCAGGGTGGCTTCCAGCTATATCTCGCTTATTCAGAGGAATTGAGAGCTCGCACTTGGCAGGTATTATACAAGGTGGGTCTACCTCAAAAGTCTTATGGGGGTGGGGATATCAGATGTCATCCCTGAGGCTGGACTGTGCATTTAAAGGGCGACATCCGTGCTACATAATACTGAAGTGGACCCACTCTAGATAACACCTGCCAAGTGCGAGCTCAAGATCCACCCAAAAAAAAAACGAAATATGGGAAGAAGTCACCCTGAACTGCCCACAGCAGGAAGCCACATTGTCACGACCCATGAGACGACCTTTCGGGCTCAACCTGGGCGAGATGACATATGCATGCGTACACTCATTTTGCTCGACTGAGCAATGAATCAGGGAAGATGAGAGATTAATTTTGAAAAAAAGAGGGTTTTGGTCGATAGCCCCGTTCTTCTCTTCATTCTCAGCCTCTCTCCACTCAAGTCTGCTTGCATAAATCGGTTGCAAACGACTGAAATCACAAGCCTCGGACAACGCGTCCACGATGCTTTCGTCGCTTTAATCTAGGCAATTTCCCGGAGCTCATAACTCCGTTCTGAGGAGGTCTTCTGCGATTCCAGATTTTGCTCTGCTTTTCCCTAAACTAGCAAAAATTTCTTTATAACTAGCGTCTCCAGTCCCCTTCGACGGCAAATGCGTCCGCGTGTAGATTACAACTCAGGAAACTCGTCCGGAGTTTGAAAGAAGAGCATAGAAGAGGTCGATTGTCTTTTTTGGCGGTGCTCGAACACGCGGCCGATGTCACTCAGGACATCTTGTTGGTGCTGGACCGCCTCATCCACAGTATAGCACTGACTTCTTGCCATTTGAACACACCACCTCTCTTCTCATCAAGAAAGTTTTGGAAGATTGACTCTTCAAAAAATTCAAAGTGATTTCGAAATTGAGTTCGAGCATTTTTCTGCTCTGCAGTCTCCTCACCTCTGGGCGGTTGGGGTTGGCAGGCTCTTGAAAATTGACGGAAGAGTGTATAGGTTATATATTCATGGGTATCTACTACGTTAATACGTTGGTTAATACGTTTTTGTGTTGAAATGATAAGTGAGTCTGAAATGAGGTAGTCTAAGTATTCGAGAATTTTCAAGAGGGTCTAATACGATCTGAAGCTGGCTTGCATATTGACAATGTCATTTTTGTAGGACAAGATAGCGGCAGAAGTGTCGAAGATCATAAACGATAAGAATGAGGAAATGGTGAAGAACAACGCCGACAGTGCTGTAGGACGGAACAAAAAAGACTGAAAGTGCCTCTGTCGCCTGTCTGTATGCGACCCAACAGTGATATACTGCCTTCCCTAAAAATATCAAGGAACTCTAAGAATGTCTGTTTCTTAGCCTAGAGCAGTCTGCGATTTGTTAAAAATGATATTCGTTACTAATATGGTTTGTGGTGTTATGGACTCCGTGTTTGTTTTATTGTTTGTTCACATGGAATAAAGCATGGTTACGCATTTTGAATCTTCATCGTAGTGAGAAATGCCGTTGTGATTGTTCTGTTGGAGGAGCGCCTCCCATCCCTACCTTATTCCGTTGGAACAGTAGTGCGGCCACCTTTCTCACTCAGGCGATTATTGGCCCCGAGCCGCCTGACAGTTCGGTTCGTGTTCCCAATCGGCGAGTCGGCTCCTGTTGCTGTCCGGGCCACTGCTGTTGCTTTCCGGGCACTGCTGTTGCTGTCCGGGCTATTCCGGTTGGCCCGAACAGCAACAGCAGTAGCCCGGAGATTGGGAGATCGAGCCGAACTGTCAGGCGGCTCCGATTCCTGTTCGGTGTTGCTCGGGGCCGAGAAACGCCTGAGCAGGGTATCCAGTGGCCGTATGCATACACTCCCTAGCGTCCTCTCCGTGCTCGTCTCCTGACGTCTAAGTGGGACGTCGTGGGCCTAGTGGGTGGGCGTGGAGTTGTTGACGGCTGCGATGACAGAGGCCTATACTGCCGGAATCATACTTACCGCGATCAGGGGGGGGGGCGATAGTGCATGTGAGCCATATGGATTTCGGCTGGATCTTACTTCCAGCGACGAGCGGCGCAACGCAGTGTTTACCATCGATATCGACCGAAAATCGATATGCCTGATATGCACTGTCGTTCGTCGGTGGTATTATGATCGCGGCCTTACAATTTAAAAAAGTTTTTACCGCCTCCTTGATCACCAATTATAAATATGATCGCCCACATAATATTGCGACCCCAAAGGTCTGACGTCATCATTCCACTTTTCCGGAATGCTGTTGCTCGGAGAAAGGACGACGTCAACGATTGACACGAGGTGCCAACATCTCCCAACACCATCTCAAGCGGCAAAAGAGGGTCGGCTTCTTTTTTTAGGCATCTTTTAGGAAGACCGCCAGATCGTCTTTTTCAATACCCTCTAAGGATGCTTCCGAGTCCTGTCTGGAAACGGCCGCCTGGACGTAGGCGAAAGTTCTGGACGGATGTGGTGAAGGAGGA
Source organism: Aplectana chamaeleonis (assembly GCA_029168955.1). Taxonomy (NCBI): domain Eukaryota; kingdom Metazoa; phylum Nematoda; class Chromadorea; order Rhabditida; family Cosmocercidae; genus Aplectana; species Aplectana chamaeleonis. The sequence continues at coordinate 63,179 of JAPDOI010000012.1, read as the reverse complement.
TTTGAAATCACTCGGCATTGAAAGGCACTTCAGGTGAGATGCTTTACTTCGCAGGAAGTGAAGTAGCGACCAATAGATGGATTGTGTTCTTCAAATTGTGGCTGAGGACCGTGACAAACGGACGGCTGACTACTACTCAGAAGTTTTGAATCAAGTTAAACGTTGCTTTTACGTAAGTTACGTGAAGTCTTCATGCAACTTACTTCTATGTCACAAGTAACTGACTCAATGTCGCAAGTAACTTACTTTTATGTCACAAGTAACTTACGGTGCTATGTGGGAAGGGGGGGGGCACTGTTGTATCGCACTTGGCCACGCCCATTTTTCCGTGCCGCAATGACTCTCCTGATTTTGGCAGGAGAGGGAAACCCCGGGTAGGTGCTCAAATTTAGTGCGGCACAGTAAAATGGGCGTGGCCAAGTCCATCTCGCCATAGTGCCCCCCCCCTTTCCACATAGCACCTAACTTACTTTTAGTGTACAGGTAACTCACCCGGAAGTAAAATTTTACTTACTCCTAAGATGCAGGTGTCATCAGGACGCCACCCCGGGTGCGTGATTGTCGCGGTTCACGGCAGAGACAACCTCGCCTCGGTCCACTACGAGGGCGTAATCTCCGCCAAGGTCTGCGGTGAGGAACCGCCCTCCCCGAGGACCGCGGCAAAAACCGTCTCTCCCCAGCCGAGAGGATACCCCTATCCACCCTCAGCGGTCAAAAATATGCTGGCCTCCGGAGAGTGACTCGAAGTCACCTTCAACGGCCGACATGTCGAATGAGGTCTTGAGCGAGATGAGGCGTTTTATATACCGGCTGTAAACGTGTTAAGCAAGTTACGACGTGACCATCTAGTTGCGAAATTTTTTGGGCTAATGTAAGTTACTTGCGAGATTCAAAAGTCAAAAGTGGCATGGTTATGCCCATGTAAGTTACTTGCGAGTAGACGATTATAAATTGCCAACGGCACAAGATTCTCACGGTAAACGACATTGGTAATACCCAATCGATAAAAGGTAGGGTATGAAAGAAATGGAAAGCGATGGGTAGCATTCGCATACCGTCTTTCTCCAGAGGTAAGCGGCTGAAGCTCTGAACAGACTAGGGCGTAGGGAAGCAGCCTCACCGGTGATAAAGGTATCAAAGATATCGGGCCCTAAACATGGAAAACTCTGGGAAGAAAAACTTCTATAGTCTACAGCAATGAAAGTAGGACTTGGTGAGGTTGCAGACTCGTCCTAACATACGGTAGTTTGTTAGTGGTATCCCTAATTTTTCCGAAACAGCTGAGATAGATCGGTGAGTCTGCGTTTTCACCGACATGACTGCATCTGTGGAAGCAATGAAAACAGATGAAAATGTGAGAGTGGAAACAGAAACTCACCGACCAACCTCAGTTATTTCGAAAAAAATGAGTGGTAACACAATCAGACTACCTACCGTATGTTAGCACGAGCCCGCAACCGCACCATGTCCTTTTAACATTGCGGTAAACTGTACACTTCCGGGAAAATTTCGTGCCGTTGGCAAACTAATCTTCTCTTGCGCGTCCCAACCTCACAAGTAACTGAAAAACTCAGCTAACAAGGGAACCACTATAAGTCATAGTAACCATTCCAAATGAAATGTACTTCTCTAGAACCATTTCCGCACGACAAGCCCGAATATGCCCATCGTAGCTGCCTAGACCCACTCTGAATATAGTTATAGGCATTTTTTCTCGGATTTTCGTACCTATTGTACCCTCCAGTAAGCGCATTATTTTTTACGAAAGTCCGGAAATGGACCTAATAATCGTGTTCAGCGCCCAAAACTACCTCCTGGGCAAATTTTGGGTGAAGGAACATTTTCCGAACTTTGCGCAGACTAACAGCGTTCTGGACTTGTACGGATTTTCGGTTGGGCGTTTATTTATACCAATTGAGGGCTCTCGAAGCGTTTTAGAGAAATATTCCAGATTTCACATAAAATTCGCCCTGGGGGGTTATTTGGGGTGCTGATCACGAATCTGTGGTTCATTTGTCGTTTTTCCAAAGTTTTTGACTGAATTTGTTCAAAGCTTACCACCAGCAGAAAAAAAATGACGACAAAATCGACTTTTGACGATTTCCGGAATGTGGCCACAGAGGTGGCTCAAATCGTTCTTCTGGGGTTATTTGGAGTGCTCAACATGAATCTGATGTCAGTCTATCGATTCTTGACAGCTTACGGTATTTTACGGTGGGTATACGGTAGTTTGGTCAAAGTCTCAGATTTGTCTCAAAGTTTCTATGTGGGTGTTTTTTGGGGTGCTGAATACGAATTCGATGTCCATTTGTCGATTCTCGATTTATTAAGGTAGGTTTCGCCTCCTAAGTGGCATGTTACCTACCGTAACCTACAGTAAGCCTTAATATTCCGACAAGCGAACTCCGGATTCGTGTTCAGCACCCCAGATAACCCCTACATACGTTTTTAGCAAAACTCGGAAAAAAATTTAAAACACCCAAAAAATTTCGTAGGGAAGCCTCACTTTGCAGCGAAACTAAAAATGCTCATAACTTTTTTCAGAGTGGGTCTAGGCAGCTGCGATGGGCATATTTGGACTTTTTGTTCGAAAATGGTTCTAGGAATATACATTTCATTTGGAATGGTTACTATGACTTGTATGTAGTGGTTCCCTTGTAAGCCACAAGTAAGTTAATTTTGCCCGGATATCTCGAAAGCAACTCGATTCGAAACTTCTGAGTAGGACGACACATCCCGGTGAAGATGCGGACTGGTCGCGTCAGGCGGAAGCCAGTCGATTGAGTCAAATCTATCGAGGGCAGGGTGCTATGTGGGAAGGGGGGGGCACAGTTGTATCGCGCTTGGCCACGCCCATTTCTCCGTGCCGCAATGACTCTCCTGATTTTGGTAGGGGAGGGAAACACCGGGTAGGTGCTCAAATTTAGTGCGGCACAGTAAAATGGGTGTGGCCAAGTCCATCGCGCCGTAGTGCCCCCCCCCTCCCACATAGCACCGAGGGCAGCTGACCCTTCGATTTTGCCTTGAATCTTAAAGGCAGTATCCACGATAAAAATCGTTTTGCAGTTTCCACCAAAAAACGAAGGTTTAGTGCCTGACTGTTTCATCAGTTAAAAGAGAATCATGAAAAACGCTGCGAAACATCCAAAATCAGCTCTTCTTCTCGAAAGCCACATTTCAACGGTGGATGAGTTGCGCGAAATGAATGTGCCCCAATGCTAAAACTCAGCCGCGCTCGCGCTCCAATGCTAATGTGGAAGCTAACCAAACTGTTCCTCGGAAAACCCGACCGCGAGACTTCGGAGCCGTATGGAGCTCTCTCGCGCTCGTTTTCGTTCATTCTTTCGACCCCAGTGCTCCAATGAGACCCTGAACTGTCGATTTCCGGCCAAAAACCGAGGACGAAATTCGTCGTGGACACTGCCTTTAAGTGGTCTCAGTGGCTTCCCCAAGTTAGGGTAGCACCGAGAGTTGGTATTAAAACCGAGGAGATTGCTAACAAGGGAAGTATAAAAAGCGTAGGTCGGATCTGCCAAAACGACTAGTATGGTTAGTATCTCTTCTGGCTCAATAGTAAAAATGCGCAGTATCCCGCCGCGAGCCGCAGGTTCAAAAAAGTTATGAGCATTTTTTTAAGCCTGGCGCAAAGGCAAGGGCTCCTTCCTGTCAGGCATTTTTTTGGAGTTTCAAAAAATTTTCTCGGATTTAGTTTGAAAGTTGTATGTAGGGGTAATCTAGGGTGGTGAACACGAATCTGGAGTGCCTTTGTCGAAATTTTTAGGTTTACTGTAGGTTACGGTAGGTAACATGTCATTTAGGGGTCAAAACCCACCTTAGTATTTTGAAAATCGACAAACGGACGTTAAATTCGTATTCTCCACCCCGAATAACCCCCGTTTACAAATTTTGAGTAAAATCTGAGATTTTGACCAAACTACCGTATACCCACCGTAATCTGCCGTAATCTGCAAAAAATCGATAAACGGACTCCAGATTCGTGTTTAGCACTCCAAATAACCCTCAGCAAATGATTTTGAGACATATCTATCGTAGAAAACCGGAAATCTCGAAAGTGGCGTTTTTCCCTCGAAATTTTCCCCGGTTGGGAAGCTTCAAACGAAATGAGCCGAAAACTTTTGAAAATCGACTAATAAATCACAGAATCGTGATCAGCGCCCCAAAAAACCCCCCTGGGAGAATTTTAAGTCAAATCTGGAACATTTTTCTAAAACGCTTCCAGAGCCCTCAATTAGTAGAAATAAGCGCCCAACCAAAAATCCGTACAAGTCCAAAACGCTGTCAGTCTGGACAAAGTACGGAAAATGTGCGTTCACCCAAAATTTGCTCAGGGTGGTAGTTTTGGGTGCTGAACACATTTATGAGGTCCGTTTCCGGATTTTCCGAAGAATAACGCGCTTTTTGGAAGGTACAAAAAGCACAAAAAATGAGCTTTTTAAGCTTGTAACTTCTTGGAACCTGCGGCTCGCGGCGGGATACTGCGCAGTTTTACTATTGAGCCACAAGAGATACTAACGACACTAGTCGTTTTGGCAGATCAGACCTACGCTTTGTATACTTCCCTTGTAAGCATAAAAGCAGAGCCTGAGCCAGCTGTCTGTTCGATTTCTGCCTACAGTCTGTATGGATCCTGGTGATGAATTTCTTTCCCTGCTGAAGGTTGGCGCAGAGTCGGTGCCACATTCTATAACATAGGTGCACCGAGTTTGCGCCAACCTTAAATGGGGAAGACAAAGTATCATTAGGATCCATGCCGACTATATGTTTGGCCTCAAAAAGAAAGCGTTGTCAACTTCACGCGGATCACAGTTCTAACACAGAAACTTCATTACGAACAAGAATAACACAACACGATAAATGGTGAATGTAGGTAGGAATGGCACCTAATCTGCACCAATAGAACACGGGTTGTTATAAGTTAATAATTCAACTATAGCTGATAACTATATATCGCCATTGAAGGGGCCCACTATGCGTCCTATCAGAACGTTACGCCAAATGTCTCATTCATGAATGGTTTGAGGTCTATAGCACCACCGAAATGCAGCGTCAATACAGAGCCAATGAAGAGAAAAATTGTAAAACACACTGCTGCCGTCACACACAAACAGCAATTCATGTTCAGGAGTTTCTGAAAAAGGTAAGATTTTGACACATCAAATGCTCCCCATGATATGAGCCCAAAGCCCCTTTTGTAGTTTCGTCCAACTTGTTAGACGAAGTCGGGTGATTCGCTATCAGATGGTTATCAATCTATCTCATCACATTCTATCATCCCCGGATATTAATAAATTCAGCTTTAGGGGTCTGCAGAGTTGAAGTCACGCGAAGCGACTAGCAGCGCTAGGGGACGCAATATCGATTACGTTTGGCGAGGGGGGCGACCGACGCGGCATGAAAAGCGACGAGGTTGGACCGAAGAGTGTTTAAGCGCCGTGGCGATTATAGGGATCTGCAGAGTCGCAACAACCGGCGAAATGTCACCGAGCGTCAGTTTTGTCGCGGCGACAAAAATGTTATCAAGCACTGTCGCGGCGTCGATTGCCGCTCGCTGGCAATGAGGCAGGGCCGTTGCGGCCTCGAACTCTGCTGCGACGCCCCCCGTCGACCTTCTCGCCGCGTCGGTCGACCCCGTCGCCGAATGTAATCGATGTTGCATCACTCAGCGCTGTTCGCCACTGCTAGCAACGTCGCGACTTGAACTTAGCCTATAGCGGTCTGCAGAATTGAAGTCGCGGCGTTGCTCGAAGCGACTAGCGACGCTGGCGCACGTCGTGTGCTATAGCGAACGGGGGACATCCGGTCACTCGCACATTCGCCGCGGGGGAAAGCGAGTAGGAGTTCAAGGTAAGCGCGGACAACGTCTCCGAAAGTGGGAATCGAGAAGGGTGTAGTTCAAAAGGAGCGCGCTCAGCGTGAAGGAGTAAGAGTAGCGCACAGTGTAGGGAAAAGCGAATATGGTCTCAGGAAGACCGTGGACAGCGTTAGGAAAAGCGGGTAGGGGGCTCAGAGGTAGCGCGCCCAGCGTCGAGAAAATAATTAGAGGCTTAAAAAAAGCGCGTTTAGCATCGGGAGTGCGTAGGATTTAAACAGGAGCGCGCGTAGTGTCGGGAAGAGTGAGTAAGAATTCTAGAGTAGCGCGCACAGCGTTGACAAAAGTGAGGGTTCACATGTAACGCGCACAGCCTCGTGAGGACTTACCAAAATTGAGAGGAGTGCGCACAGCGTCGAAAAAAAAACGCTCTGGGGGCGTTTATACTCTCGAAGCCAAGCGGCGCGGCGAAGCGTAGGAAGGGCTTCGAAAATTACGCACAACGCACCGTGGAAGGTGGGCTACGCTTTGGGTTCATCGAATAGGAGGCCCTAAAAAGGTGGGCTGCGCTCAGTGTCACTTCATATATAGCGTGTGGACTGCCTCAGCAATGCACAAAAAGGCAAATGATCGGGCTAGGGCTTCTGCAGAAGTTTGTAGGACGGTAATTTACCATCCATCGAGTTGTTGATGCTAAAAAAGTACGCCGCGAAGCGGTGTGGCGGCTCACGGTTGCCTCTGAAAACGAGTCGTCCGACGTCTACCTACCAGTGCGAAAACTAGGAAAAGGGCTAAACCGCTATACAGTCGGCATGGATCGCGCTGATACTTTGCGTTTTCTACTGCGCATTGGCACAAACTCGGTTCACGCATGTTATAACATATGCGCACCGAGTTCGCGCCAACCCACAATAAGGAACGCAAAGCTTCAGTGCGATTCGTATCAACTGTGCGTTTCCTTTTTTTGAGCGGTTTCGATGGAGCCGCTCGAGCTTGTTCCCACCTACCCGTTTGGGCTCCTCCTCAACCGCATCGACTCCCGAAACTGCCGACACGTCTGAACGCTCCTTCTTTTTCTTCTTTGTCTTCTTCGACTTATCCTGTTTCTTAGCTTTCGCGGCCGAGCCACTGCTGGAATAACTGGTAGAGAAGAGATCTGACCTCATAAGAAGTGTTCCACTCACGAGTCTGACACTTTTCCCTCTTTTGGCTTCTCGGCAGAACCTGACTCGCTTGGGATTGGAGAAACTGGAGTCGCTAGTTTTACAGCAGGCGAAGCTGGTGGCGGTGGTGGAAATGCCGGAGGCGGCGGAGGAGGCGGCGGTGGTGGTGGCGGTGGTGGTCCACCTCCAGGTGGAGGTGGATTGTCTCCAATGGGTCCTAACTGTTCGTATTCGTCACCCATTGTTCAAATTGCTTCTTTTGGCCTGGAAAGAAGCAGTGTTACATCGTGAACAGAGAGTGCTGGAGGAGTAGCCTCCTCACCAGCAGTTATGCCATAACCACCCACATGTGTGCCAGCTGAAGAATGATCACACCAGTCCCCCTGCATCGTCATTTTGTAGAACACAACACATTGATTCTGATAATGCTGCTTATTGATTGCCAATCGTTTTCAAAATATTTTTTCCTCGAATTTGGAACTGCTTGCTACTTTTGGCACCCTCAGACCATGGGGCGTACCAACCGCCGATCACGAGTTTAAGGAACGTCATTTACGCGTCGTAGGCACGCAAATTAGCGTGGTATATGCGCTATGCCTCGCTATTTGTGCGCATCGCCACGCGGCCGGCGCGCATAGCCACACGGTAGGTACGCGCTGCCACGCGGGTAGTACGCAAGTTAGCGCGGGCAGTACGCAAGGCCATGCGATCAAGATGCATTGTCGTGCTGTCAGTACGCAATGCGAAGCGGTCGCTGCACATCTCCACAAGGTTGGTACGCACTGCCACGCGGTTGGTGCCAAACGGAATTTTCTGCTCGCGGTCGGGCCGCCCCATTGGCGGTAGCTTCTAAGGGGGAGGGGGTTATACATACTTCCGCCGCGGAGCGGCGCGTCACAGGCATTTTTGTGATATTGATCCGGCGATGGAGCACGATCGATATTACAGGATGGCACTTTGCGACGCCGCTTGACGACATAGGTATAAAAGGCGTCATAGTGGATTCTGTGGAGCGATACGCTTCACAACTAGCGCTCGCGTACGCACGCTGTTCGCGTCGTATTAGTTGCGGCAGGCTGTTCTCCTGCCACGACTGAGTGCGGTAATCTTACCCTTTCGTTCCTCTCTTATTTTCCTCGGGTAAGGATCTACGGTGTTTCGCCTTGAGACTCTTGGTCTTTAGACTGTTACTATCCTATATCTTAGCCTTCGACGCGCTCAGTTGGTTCACCATGAACATATTTGCTGGACAGGCCATCGGACCGGACTCTGATAGTAATTGCAGCGAACATCTCGTCGCTACAATGTTCTCTCAGTATTAATTCGGGCGGTGCCGGGGATTCGTAGCGTACCTATCGCGGAGCCACACTCGGCCGCGGACATGCCCCGAACCTGCGATTAGCCCCAACATACAAGTTTTAAGCCAAATCGGAATTTTTTCAAATCACCCTAAGAGGGACTGTTCCCAATAATCTTTAATTTTGAGATTAATAGCTATATTGATTGAGTGCCCCCGGGTAGAACTCATATGACGTCGAAAATGAGAAAACGCACTAGAAAAACATGAAATCCATTAGTATCACCCCGCCTCTCGGAGGCAGTGTTCACGATGATTTTCGTCCCCGGGTTTTCCACATAAAACAATGTGTCGGCCTCAAAGAGTTGCCAAAATTACGAAGAAAGGGCGAGAAACCACCCGACAACTAGTCCTGGTTATGGAATAATCCGACCGGACAACTAGCCATGTTATAGAATAATATCACTGAAATACGTCGTAACGTCGTATTTCAGTGATATTATTCTATAAAAGATTTGAAAGAAGTCTACAAAAGATTTCATTGTCATAACAAACGCTTCCAGTGATACTTAACAGGCGGGGTGAAACTTACTCAGAAAATCGCGGGGGTCGGTGGCCGGTTAAAAAGGCCCCTTTTCCAATTAAATTGATCGGATCTGGCTGATCGGCGGAAGTTTCGGCATGACTCATAACTGTCGAAGTTTTCGTGGTACTGTGCTTATCTGGGTCAAATTCCGGTCCGCAATTGCGTCTCGACACGCTTTGCGGCCGCGCGCTTTCGAGTCGGAAGAGTTTCCAGCGCTGCAGGTGCAGATCTGTTGACTCTAGGTGGGTTTTAGAATCTGGAAACTAAACAAAATTGAAGAAAACTGTATAAAAAAGCCATTTCGATTCGGCTTTGGAGCCGGAAACTCGATTGACTCGAGCGCGTGCGGCCGCAAAGCGTGTCGATACGCGATTGCGGACCGGAATTTGACCCTGATAAGCACAGTAATGTCTCATTTGTGGCGAAGTTTTCGGGGCAACGTGTTGCAGTGTCTGCATTGTTTTTCTCTGATACTCTCTCGTGTAGAGCGCGGAAATGGCAGCCCACAATTTATGCGCTGCGCGTGGATGTGAGGTGTTTGCGCTTGGCATGGTTGACGTTGTTCGGGATATATCGACGTTTTGGCTGACGTCGGTGGCAGGTTGAATCGCCAATGCTGGGGTGTTTCCAAATAGACACCCCTGCAGAAACGTTCAACCGTCAACTAGGAAGCACTGTCTGCAGGCAACAACGAGACGCGCCATTCACGCGCAAAAATTTTTAATTGAGGCCGAGTGATGATCGCCGGTTTTTCTCATTTTTTGTGTTTTCCTCGTTTTTCCTGCTTTCTCTTCTGTTTGTTTTTTGTTTCTTCTGCGTGGTTACGAAGGAAAGTAGTGTTTTAGGAGGTTTCAGTGCTGATTAGGGTGACGAAATCCTGATTCGAAGCCAGGGAATAATCGAAATATCATTTATGATAATTTTTCATGGAATCACTATTTCTTACCCTTATCATTTACACCAAGCAGAAGATACAAGACTATAGAAGAGTGGAAGAAACGGCGAAACATCAAAGATATGACATCGATCATGCCTTGAAGGCTGGAAGAATAGAGAAGCTGGAGGGACGTTTTTTTATTCAGTGTTTATAACCGTTATTAAGTACAAAGCTGCACCGTCCAATCTGTAATTCTCTTGATTCGCACCTCCCGGAATCGCTAGGGTAAAAAATTAGCCCACATCCGGGGTTTTCCTCCCCTGCCGGACGGTGCAGCCGAAGGCTGCATCGTTAAATCCAGATTTTTCCTGATTCGCACCTCCCGGAATCGCTAGGGTAAAAAATTTGCACACACCCGGGGTTTTCCTCCCCTGCCAGACGGTGCAGCCGAAGGCTGCACCGTCCAATCTGTAATTCTCTTGATTCGCACCTCCCGGAACCGCTAGGGTAAAAAATTAGCCCACACCCGGGGTTTTCCTTCCCTGCCGGACGGGGCAGCCGAAGGCTGCACCGTCCAATCTAGATTTCTCCTGATTCGCACCTCCCGGAACCGCTAGGGTAAAAAATTAGCCCACACCCGGGGTTTTCCTCCCCTGCCAGACGGTGCAGCCGAAGGCTGCACCGTCCAATCTAGATTTCTCCTGATTCGCACCTCCCGGAATCGCTAGGGTAAAAAATTTGCCCACACCCGGGACCCGGGGTTGCCCTCCCCTGCCAGACGGTGCAGCCGAAGGCTGCACCGTCCAATCTAGATTTCTCCTGATTCGCACCTCCCGGAACGGCTAGGGTAAAAAATTAGCCCACACCCGGGGTTTTCCTTCCCTGCCAGACGGTGCAGCCGAAGGCTGCACCGTCCAATTTGGATTTCTCCTGATTCGCAGTCCAATTCGGGTTTCTACGATCGGCCCTCATTGAAGATTGTTACTTGAATATATAAGACATTTCACCCTAACATTTTCAAGGTCTGAAAAATGGATTACATTGTTTGGCTCTGCGCCTCAAATTTCTGTATTGAACGCTTCAGGATAAAAAAAAGTCACTTTGCTGACTAAAAGGTTAGATGTGTCATAATCTGAGCATTTCCTCCCTAAAACGTTGACACAAGAGTAATTCATAGTGATCCGTTGTGAAAAAACTCTTCTGCGCTAGAAATCCTTGAGAACAACTTCCTATCCAGTGACTTCGTATTTTGAAAAATGCGCGTATGGTATGGTGCACGTGGGCCGTAGCTGCGGACACATCGGACTTGACGGTTGTACATTTCTGCAGGGGTGTCCAGCTGCCGACAGCCCCAATGCTGCCTCTTGACCTGCCACTGACGCGCGCGACTGCAGAAGTGGTAGGCGGGGGTCGGTGGAGGTGATCAGGCGAAACTTTCGTGTAAACACGTGGGTGTGACGCCATAATGAGTGGTCGGTGGAAGGTGATTAGGCAGAGCTCTCGGTGTGAACGGGTCAACTGTGACGTGGCATTGTAGGGTCGGTGGGAGGTTGATACGCGGTGTTTTCGGCATGAATGGTGGGAGTTTTCGGGATTAGCCCGCCCCTTTTTTTCGTTTCGAGCGGCCGCACGTTGCCTGTTCAACTCCCCTCAACCGGCCACCGACCCCCGCGAGTGTGTGAGTAATGGCATCGTACGCGCTAAAAACCACTCACCGTTTTCTGAGTTTGAATCATTGGCTGGGCCCGCCTGAGAACGTGGGTAGAGTTTGTCGCGTCACCGACGCATCATTGGGAAGATATGGGAGATCGAATGTCTTGAATTCCACCAAAAGAGGCCAACCTTCCGACAGCCATGTGGTCTCAAATGAGAAAAGACGGTAGCTTATCAACAAATGATACATCAACTTCCACTCATTTACGCGATAGCGCTTGTTGAAAACCTTGTTTCTTTTTCATTTTATGCCACATGGCTGTCAGAAGGCTGGCCTCTTTTGGTGGAATTCGAGGCATTCGATCTCCCATATCTTCCCAACGATACGTCGGTGACCCGAGAAACTCTACCCGCATTCTCAGGCGGGCCCAACAAATGATTTAAACTCAAAAACGGTGAGTGATTTTCAGCGTGTACGATGCCTCTAAGGATTTCGTGTACTTATAGTGTGTTTTCTTCAATTTCTACGTCATTTTGGTTCTACCCAGGGGCCACTTAATCAATGTAGCGAATAATCTCGACATTGAAGACTATCGTAAAAACTACCTTTAAATTCTGGGTTCCTAATAAAAACCGCTGTTGTGCTATTTTTATGAAAAAGGTAGATTTCGCCATCACAAATGCGAAAATAAGTGAAAAGTTGTAGAAAAAACGCTCAGGAACAAGTTATTGGTTGGTGCCCGCCTGCCCCCAATTATTGAGATCTCTATGAGTGCTTGTTTTGTCAACTTTTACTTTGCTTCCGAAGTGATTTCTGAGCACTTCTGGAGAATACTGACTACTTTAGCAGCTAAATAAAAGGCGGATAAACAAGCCGTAATGGAAATCTCGTTAAAGGCAGCAGACACGCTCAAAAAAGTTGTTGAGATAACCACATTAATGGGATCTTGAGGGCCCTAGAAGAGCCCTCACGAAGTTGGAAGAGTTGAAAACGAGTTAAAATGACCGTATTTGATCCGTATTGAGTCACAAAATCATCCTTTCTCCGCCCACCGATACGGGCTCCGCCCTTCAATACAAATGTTCAAGGCTCGATTACGGTCATTTCGGCTCATTTTTTACGCTTCTAAGGTCGTAAGAGTTCCAGAAAGGGCCGTAAGAGTACATTAGCGTCGTTATCCCAACAAATTTGTCGCTAGCTCCGCTATTTCAGCCAATGCGGTAAAACTCGTCCACATCTGGGCCAATATAGAACGAACCGTTATATCTTCATTTCGGTCGATTTTCTTCCGGTTTTTTCGTTATCTCTGAATATTAATAGCTTCAGACCTTCGATTCATTCCATAAAATTGATATCATTTTTGAGCGTGTATGCTGCCTTTAATTAGGTGGCCGGCCGACACCTGTAATTAGCCGTTACTCCTTGTTTTTGGGCGGTTCTCCCGCAAATTTCAGGGTTTCATCAGTCACTTTAAAATTTGTAATGACCTAATCTACATTCTCAATAAGAGAGCTCAAAAATCGTTTTATCGCGAACCCTGCCTTTAAGTATCACAGGAAGTGTTTGTTGTGCCAATGAAATCTTTTGTGGACCCGTTCTTTGCAATTCTCTACTATCTATTACTCCTTTCTTTCCTTAGGGCCCTAACTAACCCTTCTTGGCAGGAAACATTATACTATTTTCGATTGACCCAATTTTCCACCGGTGACAACCACCATAAACATGTTCATCCAACCGGACAACTAATCTACGTTATAGAACAATGTCGCTGAAATACGACGTTTTAATGCGTTCTTGCCGTCTCTTCGTAATTTTGGTAACATGTGGAGGCCAACGCATTGTTTTATGTGAAAAACTCGGGGACGAAAACCATCGTGAACACTGCCTTTATAGGCAGCATACACGCTGGTAAACGTGTTTGAGATAACTACGGGAATAGAATCGTTTGGCCCAGAACACAACGCTACGCATTTTGAAGCGTCAAAAACGACCCACAATGGTGTTTAATTCGTTTGTCGCATGCGAATCTGTATTGTTTCACGAAACAGACTGGTATGGTTTCTCCCCGCAGCTGATGCGACCGTCAGAGCTCAGCGAGTCGCAGACATTGTTTCTGCACAGTCAACATTGGAGAGAATTACTTATATTTACATTGTATCAGTTAGCATCTGTCCTCTTGGCAATCAAGTTTTTATTTTGTCTAGTCCATTGTCTGCGAGAGACATGCATATCCATTAGAGTATGTCAACGATTATTCGGAAAACGAATATTCGGCAAAACAATATACTTGTTATCCGCAGATGATTTTTCGGAAAATGGATAGATTCGGATAATGCCGATTTAAAATTTTCCGTATATTGCTTAGACTCAGATAATGCGCTTTTTCAAATTTTCGGATTATGGATCGATTCAGATTATGCCACTTTTCCAATGATTCGGATCGGATATCCTATAATTTCGGATATTTTGGGAACAAAGTTGAGGCAAAACGGTGAAAAATAAACCAGGTACTCAAGGCAAGCCTTTGAAAACATCCCTAATTGAGCAAACAGTAGTACTTCATTGCATTTGCAGTTTGTTCACATACAAACTTCAACCTTCATATATGCATATCAGGGCTGTGCGTTATAACGTTAACGTGTTAACGCATTGACGGGTTAACGCGTTTTTTTCTGGAAAATTAACGATTAACGCTTAACGAAAAAGTTCTAAAATCACGTTAATTTTGTATTCGTTAATTGCGGTGGAATTACGGCCTTGATTGATATGCTTCAATGGCAAATTTTGAAACTGAGGCTGTGCACGTCGAAACATTTTTGCTTGTTGTGAAATAATCACAGACCTCGATGTTTCCCATTCCATTGTTTATCTAGTTTAGTTATTTCTTCAATATCGAAGAATTCCATTTCGTATTCCAAAAAGGAATTGTGAGGTCTAATCTACCTCTCTGCGGTCGAGTAAGGTACCAAACCAGGGTTGGAAGCGGAGATTGAAGGCCGGGTTGCAAGATTTGGTGAACCGCACTACAGACTAAACCGAGAAGCCGAATATTAGGTTGATGCAAAAGTTTCCGGACTTTTCGCGACTTTGAATAAAAACCGTATATTTTGAAAACAAACAAGGCTCACCCAACAAAATAATTTCCATCAAATTCAAGGATCCTTCGCCACTGTTGAGCAGATCACGAATTCCCGACGAGTAGAACTCTGACTGTCTCAATTCGAAGTATTCTTCTAAAGCCATTTTGGCTTCGTCATCGTTAGTGTTTTCCGTCCAGGAAGTGCTGCATCGTGCGGAACAGATGGTAGTAGGTAGGGGAAAGATTTGTGCTCTATGGAGGGTGAGGAATAACTTCCCAGCCAAGGTCCAGCGGTTTCTATTGGGTCATCCGGGTGGCCGAGCATTGTCGTGAAGAAGGCGAACAGTGTTCAGCCCGGGAACATGGACCTGGGCTGGGAAGTTGCTCCTCACCCTCCATATAGCCCAGATCTTGCCCCTTCCGACAACCATCTGTTCCGCTCGATGCAGCACTTTCTGGATGGAAATCAGTTCACTAACGAAGACGAAGTCGAAATGGCCTTAGAAGAATACTTCGACTCGAAACAGCCAGAGTTCTACTCGTCGGGAATTCGTGATCTGCTCAATCGGTGGCGAAGGATCCTTGAATGTGATGGAAATTATTTTGTTGGGTGAGCTTTGTTTGTTTTTGAATAAAATATTTTTTATTCAAAGACGTGAAAAGTCCAGAAGCTTTTGCATCAACCGAATAGAATCCGCGTCCAGTGTGCACATATACAAAACCAATCCGAAGTGCGGCGAATGTCGTAGATTATAGAGCTTTTGAGCAGGGTTTCAAGGTCATCATTCTACGTATGTGAGAAAGTGTAGCACACCCTGTTGCCAAGACGTTCCAGACTTCCTTCTGGAGTCCTATCCACTTTCCACGGCATCCTGTTTAACAATTTTCCAGGTTGCAGTGAATCCTCCACTTGCGCTTATCACTCCTTACGCGGTGCACTCTGCACATAGAGCGCTACTCAGTTTCTACCACGCGGCGCACGCCCTCATGAAGCGCTAACCATTTTTCACGACGTCGTGCTGACGTCATCTGAACGCCCACCCACCTTACACGACGTCTTCATCTGAAGCCCTACCTACTACCGTGACGTCCCGCTGACGTCATCTGATGCCCCACCCACTTTCCATGAGATCCTGCTGACGTCATTTGAAGGTCAATTTATTTTTTCTGGGACCTCTGATGATTTATCGATTTTCGCCGTGGTCAGGCAGTGCTTTTAAAATTTTTAACGGAATTCAGAATTAACGTGTTAACGCATTAACGTGGTTTTTTCGCAAAAATTAACGATTAGCGCTTAACGAAAAAACAAATTTTCATTAACGCCACCCCTGATGCATATTAATAAAAATATAAAAACAAATCTTCAATTATTCTATCGTCGTATTATCCATGCACAGGTTTTAGGTTTTTCAGGACAACTAGCACGTAAAAGGTATGCAAAGCAACTATAGAAGAAACTTCTGAAACTCTAACTTTCACTGAGACTTTCACTTGACCACACAATTTTTTTCCGCGCCGCAACGACCCTACCGATTTCGGAAAGTGGAGGGAAGGCCTGTGTTGATGCACTAAATAGAAGGCGGTATGGAAAATGTGCGTGACCTAGTGCAATTTTATCCGACTTCATTCAGAAATTATCCGATTTTATCCGAAATTTTACCCGAATTTTATCCGATTTTATCCGAATTTTCGACCCTTCGGATAATGGTTCGATTCAGATAATACGTTTTTTACGAATTTTCGGATATCGGCGGTCGCTTATCCGTAAAGGAGTGATTCGGATACTAAGTATACCGAATAAACGAATAGTCGAATACTCGAATTATTCGAATGTTCGGAAAAGTCAATTTTTCGATTTATTCGTTTATTCGAATATTAGGAGTTCGATTTTTCGAGTATTTCGTTTATTCAAATATTCGGAAGAGTCAATTTTCCGAATAATTAGTTTATTTGAGTATTTGAACAGCCCAATATTCGAACGAATAAACGAATTTTTTTTTAAAGAAAAATAGGAAGCAGTCTCCGGGCACATGTTCATTTCTGCGGTCTAGAGGTGAAATGTCTCCAATCAAACTGGTCGAAAGTTCGAATATAATCAGAATACTCCAATATTCAACATGAGATAGTCAGAAACCTAATGGTGGAATGTCTCGCTCAGCACCGAATTTGTGGGCAGACGTAATAAATACTGTTTTCCGTCAGATAGAGTAGGTCCCAAACAGATTCAAGCGATATTCCAAAAACGGCTACCGTACGCTGCTAGAGTTTTATGTAATACTTAATTTCCATGACTTTAGGTCAATCGCTGCAGCTTTGAGGCAGTTCTTATTCAACATTCACCTTATATTTTTGCATTCCAGACGTGAAATGTCTCCAACCAAACTGGGTGCTGCTATCTTAGCGATGGGGGGGCACTATGGGTGGATGTACTTGGCCCCGCCCATTTTACCGTGCCGCACTATATTTGAGCATCACCCAGTTTCCCTCCCCTGCCAAAATCAGGATTGCAGCACGGAAGAATGGGCGTGGCCAGGTGTGATACAACAGTGCCCCCCCCCCCCCGCTGAGATAGCACCTCAAACTGATAAGAAATTCGGATGTTGTTGGTATAGTCTACAGCAATGGAAGTAGAACCTGGTGAGGTTGCGGACTCGTCCTAACATACGGTAGTCTGTTAGGGTTATCACTCATTTTTCCGATACAGCTGTGATAGATCGGTGAGTCTGTGTTTTCACCGATACGACTACACCTGTGGAAGCAATGAAAACAGGTGAAAATGTGAGAGTGGAAACAAAAACTCACCGACCAACCTCACTTATTCCGAAAAAATGAGTGATAACACAATCAGACTACAGTATGTTAGGAAGAGTCCGCAACCTTACCAAGTCCTACTTCCATTGCTGCAGACTATAGATATTGTTTAGAAAATCCAGAGACTTTGATCGTATCGTTTAACAACTGCTCATAGACAGCGATAAATGTTGGTTAGAATACTTTTATGATATAATGGGGATTGTCTTTTTTCGTGGAAGTAAATTGGCATAGCTTTGATCTATATAAACTACAGAAAAAGGTCAAGAAATTCGGTAGTGCCGCGAACGGGGGTTCGATTTAGCGTACTCGGTCCGTACTTCTTATTCAAATACTCGCGATTTTGGCCGGATATTCGAATTATTCGTATTCGAATAATTCGATTATTCGGAAAGTAAATTTTTCGAATGATTCGTTTATTCGATTATTCAAATTTTTTTATTTTATATACTCTAATATCCATCTGATGCAGCGCAAGAATGTGTCATACTTTTCGTCAATGTGCATAAATCACAATAATGGTATGTTTACACAAGGTGCTGAGTTGATCGCAAAACGCTTGGCTCCGAGCGAGATTGAACCAGCATATTCGAATACTTCGTTTATTCGAATATTCGGAGAAGATTTACCGAGCAGTTGAGTGAGAGCTGCGCTGGGGCTTCGGTGGTGCAGTGCGATAAGGCGCTTCCCCGGAAAGGGAATATGCTGGTTCAATCTCGCCCGGAGCCAAGCTTTTTGCGATCAACTCAGCACCTTGTGTAAACATACCATAACGTGCACTGCGACGTTGAACTGCAGCTACGGCAAAAAACAACCAAAAATCGTGTAAATCACAATAAGTGCAAGAATGCACATCAAGAGGCTGCAAAATGTTCAGTAAGGTTGTAAAGTTTCGAAAGTGTCGAAAAACTCCAGAATAGAGCCTCCAAAAGTTCGATGGTCCTTTTTCGGTCAGCTTTCGGCCCGCGGAGCCTTCTCCACACCTAAAAATACAAGCATTACAATTATCGATTTTTGAAATACTGAGGCTGGTTATGCAGTTCAATAGCATTGTATTTAGCGTGACCTACAGTAAGCCTTAGAATACCAACAGGTAGGCCTCAGATTCGTGTTCAGGACCCCCGTAACCCCCAGAAAAAGGTTTTGAGCCAGATTCGGATCAATTTTCGTAAACAGCTTGAAAATTGCCTGGTACCCCTCTTTATAGTTCCGCCCAACTGAGGAAATCCGATACATGGTTAGGTCTGTGGCTTGTTTCTTCGAAAAAAAAACATTCAAGTTTATACTGCGGCTGGCGCGGCGATTTAAAGGCAGTGTCCACGATAGAAACCATGTCTGATTTTTTGGTGGAGATCGGCAGCTGCGGGGCCTAGCGCAACCCTAACATTGAGAAAACTAAGAAAAATGAGCTCGGAACAGTCCCCTACGGCCCCAAAGTTGGACACCCGTCAGCTCGTCACACCCCAGATGCACTTTCCACGCCCACCGACGTGAACAAATGAATGCTCGAGATTGTGAGATGAGCGATGGTTTCCGATCAATAGCCCCGTTCTTCTCTTCATTCTTAGCTTCTCTCCTAACTCAGGTCAGCTCGCATAGATCGGCTGCAAAAGACGGAAGTTACAAGCCTCGGACAACTCGTCCACCATTTTTCCTAAGCTCAACCTTTGAGGGACCATAACTCCGTTCCCAAAAGATCTTGAGCGACTTCAGATACATCATTAGAATCAGCATGGGGCCCTTCTCAATATACTTGGAAAAGCAGAAAAACGATTTTCATCGTGAACACTGCCTTAAAATCTCGCCAGCGGCTGGCTGGTAATTACCAGCCAGCCGCCGGTGAGATTTAAACTACCGCGCCAGCCGCGGCTTATATTCAAATGATTTTTCTTGATGACGCAAGCCACGGACCTGACTATACACTGCGACGCATAGGTATAGTAACACCTTCGAAATAGGCGTATCGTATGTTGGATGGGGAGCTTTTATGTTTCCTGCTTAGACGGAAACGATGAATTAAGTGGTGTGACCAGAAGTTGCCCCTTTTGCCTTTTGTTACTAGGAAAAGTCTGCATTCCGCATAAGTATAGCAACATTTGAGCAACATTTAAATATCTCACGATGATCGCCGGAATGAGTCGTTTTCACGTGTATTTTAACAAAACTGGTTCAAGGTGATGCTGTTCGTCCATTTTCCCCGGTGGGCTTCAACTCCCTTTTGACGGTGAAACTGAAGTCCACTCCTTCCGTGATGCTGGACTCTGATGTCGATGGATTTACAGCCACCTAGGACGACCAGCTGGATGTAGTTCGAGTTTTCGCTGGATCCTGAATCGCTTAAAGGCAGCAGACACGCTCAAAAAAGTTGTTGAGATAACCACATTAATGGGATCTTGAGGGCCCTAGAAGAGCCCTCACGAAGTTGGAAGAGTTGAAAACGAGTTAAAATGACCGTATTTGATCCGTATTGAGCCACAAAATCATCCTTTCTCCGCCCACCGATACGGGCTCCGCCCTTCAATACAAATGTTCAAGGCTCGATTACGGTCATTTCGGCTCATTTTTTACGCTTCTAAGGTCGTAAGAGTTCCAGAAAGGGCCGTAAGAGTACATTAGCGTCGTTATCCCAACAAATTTGTCGCTAGCTCCGCTATTTCAGCCAATGCGGTAAAACTCGTCCACATCTGGGCCAATATAGAACGAACCGTTATATCTTCATTTCAGTCGATTTTCTTCCGGTTTTTTCGTTATCTCTGAATATTAACAGCTTCAGACCTTCGATTCATTCCATAAAATTGATATCATTTTTGAGCGTGTATGCTGCCTTTAAAGGCACAGTCCAAGCTCAGGGGTAATTTTTGATATTATACTCCGGTCGTCGTGAATAGCAACTCTGCCAAGCGCGAAATCTCGATTCGCTCAAACCAGCGAGAAAAGGCAAGGAAAAAGTCGACTCCGAACCCACGGAAGAAAAAATGGGTAACGCCCACCGACAAGCTTCTGGTCTCGATAAGGAAGAGAAGCGCGATCAATTTTGAACAAAATATATGTTCTTCCATTTGTTTTCGGTGTGGCATTATTTTGTGACCTGCTTCAAAACGATGGCTGCTAATAACGAGAAAAAACAGGCCCGAGACAACTCGTCCGCGAACTTCTCACAGTTCAAATTCAGAATTTTTGAGGGTCCATAACTCCGTTCGTAGTGGTTTCTGAGCGATTCTGGAGACACATTTGTGATCAGCGTAAAATGTTCTCCAAGATAAGCAGGAAAACGAAAATTCGATTCTGAGATTGGACTGTGGCTTTAACGTCTGTGGTTGCCCAGACGTCTCAAGGAGCTTGGGAAGCGAGATATCACACGGCGAGTTACCAGTGACATGGCGTCGGCCTCGACGACTCGCTACGAATTGTCGCTAAGTTTCTCGGCTAACAACGTGTTGCCTGTAAGATCAGCCACTGCGAAAATATGGTGGGTTATGAAATGAAACAATCTCATCGCCCAGGGGTGCGATTCATGAACGCACATTCGCTGGTTTGGTTTGGTTAGGGTTTGGTTCGGTTTGCAAGCCCACCCGTAACCAAACCGATTGCCCGCGCTAACCAGCGATTCACGAACGTTTTCGCCGGTTTGGTTTGCAAACCGGTTGTTCAACATGATTTTAAACAGGTAAACCGGTGTATGCTGACCAATTCAGGTCAAATAGGGTTTTATTTTTGTTCGTTGATTTCTTTTCTTTTCTTTGTTGACGGTTTTAAGGTACTCCGGAGATACTATTGCATCAGTGCGCAATTTTCCAGTCCAAATTGCCCCTCCCCTATAGTGTATCAGGCGAATAATATTGATTAATATTGATTTTTTTCAAATAAATCAAAGTTTTGCTCGAATATGAAAATGAGTTTAATTTTTTGATGACTTTTTAATGTATTTTTTTTCTGGTTCCATTAATGACGTTAAGGGGAACGTTAACATTATTTATAAAAAGGCAAAGTTGTGTTCATTCCCAAGATTACAATCGTCATTTGTTCGATGAATATTCGGAAAATACTCAAATAACTCTAATTTGCGATCCAGAGGATAGACAGAATTCTACATTTTCGTCAGTCATGGGCACGCTCATCTTACGATTAGAGCAATTATTGGAACCAGAAACAATTAGATCCAGTGAGGTAAAAATGGAATTTATTGGGGAAATTGATATAATTCATTTGTTATACACTACTCTGCCCGAGCCAGTAGCATTCTAAACGAGTTTTCACTGACTGCTTTTTTTCAATCTACCTCAATTGAGTTCTACTTAATATCCAGTACAATCTAAAAAAAACAATCCGAAAAGAAAGCCAATGATGTACAGTGAAACGAAGTAATCGATACTCCATTTATTTATGTGAAACTCGGTAAGCTTTTCAGGAAGTGAAAACTTCGAAAAAAATAGAACTATGGTGAGGATAATGGAATTTGAACAATGAAAAAAAACATGGCGTCGCATTAAAAGCTTAGTGTGATTGCACGATTTGCATGGAATCGCACGTCTGGCTGGCTAACCGCACTTAACCCACCCTAACCAGCCTCTTCGAGGTGGGTTGGATTCTAGCCCACCCGTGACCCAGAGATAGCCAAACCGGAGCTTAATGAATCGCTGGTTTGCAACCAACCCGAAACAAACCCTAACCAAACCAGCGGAAACGCGTTCATGAATCGCTTCCCGAACATTTTCAAAAGCTCGCTAGACTCGAGGCCTGCGAGATCAAACATGAGCGGGAACTTGGGAACTTGACTGCTCCACGCAACAAAGTCGACGCTTGTCAAATCGTGCATAAGGTCATGTTCTGAAGCTATAGCAAGTTTGTAATTTCTTTAAAAACGTGTCTTAGTCAAAGAAAACGGCCTTATGCACGATTTGACAAGCGGCGACTTTGTTGAGTGGAGTCAAGTTTTTCAAGTTAGTGTCCATGTTTGATCGCGCAGGCTCGAGTCTAGCGACCTTTTGAAAATGTTCTGGGCGATGAGATTGTTTCATTTCATAACCCACCATATTGTCGCAGTGGTTGATCTTACAGGGAATGTTGTTGGCCGAGAAACTTAGCGACAATTCTTAGCGAGTCGTCGAGGCCGACGCCATGTCACTGGTAACTCGCCGTGTGATATCTCGCTTCCCAAGCTCCTTGAGACGTCTGGGCAACCACGGACGTTAAGCGATTCAGGATCCAGCAAAAACTTGAACTACATCCAGCTGGTCGTCCTAGGTGGCTGTAAATCGATCGAAATGGGAGTCCAGCATCATGGAAGGAGTGGACTTCAGTTTCACCGTCAAAAGGGAGGTGAAGCCCACCGGGGAAAATGTACGAACAGCATCACCTTGAACCAGTTCCGTTGAAATACACGTGAAAACGGCTCATTCCGGCTATCACCGTGAGATATTTCAATGTTGCTCAAAGGTTGCTATACTTATGCGTCGCGCGACATACAGACCTTTTTATAACTAAGGGCGAAATAGGCTAATTCTGGTCGCACCACTCAGTTCATCGTTTTTGTCGTAACAGAAAACATATAAACTCTTCCCAATTTCTAAAACCTTGGTTTGATACGCCTATTTTGAAGGTGTTGCTATACGTATGCGTTGCAGTGTATGTAGCTCGGTTCAGAGACAAAATTCTTCACGTAGGTCAACTCAAAATCTCTGCTGAAATTCTGGAAAGAGGTATAGCCTAGCTCCCGAATTTTGACTCGATCGAAGTGAGGCTTATCGGGTTTATCATGTCAGAATCTCCTTATCACTGTTATATTTTTCCATGACCGACCGCTCCGCTGCTTGATCCGCCCAAACTCATGCGAGCAGGGTAGGCTTTACACTCATTTAGAAGTGTTCCGTAATCTTAAAAACAATAGCTCCGATTAAATGGAACAAAAGTACGTCGGTGAGAACTGAACTTCTCGACTACTGAGTGAGAGGCGAGATTCCTGCCTCTGCGCTAAGCCTCCGACAGTATCTTGCGTGGTCTAAAGGTGTGATGAAGACTCTGCGCCGACTAACTCCATATCTGGAGGCCTACAGCAAAAATCGAATTTGATTTTAAAGACCCCATAACGAGTCAGATGACTGCTATGAGCTTCACTTTGAAAGGAGTTTGCGACCAGTTGTCGTACCCTAGTTAGAGCAGATTACGGAGACAAACCAATGAGGAAAGAACCAGCCTTTCACATGCAAACAAATGGGTTTGAATACTCACGTATGGGGACCTTCATCTGTACATATTGAGGTTCATACAATGTCTTCTACGAGACTGCATCGGCCAGAGGAAGACGAGAGGTCGAAAGCGTTTCATGAACACTTTCGAAGTTCCATTGTTGTCATCCTCGAACGCTAGATTCCGAGACTTGCCTGAGGTCTGCAGCGCCAAATAACAGCGCTGGCTTTCGATTTTCCTGAAATCTATAACGGCCTGCACAAATATTCCTCAAACAGCAGACTGAAGCCTTTACCCCAGCCCTATTTAAGCGCCTCCGGTAAATCTTTCACACAGTCTTTTCTTATTTTCATATACAGCCAAACCATGCTGCTCTGATTTGTTCCACCACCATGTGTGTGAGCTTCACGCTGCAAACCCCACAGTCTGTCACTGAACCCCATCAACCCCTTCTACGCATTTTCTTCCTTCTCCCGCCGCTCTGCAAACCCTTTCCTTTAGCACTGCGATTCTACTGTAATATGTTGTAGAAGTTATCCGGTGAAAATCGGTGGTCATTCTCCCTAGGTCTGGCACCAGTCCCGACTGATGTCAGTCCCGAGGGATGCAACCGACGACAACTCCCTACAGAAGATATGACTTAAACGTACTAAATACTCCAGTAAACCACATATGATGTAATAAAGATGTAATTACGATCTCGGAAAACCGCCGCATTCAATGCGTGTCGAATATGCATTCAACTCGAGTGACCACATCCATCGAAAGGCTCCATCACAGGGGCACGTGCTCCAAACAGCAGCACGTGCTGCAAAATCTCATAGCAGGAGCATGTGCCGCCAAATTCAATCGCAGGGGTACTTGCTGCAAGGCAGTCCAGCGCTATCGTAGCAGCACACAGACGCGACGCGGCTGGCACACCAACGTGCGACGCGGCCAGTCCGCCGAGCACCATCTGGGGCCGTCAACGATTGGACGAGGCCTCTAGCGGCCGGGCGGGTAAAGTACCGCAAACCTGGGTAATTGAACCGGCGAAGCTGCCGACCTCTCAGTTCGGTCTCAGCAGTGCATCGTATACTTTCCTTTTTTAGATAATAGTTTTGTCATAGAGTTGAATGTGTATGATGCACGCATTGGACGGCTTATTTGTTGGGGGCACGTGCTGTAACTTCAAATACAATAGGAGCACGTGCTCCCCTAGCAGCACGTTCCCTGACTGTTCTCGAAACCACCTTGTCTTCGAGTTGAATGCATATTCGACACGCATTGAATGCGGCGAACGCCTGAGATAATACAATATAGCTAGAATTGACAATCCGGTACCACCATCTTGGAGTTTCCTGGACCTATCAATACGCATCCCACTGTGATGTGGATATTGCGAAATACATGCATGCCTCATACATACGACACAGAAAACACGAATACTTTCGATTAGTTTATCCTACGAAATATATGGAGAACTTGGAGTATAAGATGATGAAAAATATGGCATAAATATTATAGAGAGAGGAAGCACCACTAGAATATATATCACGATCAATTATCGGGGTGATGGCTAGTGATCTCTTAACTGAAGCTGCTCTTCGCGAGCCAACATTATTATATGCCGTGTAGTAACGTTCTAAAGGCCCGGGGCCACAAAACGAAGCGTGACACGTGGAGGAGGAAGCAAACGATACTGAGTCACAGGGTGGAAGATCACGCTCGATCACGGCAGGGGCGATGACTGTTCAATCAGACTGCGCCGCCTGAACCAGTGCGATGGGACGGCTCGACCGTGTTTTGGCATTCGTTGTGGGACCGACCGCGCCCAGACCGGCCTGCTCGAGAAGCAATTGGATCGCATTGCGACATCCGGAGCAGGGATGTGCGGCAATTGCCGTTTGCCGTTTGTCGTTTGCCGGCCATTTTGGAATTTTTTTGCCGTTTGTCGTTTGCCGAAAGCTGTGTTATTTTTCCGGCAAAACTCGGCAAAACATTGAAAGGGAACGCCGCCTATGCTCGCGGCCATGTAGGCATCAGGGGTAATCCGATAATCCGTTGTTCGCTTAACCGTTATCCGGGGGTTTGACTTACCTGGGGTGGTAGTAAATGGGGTTGAAAACGCTAGTTAACTCGCGGTAAGTTCTCGGTAAACAGCAGCAAAACACGAGCTTTTTATTTGACGATTTTCTGTAAAGCGACCAGACATTGCTGAAATCACACACGCGCATGCCACGTTATGAGCCACTAGATACGCATAGTATAAAAAAATTCCCCAAAAAAAGGTTCATTCTGTCTTTTTTGGAAAAAATATTGGTTCAGAAAAAAGATCTTAAGATTTTTAAACTTTTCTCAGATCGCGGTAAGTTCGCGCAAAACTGCAACTTAACGCGAGCTGACAGAGAAATTGGAAATAGTGTGTGAATGAGAAAAAGGACGTTTTAGAAAGCTATCCATCTTTTTCTTTATTCGTATACTATTTCCATTTTCACTATCAGCTCGCGTTAATTTGACAGTAGATAGTCCAACTCCAATGTGGTGCTTTAGTTTCTGATCCAGAGTTTCGACAGATTCTGGTGTAGCTAGACTCTGTTCATTTCAAGTGAACTCCTGTATTCAAATATCACAGCGCGGAGCGGTAGCTGTTTTGCCGAAACCTACCTATCACTGGTTATATTCCACCGAGGCCCACCGTTCCGCTGCTGGTGATAATCGAAATCGACAGGTCACTAGAGATTTTCAGAGTCTAAAAGAAGCAGGAAGCATTTGTACGACACAGAAGCATTTGTGCAACACACGTGGGCAGGGACACTAAGAAGGTATGCCGCGGCAGTGCCAGGAAAGTACCGCGACCCTCGACTTGCCGCGATAGTTCCACGGTACTACCGCAGCAGCTCTGTGATGATTACTGTGCCGTGGAGATTCTGTTGCAGTGTCTTGAAGGTCGACAACCCCGCGACATTGCCGCAACAGTACCGCTGCAGTTCCGTGTTGGAACCGCACGAACTTAGCGAGGATGCATCAGCAAATTCGCGTCGACTACGATTCACTGTTATGTGTGGTAGAACGAGGTTGTTGCTGGTTCAATAGCCCAAATTTGACGTACATCCCGTATCTCCTGGGTCGCAATAACGGGGATACACTCTGTCCCTATCAGACAGAGGACGTAAGCACCGCAGGTGTATTTTTTTCGTTTGTAGGTCCACCCAGTTGTATTATGACTCAATTCATATGAGTTACTTGCAATCAGTCCTATTTTTGTCAGAGCGCAGCCACCGATCAGGGAGCCGCAGTGGCACCACCGCGGAGCCGGAGCTCCATGAGGTCCCACATGTCTTGTTTTTGTTCATTTGATGCTTTGAAATGGAACTACTCCCTAGAATTGGAATTATTAGAATGTTAACATAACTATTGGAAAGAAAGGGAAAAAAGTAGAGCGGCACATATGAATAACTTTTGGGTCAATCTAAGGGATGAGGTTTTTTGCCGTTTGCCGATTGTCGTTTGCCGTTTGCCGGCCGTTTTCGGGATTTTCTTGCCGATTGCCGTTTGCCGAAATCTCAAAATCGTTTGCCGCACATCCCTGATCCGGAGTCCTTGATGCTCTGATCACTCGCTTGTGATCTCTTCTTGCCGCGCTTCTCGCCGTAATCCTTCTTCTCTTCACCATGACCATTAACTTTCTAGACTCGGCGCGTTGTTTGAAACATATAATCGCTATTCTCCTGTGATTTTTATTGGCGACTACTTTAAAGTTAGAAGCATTCTGTTCGTTGAGCAAGATGAAGCAAGATTATCTGGCACTAGGAACTGAGGAGGCGTTGGAAGATATTGGAGGTGCCCTTAGGTGTTCTCCGAAAATCCTTGAATTCTTGCATATTTCTGAGCGACTAGAAAAGAGTCTACTTAAGAGCCATTTTACAACTTAACGCGCAATTTCGTTTGTGGCAGTCCTGTAAGGGGAGAAATCTTGTTCAGGCTCCTCGTCCTACAATTATTTTCTATTGGAAGAGTAAAAACCACGCGAGGTCCCATGATGAGATCATCTACATAAAATCAGAATCGGAAGAGAAGTGTAGGCTTCTCAGTGAAGGACTAAAAGCGTTTTCACCACTCGTAGTTAACATATTTTTTAATCGACGACTTCATTTTTTAGCTTTCATTTTGCTCCATTCCCGCTCCACCCGTCAACTTATTCCATTAGGAGTTTTCATTCAAACAGTCAATAATTTAAAGGAATATCCTGCTGATTTCTTTCTTTCAGATGTTGTTTCGAGAGTTTCTACAAGCTTTTCAGCTACTGCAAGTCACCAACGTGACGGAAACTGAAAATGAAGCAATCAAGAAGGACTGCGGTGTTCGCTTTCTGCCAAGTGAGACGAAAGCTACTGACTTTAATATTGTTTCACTCACGATAGCTTCATGACGAAACATGCCCATCGTCAAAGGCAGCTGACATACTCGAAAAAGTCGATGAGTAACTACGTATAGGGGTCTTATGGCTCCAATTAGAATGCCTACGCCGCTATAAGCGTCGAAATGGAGTCAACACTACGAAGTTTGGGCAACATAAGGTTAAAAACTTTCTCACACTCCACCCATGAGCTTCGCAAACTCTACCCCCAAGACAAACTCGTTCAGATTGATTGTTCGAATATGATGACTTTGGCTAGTTTTTGAAGCTTTAAACGACGTAACCATTCTGGTAGAAGCCCTAAAAGTCTATTAGCTTTTCTAGCACAACCGCGTTACCGCCAGCTTCGTTATATCAACCGGGCGGGCATGCTGCAGTGTTACTCGTCCACTTTTGCTCCATAACAAAAGTCAACTCGTTTTTTCCCTATTTGCAGCGAGTTTTCGTCGGTTTTTTTGTTAGTTTCCGGGACTACCAACTCCAAACCCGTCTCTTTTTTTTGGGCGTGTATGCTGCCCTCAAGATTCGACGAATTCAGGTGCCTCAACAGAATTACGCTCAAAGAGGTCAATAGGAGGATCGACCACTCGCGATGGCGAATACCCGTGGGCTGTAGCATTGAAGATTTATAAAGGTATAGCTTTTCATCATAAATTGGTGACAGGTTCGCAAATAACTGTGCCTGCATTCCTTGGCCTCTGTTGAGCATGCATCAGA
The DNA here is from genome assembly GCA_029168955.1 of Aplectana chamaeleonis. Lineage (NCBI taxonomy): Eukaryota > Metazoa > Nematoda > Chromadorea > Rhabditida > Cosmocercidae > Aplectana > Aplectana chamaeleonis. The sequence continues at coordinate 34,580 of JAPDOI010000012.1, read as the reverse complement.
TGTTACATCGACGTACTCTGAGTTTTGGCCGAGAAATAACCGCGAACTAGCCGATAAATAGCACACCAGACTCCGCAGCGGCTCCTGGTGGGCTACTTCGCGGCTATTTCGACGTCATTTCTCGGCTTTTGACGGAACGGGCAAGAAATAGACGAAAAATAACCGAGAACTAACGAAAAGTAACCCAGACGCAGTCGTCGCCGACTCGCCATCCGGGACTCCCAGTGATTGGGTGAGCCTCCAGAGGCTGAACGAGGTTCACGTACATCAAACTTGGGTAATTGCACCGACGGAGATGTCTACATCTGAATCGTGCTCCTGGGATGTGTCGTATACTTACCTGGAGAGCATTCATTCTCGGATATTTCGCGGCGAGCCTTATTTGGCGCTATTTCGCGATTATTACGCGGCACGCAGGTATTTCGCGGCTATTTCTCGGCCAAAACTCTCAGAATTCCTAACACCTGCTAAGGCTCTAGTTTTAGGTGAGGGCCGATGTTTTGAGTGGTATGGTCCAGTTTGTTAATAATCCGTGTTCAAAGATACTTAAAGGCAGTGGTCGCGATCAAATATGCTTGTCTTTTTTGTTTTCTCTAAACCCCTTTCTGGGTTTAGAGTAGAAGGACCTATGAGAAAAAATCGCGAAAAAACCGCTGTTTTTTTACCGCGAAAAAAACAAAAAAATTGAAGCCTTAACTTTCTTGTCTTCTGATGGTGGACGAGCCCACTCCACATCATCGGCGACCAATGATCTCTGATATCAAGAATACCAGCTGGCTTGAAATTGAATTTCAATCAATGAAAATTATCCTTCGGACTCATCTAGTCAAAAACATTGACTGAAATGCTTTGCTTTCATTGTTCAACTGTATTTATCAGGTAGATTTGCACTTCTTTCTTCCTCTGGATGTCGATGATTTTTGACTGCTCGGCATGAGACTGCGATCTTTTTTTTTGCAGTGCTGTGCACGTGCGCAGGAACAAGCATCTTTGGGCCCTAGAAACTCTAATTCTAGCCCGTTTTTCACCGGGATACCTTCATAGTTCTTCAGCTGCTTTCTATCTAAGCTGATTTTGATAGTTTATAGTTTTTTAGATAACGTTTTTCGTCGCGACCACTGTCTTTAACTGTCTTTCAGATTTCCAGGAAATGACGCTCTCGTAGTTATGTGAAGAGAAAAGTGGTACCTAAAAGGCAATTCTCAAGGTGTTCAGAAGAGTTGTTTCTCTTTAGGGTCAAAACTATAGCCTAGGAGTGATTTAGGGTGCTAGTTTCTAAGTACCATCTGTAGATTTCCTCAAATTTGAGGCTTTTTATGTGTGGTGGTTATGACGCCGAGAACAACTTTTGATTTTCGAAATATTAGGGTAACCGGAAAGTGGTGTCTTTTTCCTGCGCTCAATTCCAACACATAGTGCTCTGCTTACTTTCCCCATCCGCTTCAAATGTTCTTGGATGGTCGACCAGTTGGTAAGACTATTTGACAACTCCTCGGTCGTCTGACACGGATTCGCTTCCACTTCCGCCCCAACTCTGAGAGAATCTTTCGCGCTAGTACCGTGATACTCCCGCGCTAGTACCGTGTTCGTCTCTCTCTCTCGACCCGCGATCCGCGTTTGTTCCGCGATTGTTACCCAATTGACCCATTCGTTGACTTTCTCGTGCACGTATCGTGATGGTACCGCGATCGTTACCAAGTGTACCGTGGTTTACTCGCGATCCGCGATGGTACCGTGATCGTTTCTTCCGGGTCCCGCGCTCTTATGATGCGCAGATTTGTAAAGCAGCGCGAAACACGGCACGGGCGATATCTATTAGCTTCGTGTTTATCTGATATGCAACACCCGTTCGGGTGAAAAACTGAAAGGACATGGGTGATATGACGCGGTACGCTCTCGGTTTGACACTGGCAGGATCTCGCGATCATTCCGCGATAGCCCCGGGCTAGTATCCTCTCGACTCCTACAAGAAACCGAGGAGATTCTATCGGTAAACGATTGTGGGGGGGTTCTCTCAGAGTAATGTGTCGTCGAAAGAAACACTTTCCAGTCCCCCCCCCAATATTAGCGCAGGTTACGTCAGTTAAAATGCATACGTACCATAATCTGCAGTAACTCCCTGGCTAACGTCAATTGGCCCCAGATTTGTTATCAGAACATTAAATAACCCCCTCTTGAAAGTTTTGGGCCTAATTAAAAAAATTGTTCGAACATTTCGGAAATTCTCTGATGGCTACCCTTACCTTCCCGAAAACGGCCTTTTTCGGAATCCTCGGCGCAATTAGGAAACTCCGAGCACGGATTATTTGCGTATTGTCAGACAATTACAAAACGAAAACATGGTTCTCAAATTGCCGGGATGAACGTAGAACAGTCCCTAGTTAGTGAAAACTGCTGTCCTCATTTACAAAAATTCGAAAATCCTCGTTCATCGATAATAGGTTCCTGGACTGGTTCCGGAAAAGTTTCACACTTCATGCTTGATCGTTCGCAATTTGCAGCAAAAAAGGTATATCATTCAGAGCACATTTCGGAATATACTGGCTGCAGTGGAGTCTTAATTTCCCAGAGACATATTCTAACGGCGGCCCATTGTGTGCTTCAAAAGAGCGCGCACGTCGGGGAAATGTGCCAGCTTGAAAATTATGTGAAAGGGTGAGTTATTTTCTAGCTCTAACACTGTTCCTAGCCTGCCAATCAGGATCCAGCAGTCCGTTAGCTAGGGCCGCGAAATACCTACGACCTACCCCCCCCCCCCTCCTCGGTGGTCAGTCAGTGCTAAAAAAAATTGGGAAGTTCCAACGGCCCTCCTCAAACGATGGAAGATTTTTTTACATCAAATATTTTTGATCTTTTATAGAGGATAACTGGATCAGGGAGTTACTAGAATGGTCACACCGCGGCGAGAATACGCCGCGCGACGGGCTTCGCCGCCAAATACAATACTTTGTCAGAAAGCGAGCAAGATCGAGTTTTCTCTTCTCGATTGTCTGTTTTTTTGTATATCTCGCTAAAAACTCAACTTTGAGCGAAAGTAGGTGATATTCATGATTCTGGAGTTGAGGGCTACTCAATGGTTTAGCCTTTGTGGTGGTTACGTTAAAAACTATAGAAGTTTCGCAGTCAGCCAGGTTTGTAACTACAGTATCGTGGCGGATGGGGCGCTACCGTCTCTGTCTAGGTTTCCCTGTGGCTACCGCATGTAGAGAACAGGTCCATTGCGGAACTTCCATGGTTCTCATCGAAACCTCGACAATGGCTATACCATTGAATAGTCGTCAACGCCTGAATCATGAATATTCCTCTAGTTTCGCTCACAGCTGATTTTGAAGCGAGTTGTACAAAAAAAAAGACTCAGAAACCCGACCTCGCTCGCTTCCTGACCAAATCCTACGAGCGGTAGAGTACAGGCCATAAAACGGCCAAAGTCTCACCGTCGACTGCGTACCACGCGCTGCGCGACCGCACGCGCGTCGGAAGCAGACGAGTTTTGCCGCCGCGCGACGAGTTCCGGCCGCCGCGCGGCGTTTCGGCCTCTGCGCGGCGGGCGAAACTCGGCGCGCGGCGGCCAAAGCTAGTCTGCTTCCGACGCGCGTGCGGTCGCGCAGCGCGTGGTACGCAGTAGACGGTGAGACTTTGGCCGTTTTATGGCCTGTACACATACGAGTATAGACCAAAATTTTTGTCCCGTTGGATTAGCCGGATGCAATGTATGATACAGAGATTCGCAGCTAACCTTTACGGTGGCTGCTGGGTGTGGTAAAACTAATTTGTGAAAGCTACGAAACTATGGGGCGATGGCGCCGCATTTGACTCGGATAAAGAAATCGGAGGAGGCGATACTACCTAGAACGCGGGTAAACCTTTTACTAAAACTTGACGGTCATGTTACTTTAACTGCAGTTGTTGTAAATGCTAACTCACAAGGCTTTTACAAAAGAATATTACGTGGCGTTCAGCTGTGGCTCACTACGCGTCGCGGTCGCGCTGCGGCGTTGCAATTCGAGCGCGCTGTTTCAAAGGGACGTCGGGCTGGTGGCCGAATGCGTAATCCTTCACATACTCTCGTTTCCTTCCATTACTTGAGGTGTTGTAACAAACATTAGAAAACGCGAGTATAGAGTAAACCAACTAGGTACTATTTTTAGGATAATAACACAATAATTTTATTGTGTTGTGTCCTCTACAGTGTTACTATCTATTTGGTTCACATATATTATATAACTGATTATTACCGGTTACCCCAGGTATATAAAGAAAAGAAGTATTACAAAGAAATTGTTATTAGATTAAAGTTAAGATGAAACCTAACTATACGTGAACTTTGATGAAACCCTTTTGTTTTTTGATACCAAAGTGTCAAGACCTTCAGAATTTGAACGATACATAGTTTTTAGCCGGAACCAATCATCTTTAATTGTCCAAAGGTCATCCTGATCATTTCGTCAACACAACTATTTATAAAAAAATATTTATGTGACCTTGTAAAGGATGTATTCTGCCAAACGGCCAAATTTCTTCTTTGACACCTGATATTTTTCTGCCATCCTTCCTCTGAAGGACGATAATGGAGTAGTTTCGGCCAGACTGCACAACGATGTGGTGATTTTTGAAGCATAACTGCTTACATAGCATAACTGCTTCACCTGTTCCACCTGTGCTTCTGAACTCTGGTGAACCCCCCTCATATGTCTATATAGCTTCTTAAGTGCGAAAGGCCCAGCTTGCACAGTGGACAGAAAACTAATGTGTTTTTCATGCCTGAACGATTTTCGTGAGATTTTCTGAAACCGATGCTTTGTTGGAAGTCTTGTCAAAGAAGTTTTGTGAGAGATAACTGGTGAGCTTTGGTGTTAAGCCTAGGAAATGCGGAAGAAGGATGTCTCACAATAAGAACCCGTGCTCTGTTACTTAAAGTAGAAACATTGTTGATCGCCATTAATGGCTGTATGGACAGCTGTATTCATGCCTGGACACCTGAGCATTGTTTTCTGTCATGTTTTTCTTCATCCCTTTTGTGTTACAACAAATAACCGTATCGAAAAGCGTTGGCGACGTGTAAACGTGCTCTAATTGCAACACCGCAGCGCGACCGCGACGCGTAGTGAGCCACAGCTCAAGGCCACGTAGTACTCTTCGCTTTTACAGATTATACCAAAACAATCTGTAATAAACACCGTCTGTTGTAAATTATGAACAGCTAGCAGAAATCGGGCGAATTAGCCCCCGCAGGGGCCGTGAGAGTTGAGTGATAAAGAACGGGTAGTATAGAAAATCACGGAAGACTATAAAGGGAATAGAATGGAAAGCAAATACCAGGCCGTCCAATAATTCCTGTCCGAAAATTTTCAAAATTATCTAATTTTTCTTAGAAGTGTTATAATATCAGGCAAGTGTAAAAACCTTCTAGAAGGTTCTCCAAAGTTTTACGCTAGGGTATATAAGGCGCAGTCGCCGCGTCTAGCTACCAGTACAAGCTAAAATGGACCAAGGTCGAATTCGTACGTTCGTGTACTACGAGTGGCTGCTGGGCAACGACACGGGCACCGCGGTCGCCAACATCTGCAGAGCGTGCAAGGAGGATGCAGTGTCCCAACGCACAGTCAGCCGCTGGTTCAATCGCTTCGAGAGCGGCGACACGAGCCTCGAGGACAGGGAGCACAGCGGGAGGCCTTATACGGTGAATGATGACGAAGTCCGTCGCTGTATCAAGGAGAAGTCGGAAGCCACCACCTGTGAACTGGCGACGACGCTCGGCTGCAGCAAGTCCACCATCCACAATCGGCTCAACTTACTCGGCTACCACAAAGTTCTGGCCCGTTGGATCCCCCACCGTCTGACGGACGCCAACAAGCAGAGCCGCGTGGCCGTCTGCCAGTCCCTCCTCCTTCGTTCACATCGCAAGGAGTTTCTCGAAGACCTGGTCACCGGGGATGAGAGCTGGGTCCTCTACGACAACGTCGCCCGCCATGCCGTCTGGATCCCGCGTGGAGAAGAGCCGCCGACGCCGCCGAAAGCCGACCTGCACCCGCTGAAGATCATACTCTGCTGCTGGTGGGACACCAAGGGCATGCTGTACTTCGAGCCGCTCCCGCAAGGCAGGACGGTCACCGCCTCCATCTACACCGATCAGCTCGAGAAACTAGCCGCCGCCATCCGAGAAAAGCGTCCCCGACGGGCCTCGGTCCACCTGCTACACGACAACGCGCGCCCCCACGTGGCGAAGGAGACCCAGCAGAAGTTGGCGACGCTCGGCTGGGAGACAGTTGCCCATCCGCCGTATTCCCCGGACCTCGCCCCTCCGACTACCACTTGTTCCGCTCGCTGAAGTACCATTTGGCCGGAAGAAAATTCACCAACTACGACAACTTCAAATCCGACATCGCGGACTTCTTCGAGTCGCAGCCCCCGGAGTTCTGGGCGAAGGGCATCGGCGACCTGCCCAATTGATGGGCCACTGTTGTGGATAACTGTGGTGATTATATTGTTGATTAGACTTGGTTTTCAATAAAGTTGAAAAAAATTAAAAATGGTGAAATTTTCGGACAAGAATTATTGGACAACCTGGTAGATTCTGGAATCATGAGGAGGGCCTGGGGAACATTTGAATTAATGTAGCGTAGTTCCAGTGCTTGCGGCGCGGCATTGAAAATAGGGCGTGTTAACTACATCGCATTACATATTTTCATGAACAGTTATCTCAAAATTTTGAAAGTCTGAGAGAAAAAGCTGTGTGAAATTTTTTACAGTCTACTTACCTCAATGTCTGAAACCATGATGGCCCGAAATTTTCGTGGAATTCTATGCGGGGCAGCTTTGTTTAGGTTGAACATTTGATTTTTAATGGCAGTTGTTTGTCTTATAGTGTTTTTTAACGGCGAAGTTCCACCCACAAGGGGATCAATACCAGTTGGATTGACTCGACACTGGTTATTCTCAGGTTGTGAACAGTTGCGAATTCTTTTTTAATTTGCAAAAAAAACAGCTGTCTATAAGCTCTTTAACGTTCTTGTTATCTTGTTTCAGTAAATTATATACATTTTCCACCCAAAAATTCTACAATCCACCCTCCAATTTTTCGTTTTATCCCGAAAAAATACACGGCTCCTCCCCCCCCCCCCCCTCCACCACCCCTCTGCAAGCTATCCATACCTGCTGGACCCTGCTGTCAATTACCTCTAACCAAGACTAGCAACTGTTATAAAACTTTTATAGAGAATCTCAGCACGTTTTTGGTATTACGCATTGGCTTATTCCTGGCCAGCACAAGAAGATCTATGTTGGGAGTGCCTGCAAAACCCCTGACTGTGAGGGTAGCAAGACATACGACTCTGATAAATTTGTGAGTGCTCTTTAAAGTGATTATCAGTCGTTCGGAACCGGTTTTTTGGATACAAATGACTCACTGACAACACGCCATTTCCAAGCTTCAATTAAGGAGCGGCGACGCTGTTATGCGCTTGATTTGGCACCGTATTACTGATCAGATTTACAATGCCAAACAAGTATTCATCTAGTCGGCATTTTCATGAATCTCGTCCAAGGGGTAGCTAAACTTTTAATATGTTCTTTGGTGAAAGCGGGGGACAATCTCCCACGCGAACTCATTCCATTCCCACTGACAGCGTAGTCCATCCCCCGAAATGGACGGAGTTGTTCCTTCCTGAGGTGAACATTGGGATGTGCAGAGTTGAGTTTTCAGGCTCTTGGGTGGCTCTGTGGAATCGATCGTTGGGAGCCGGCTGGTATCTTTTCTAAGAACATTTTTGATGTTCCTGGTTTTGCAGAAAAAATTACACATCGGGGATCATCACCTTTGGATTCCCCACTGGAGGGGTGATCCCACAGCCACAGTTCACGGTTGGGGCATGCCACTGCGGACCGTGGGGAAGATGGGCATGCAGCAGGGAACCACCCCACTCCCTCCTTCCCCCCCCCCTGCTCCTCGCCGTGGGGAGATCCCACCGGCGACAAAATTATCCTCCAGCATCTGGTGGATCTTCTGCTGCTCAGACATTGGGAGCAGCGGACCGCCGGCGAAAATTCGCCAGTTGCTCAACAGCTGGGGGACAGCTGGCATTTAGACGGCCAATGGCAATCACGAGGGCAACAGTTGGTATATACTCGGCATATCATTTAATGCCAGTGACGGACAGCTGGCCAACATGTACCAGTTGCCTAACAGCTGGGTGAAAACAGGCATTCAGCTGGCAATTGGCAATTACGAGGCCGACGGTTGGCTCATTCTTGGCATCTCAATTAGAGCTAGCGGCGGACCGCTGGCGAAAATGTGCCAGCTGCCTGAAAGCTGCGTGATAATATGCATTAAGCTGGCAAGGGCAATCAAACTTCGAAATTACCGAGCGCATAAAAACGCAGTTATCCAGCAATCGGCACTCGGCTGGCGCTTAACCGCCAAGTGGCCTACGCTTGGCACTGAGTCGTCGCATGCTGGCACTTGAGAGAGTTGACGACTAATCACGTTTTAACATGTTAAAGTTTGATCTCTGATTTCATTGATAAGCCGAGCCGGTATATAAGGCGATTCATTCCAATGAGTTCTCACTCGGCACTTTGATGAAGTCACTCTACAGAGGCTAACATATTTTTGGCAGTTGAGGGGCAAGTCCCCACGGCTAGGGGGGGGGGAGGTGGGGTGGGTCCCCCACCTCAGACGACCGTTGCGTAGGCGATCTCCTACGCAGCGATCTGCGGTGAGGAACCCACCTCGACTTATCGGTCTACCAAGAGACTGGAGGATCGCTGGCAAATGACTGCTCAACAGCTGGCTGCCAAATATTAGCCAAGAGACTGCCAGCGGTCGGCCAACGTCCTAGCGGACCGCTGGCAGGGTTTCGGCGAACCGCCGGCTAATGGCTGTCCGACACCGGGAATGGTTTTTGCTCGCCAAGCAAATGCCGGCGGTCCGCCAATCCCAATGTCTGAGTGGAAAGTGAATCGAAGTCAACTTACAGGTCTAGCTCAGGAAATCCGACTGAGGCACAAGTGAGACGAAGAGTCATAAATACCAGTACCGTTGTTAATATCTTCGTCTAAACGTGGTGATGATCCTGATATTTGGTGTCGCTCCACCGTGTTTACTAGAGCAGATCCTGGAAAGGAGGGGCATCTCCACTGCTTAGTCTTTCCCGAAAAGGAGTAGCTAGAGCACACGTCATGGCTATCACCTGAGGTTATGCTTGGTTCCTCTGGATACGGCCGAGCTCTCCGGGTTGGGGTGGACCACATGCGTTCACGAGAGTTGTGGGACAACCCAACCCGTGCCTACAACATACTAAAGCTTCAGTGGTCAAGGATTACACGACTCTTTGATAACATTTTGGTTTTTGAGGCACTAATCGACGGGTACCATCCGTGTCATACCGGGAAAAATGATCTTGCTATAGTCGAATTGAAGAGTGACATTCCGAAAGAAGAAGCCGTGCCAATCTGCTTGCCAACAGCAAATCAGAAAATAAACCAAGAATTGATTGCGCTAGGATACGGAAAAAGTAAGTGAAGGAGGTTTTGAGTTTTTAACATCATTCTAGACATGGGAGGGTAGGGGGTCACTTGAGATTTTTTCAACAAAGAGAAAACTCTTATATAAGATTATTGGTACCGCTATTATTCAGTGTTGTCCTAGAAATTCTACAGAGATAAGGTGCTTCCGAATGAGAATGGCGGCCCACACGGCCGGCGTGCTTGGCAGGCGGCCGTCGCAAGTGCCGCCCTCGGACGAATGTTGGATTTCAACGACGGCCGTCCCCTCTCCCACCGTCTGCAGAGCTTATTGATCGGCGCAGTGCTTGCTGCCAGCCTGTGCCGGCTCAATTCGTAGGCCATTGTTATACCCCACGACAGGCTTGTCGCGGTCGCAGAGCACTGCTACGTCGCTGTCGCTGAGGGCCAGCCATCGCTGTCGCTCAGGGCCAAGAAACACCCGGCACGATGCCGGATTTGGCTGGGTCGCTGTCGCTGACACCCGCCATCGCACTGCGACGGACAGCCGCGACAGCGACCGATCACCGCACGGTTTCCACATTTCAGGCATAACATCCCCTTTTGAGCCAGCGACCGCGACAGGTGCTGCAATCTGTTCCTGCGACAGCATTTTCCTACTGTGTGGGCCTGGTCGCGGCACGATTCGTAACAGTTCACCGCACCTGTCGTGGTCGCAGACTTTTGGTATAACAATGGCCGTAGTCGATGGCGGTGGAGAGTTTTCTCATGCTCGTCCGAGAGCGGCGAACGCGACGGTCGCCTGCCAAGCACGCCGGCCGCATGGGCCGCCATTCTCATTCGGGCACACTTTACTTATGTTGAATCCTGAGTGGCTTCACGGATCTTTTCTTCTTCTTTTTCTGTTTTCTTGAGTGATACACACGAGAGGAACTCCGCTCTCTGCAGCTGCTCTTGCTGTTTGATGCCAGAATCAATCTTGTATTTGAGAGATCCCAATATGGGGATAATTTAGAGAGAGAATTCCATTCCATGTACGACTTTCTGTGAATCTTGGCATGGTTGGTCGTTAGTATGTGTGAGATGTTAGTAGAGCCAAATCCAAGACGTTAGTAGATTTATTCGGTTGACGTTTCGGCTATATCGCCTTCGTCGGAACCTGGAAGAATCAAGAACAAATGCGACATATCCTCCCAAGCAACCTTTCAAATTACAAGAAAAAGTCCGAAATAACCACAGGATTTGTACTTAAAAAAGCAAAAACACGATCACAGAATGCTCACCTTACTCGCGCCGAGCCAAGTTAGTAGTGGGCACCCTAAGTGGTAGATGCAGTGGATGGTTAGAAGACGCGCGTCCTTGACATGAAGACGTTGAGGTCAAAATCTGCAGAGGTCAAGAAACGGGACGAGCTCAGCTGTTATGGCAAGACATTCCTCTTTCCTGTTCATTTTAGGATCTTTGGCGGTTATCCAAAACGCTTCGAGAGTCTTGCGTGCCGCAGTTTGTGGCTCCCGCGCTAGAATTTTAACGGTAATCTCAAACTCTTCTAATTAATAATTTTTTTTCTAATTCCATTTTCTCGTTCTGAAATCTTAGGTAAGCTTGTTCCACTGAGAATTATGTGGTCACCCATGATCCAATTTCCGGTCCAACACAATCTATTTTCCATTCTTCGAAACTACATCATCATCAATTCGGCTCTCAGAAACTGTAATGCTGATGAAACCAGTCCTCGGTCTAGTCTTGGTTGTGTTTTCTGTCACATTACTTCTTTTCAGGTGAGGAACCGTCAATTCATTATATCAACCAACTCAGGCAAGTAAAGTTGCAAGTCTCGCAAAGAGTACTGCAAGACAAGCAGATATGGGCAAAGTATTTGACGAACTCTGTTTGCGTCGTGGGTTTTACAAAACATTCCTTCAGAAAATTCAATCCTGAAGAGAAAAAGGCAGGCATTTCTCATAAATGCGCCCCCGCTTTTAAAGGCAGTGTTCACGATGAAAAACGTTTTCGAAATTCCACTAGGATTGGGTAGTGGGGAGACACTCTGTAACGCTAACGTCGAAAGAACGCATGAAAACGAGCCAGGAAGAGCCCCAAAAGAGCCCGAAGTTGCAACTTCGAGCGCATTGAAAACCCCAAAAGCGCATCACACGCCCACCGACGTGAACAAATGAATGCTCGAGATCGTGAGATGAGCGATGATTTTCAATCATTAGCCCCGTTCTTCCCTTCATTCTCAGCTTCTCTCTTTACTCAGGTCAGCTCGCATACATCGGCTGCAAAAGACGGAAGTTACAAGACTCGGAAAACTCGTCCACCATGTTTCCATAGCTCAATCTTTGAGGGACTATACCTGCGTTCACAGAAGGTCTTGTATGATTTTAGAGACACCATTGGAATCAGCATTGGAATCAGCAAGTTTTCAAGATAGGCGGAAAAACAGAAAAACGATTTCCATTGTGAACACTGCCTTTAAGCATAGGCTCTGGCTTTGCCACATCACTACAGACAACTATATTAGACAAGGTAAACAAAGTCCTGGTAAAGTGTGTTCGAATGAGACCAGCCGACCATGCGACTGTCGTGCGTGGCAGGTGGGGCCTGCACACGTTCCAAGACCTCGTGCACACTCCTATTGGGTTCCGCAACCGCGAGGTCGCAAGTGTGAAGTAAGTCATCTAACCCTAATCCCTACAGACTCTTACAACGTTCTCTTACCATTCATGATAAACAAATCAGGAATGATTGCGCGTCTGAGAGAATATATGTTAAAGAAAAAAACTTGTCAAATGACCGCGCAGTTCTTCTGTATTGTTGCAGGGTGACAGCGGAGGCCCCTTAATCCAGACAGATGCAGACGACAAGGCAACTCTTATCGGCATCACATCCGCTGCGATCGGCAACTGTAACCCCACATCTAAGGGTTGGTCAGCCGATTACGTAATTTTGAACAAATCTTAAAGGCGAAGACAGAAAATTCCGCTGTCAACTAACAGAAATTGAAAAGTCAACATTTCAGTGTTAGTGAGCACCTTCATTGACGTCACCCAGAGTATCGACTGGATATGTGGCAGTACAGGTATGGTCGACTCAGAATTGTTTGTCGGTGAAGCTTAGGTTCCATCCCTACCTTACCTGGCAGTCGACACTTCTTTGTGTTGATGTCGACAACAAAACGCATCGAACCAATGAACAACTCTGCGTCGACTGCATGTGGCCGGGGTGCCTGTGGGGCTTTATGTAAAAAGCAAGAATCATCATGCGATTAAACTGCCTTATCACGTAGAATTTCAGGCATATGCCCACTCATTGAAAAGAAGGATGAGTGATTGGTTAACGAGAAGACAACGAAGCTGATTCTAAAGAAGTTTTCAAGTCTTGTTGTTGTTTGATCGCAGATAATAAATCTTTGCATTGCTCTGTACATGCAGCATCGACAGAAACATTTCTCGCTCTTCATGAATTTGGCACGTGCCATTCTGGGGCAGGGATCAGGGGAATAAAAATTAAAGGCAGGTTCCGGGCAGAACTTTGATTCTGAGATTTCCCGCGAAATCGGTGCTCTTGGTACAGGTGGTTCCAAGGAACATGCGAAAACTGCGTAAAAACCGGTCTTCTTCAACTTACTCCAGCCACTTCCGTTACGCGATGATCCAGAAAAGTCAGAAAAGTGTGGCCATCGTCCATATTTCAGCGGTTGTCCACGCATTCTTCAAAAGTGCTGTGTAATTATCGGTCATTCAAGCCATGATTATCATGCTGTATATACCGTATTCCCTGATTTTGGGACTGTTTTCTCCAGAACCAAGGACTCAAAGTTCATGAAACGTTTAGACGATGTTCAGCTAGGCCAGCCCAATTTATTTAACCCAAATTTCGGTAGTGTCAAAATTTGACCGGACCTTGCCTTTAAGAATATCGGAATACGGAATCCGGAATATGGAACTATTTAAATTTCGGAAATCGGAATATGGAAGCTGAACAACATTTGAAATTTCGGAAATCGGAATAGAATTTGGAGTAACAGAAATTGAAAGAAGTTAATATTTTTACATGATAGACAGTTAATGACACTAATTGTGAGGCATGAGGAAGTATTTCGGGGAGGATCTCACTCAGTCCCCCCTCCTACGTGTGTGGAGAGAGGAGGAGACAAGGAGAGGGGGACATCCTGTCGTTCTCAGGGCCAAATTCCGGTCTGCATTTGCGGACTACGTCTATTTCATCAAGCGACACGTGATAATCGTGTTGGGACCACTTGATACCTGCACGATTCACCTTTCTCCCAGCACGATTATCACGTGTCGCATGATGCAACAGCCGTAGTCCGCAATTGCGGACCGGAATTCGGCCCCGAGAACGATAGTAAATCTAAGCGCGCATACATACGCGATGGAATGATGTATTTTGATAAGAAACAAGTCCTCGCGTTGATCATCGACACTGTAGGGCGGGCGCCAGTAACGTCTCCATTGGTCCCTATCGCGCGACTTGCTGGCCAGGAAATCCTACTCGCTCTAGGAACAAGAAAACTCTCACTCCTTTCGTCAAAGCTCTTAAAGGCAGCATACACGCTCACAAACATGGTTGAGATAATAGCAGAAATGGGTTTGCGCGGCCCCTACCATGTTACCAACGAAGTTTGGAGCACTGAAAACCATCCGGGTTGACATTATTTGATCAATCCCGTCTCGAAAGCATGTGGAACCCCACCCCTACGAATAACAGAATGAAGAGTGAGACATGTGAAAGCATTTGATAATTTAGAGTGATCGCACTATCGAATGAGAATCTATGAGAGAAACAGTTTGATTTACCTGATTATAACTTGTTTACATATACTGGATCTATTTCCAGCAGGGACCGATGCACAACCCCTGCCGCCGACACTGGTGGGCGCGCTGACAACGAGGTGGGCGCCCGGTGGAAGGGTATCGATCGATTTCCGGCCGCACAGCTGACCGGCAACAACGCATTTTCCTCTTTTCATCACTCTTCTGCTTTCTCCTTCCATCTTACTATCTATCTTCTAGTTTTTCTGTTTCTCCGTCATTAACTAAGTGTTCTAATTGCCTGTGCGATGGAATATTAACCTTAAAAAAAGAATTTGGATGATAAAGTTTGAAAGTCACGTAGTTTGTTGACGAAGACACGTGAATCAAACGTACAGGCAATTAGAACGCCTAGTTAATAATGGAGAAACAGAAAAACTAGGAGATGGATAGAAAGATGGTAGGAGAAAGCAGAAGAGGGATGAAAACGAGGAAATGCGTTGCTGCTGATCAGCTGTGCGGCCGGAAATCGATCGATGCCCTTTCACCGGGCGTCCACCCAGTTGCGCAGCGCGCCCACCAGTGCCGGCGGAAGGGGTTGTGCATCGGTCCCTGCCGTGGATAGATCCACTATACCGATGAATTCCCATCCACTTTGAAGAATGCCGCACTACTCTAGCTGGCTTCTAAAATGGAGCTCTTCATCGCTAAACAGACATGTTGCATTCAGGTAAAACAATCTGTATCTTTTGTAGACTCTCATTTGATAGTTCTATCACTCTAAATTATCAAATGCTTTCACATGCCTCACTCTTCATTCTGTTACTCGTACGGGTGGGATTCCACAGGCTTACGAGAGGGAATTGCTCAAATAATGTCACACCGGATAGTTTTCAGTGCTTCAAACTTCGTTGATGACATGGTAAGGGTTGCGCGAATCCATTTTTGCTGTTATCTCAACCATGTCTGTGAGCGTGTATGCTGCCTTTAAAGGCAGTGGTCGCGCTCAAATATGCTCGTCTTCTTTTCCTCTCTGAACCCTTTTCTGGGTATAGAGTAGTAGAACCTATAAGAAAAAATCGCGAAAAAACGCTGTTCTAGGCCAAATTTGAAGCCTGAACTTCCTTGTCTTTTGATGGTGGACGAGTCCACCCCACATCATCGGCATCGATTATCTCTAGTATCAAGAACATCAGTTGGCTTGAAATTGAATTTCAATCAAAGAAACTTCGGATTTATGTGCACATCTAGTCAAAAACATTGACTAAAGTGCTTGCTTTCATTGTTCAACTGTTTTATTGGGTAAATTTGCATTTATTTCTTCCCCTGAGTGTCGATGATTTTCGACTGCTTGGCATGAGTGTGATCTTTCTGTGCACGTGTGCACGAACTGGAAGTTTAGGGGCTTAATAACTCTAAGTCTAGCCCGTTTTTCACCACGCTACCTTCACAGTTTTTGAGCTGTTTTTCATCTGAGCTGATTTTTGTAGTTTTTTCGATAACGTTTTTCATCATGACCACTACCTTTAAAGGCAGTGTTCACGAAGAAAAAGTTGCACTTTTTTTGGCTAAAACGTAAGCTTTGGATTCCTCTAAGAAGATTAAGAACGGAAGTGCGACGAAAAACGGCCGGTAAGTGGGTGAAAATCTCGTGGGCCAGTCAACCCATTAGGCCACTCCGCCCACATCCGCTCCTATAACAGTTCCCCTGAATTCGTGACTAGATGAGCGATGGTTTCCGATCAAAAGCCCCGTTTTTTCCTTCATTCTCAACGTCTTTCTTTACTCAGGTCAGCTCGCACACATCAGCTGCAAAAAACGGGAGTTACAAGCTTCGGACAACTCGTCCACAATGCTTCCCTTGCTGAATTTCTAGGGGCCATAACTACGTTTCCAGGGGGTCTTGTACGATTCCAGGGACATCATTGAAATCAGCATGGGACCGTTTTGAAGATAGGCGGAAAAACAGAAAAAAACGACTTTTATCGTGAACACTGCCTTTAAGTCAAATCTGGAACACTTCTCGAGAACGCTTCCAGAGCCCTCTAATCGGTGTAAATAAACGCCCAACCGAAAATCCGTGCAAGTCCAAATTGCCGTCAGCCTGGACAAAGTATGGGAAATGTGCCTTCACCCAAACTTTGCTCAGGGGAATAGTTTTGGGCGCTGAACTCAATTTATAAGGCCGGTTCCGGATTTTCCGACAACAAGTGCGCTTGTTGGAAGATAAAAAAAGCAACAAAAACGACCTTTTCACGCTTGTAACTTCTGGGAACCTGCAGCTCGGAGCTGGATACTGCGCAGATTTACTATTGAGCCACAAGAGATACTAACGATACTAGTCGTTTTGACAATAGTGTTTACCACTCTAAATACTTCCCAAGTAAGACGTATGGAAGTTCCCCTGAACCGTGAGTGATTGCTCCCCTCCTTCAAATAGGATAGAGCCGAAATTAGGTATACATTACCAGCTACAAGCCGTTCGAAACTTGTGGTGTAGGGCGAACGCGTAATGACGTCTCTAGTCTACTTTGGTGTTAATCGTTGGAACACATAATCACCTGCTCCTTCCCTTCCCAATAGGATTTGTACCTTAAAAGATCTTTTTATGCCAAGCGGTTCTGAGACAGAACCTCAAGTTTTATTTATTACGAAACCTAAATTCAAATGAACGTTTATTTACAATTAATTCGTTTAAGAGCATATGATCCATTTACAGTGTAACATGAAATCTGGAATCATAAAAGAAACTCCTTCTTCAGCTTCTTCTACTCTCCTTCATCAATAGTCGTTCCTAAAGTCTCTGAAGTCGTCGCTTGTGTTTCAGACAGGGTAGTTTCTTTCAGGGTTGTTGTCTCCTTCTTCGTCGTCGTAGTCGTCGGTGTCGTCGTCGTAGTAGTCGGTTTAGAAGTCGTTGTTGTGGTTTTAGTGGTAGTTTTTCTAGTAGCCTTAGTAGTAATTGCTGGTGCTTGTGTCGCTGTGGTCTTTTTCGGAGACGTCTGTGGTTTCACTGGTGGGGACGTTGCTGCCGGAGGTGCCATTGGCGGTGCTGAAGTTTCTGCCGGCGGTGTTGGTGGTTTTTCTGGTGGTTCTTCTTCCGGTTCATCTTCTGGATCTTCCACTTCCTCTTCATGTTCCTCAGCTGATGTAGTCGTGTCATGTTCTTCTATTGATGTAGTAACCTCTGCCACTGTAGTGCCTATACTAGCTGTGCTGACGTCGACAATCTCCTTTTCCTCGCCAAACATTCCAGTCGCATATGCAAAGTAAACACCTCCGCAAAGCATCATGAGGATGAGCAGTACGAACAGAAGGCAGAGACGTGATCCTCCCTTAAGACAGTGGTGCTACTGGACAAAAGTTCTTAGTCTAGGTCATGACCTCGAAAAGGAACTCACACATATCCCCAAGTTCTCTTCCTTGAACTGCATTGCGTAAGGGTCATGGGCGTGTCCACCCCTCATTTCGTCACTGCTTGGCGAGTGTCTATGTCCAGAGGCTCTGGACTTCTTTTTGTAACCTTGACCCCTGCCTTTTGATGTCCCCCTATGATCGGGCGGTCTGCAATGTTGGAATCATTAGATTCTGGGAATCCAGTGTGACAAAACGCGCAGTTTACTGACCAATTTTGGGCATAACTCTATTTGGGTGGAGGGCATTCGAGAAAATGGAATGATTCATCCATGAAAATGAAAATTTGGACCGACATCATACTCAGACATTCGGGGGAACTTCCCGAGGACAATGGACCTGATTTGGTCGTTATCACTCGATCGAGGGGAGGGGGCGAGACGTTCCCCCGGAAGGGAACGTCTCGCCATCCCCCCCTTGGATTATTCGCTACGATGCACCGGGCACCGGTAATTAAAAGATCGTACTCTCAAATGAAAATCTGAGGGGGGACGTCTCGCCGTACTCCCCTTGGAATGTTAACGTACATGATAATGCGTGGATACCAGGGGTGATGTTGAAACTCAATCGCGTATGCACCTCAACCGGTGGTTCAATGTGTCGACGGGAGAGCTTCGTGATTTAGACGGGGTCAGGTCACGTGGCAAGCACTGTTTCGTTTAGGACCAAGATCACAAGCTGAGTGAGGAACTCGATGCTAGCGAGAAGGCGAATCGAGACTAGGAGATCAAGGTGGGTTTTTGTATCAGTTTAGGCACATGCCGCGCTAAATCACAACCGGCAGGTAGCAAACTGAACGCTAGAGAGATGTTCCCGCGGGAGCTATGGCAAACGGAAGGGCTGGGGGGCACTATGGCATCGCATTCGGCCTCATGCAATTTTCGGCCCAAACAATTCTGAAGTTTACGCGTGCGATTTGAACACCGACTCAGGGTTCTATGCACTTATAAAATTAGAGGAGTCGTTGCGGCGCGGAACAATGAGCGTGACCAAGTGCGATGGCCAGGTGTCTCCCCCTCCCCCCGTTCGTGTTAGCAGTTTTGCAGCAAGAACGGTTTCCTCGCAGCAGACTGTGTAGACGATGATCGCCATTACTTTGAGCTCGCCCGCTACTCGAACCCTAGGTGGACCCGAACATAGGTTTCCCGCCTAATAAGCCAGTCTTTTTCAAACGACGTTTTCGCCCATATGTTCAAATTCAGAATGCTGGAATCAGTTTAAAAGTGCCCATGATGATCAAATTTTGACATATACTTCATCTGAGCTTTTCAAAGGAACTGCCCTTCATCGACCGCTTTTCCTGAATTCTCCAAATGTAGAATGTGGCAAGCCTTCCGTGAGTTCTGGACATGGTATTGGTAAATGGACATAATTTAGTTGGTTTTATAGATTGTTTGGTAGCAGCTTATGATTCGTTTTTCGAGATCGATACATCTGTGTGCTGCCCTATGTTCGACTCTTTGGGAGTGCCCAGCTAAGCCTTATCCAATACACTCGAACGCTAACGTCGGACAGGGAACGAAATTCTCATGCCGTGAAATAGCGTGATTTGGTGTGTCGATTGCGTCCAACACTACTCAGTCTACGACATCATGAAAAAATATTTACAACAATGTTCTTTTAATGTGTCTCTACACACCGAAACTCAGCATAATTTGGAAATGCTTTGCCATTGTAATCTCCTTGTACGTACATTATCATGTATCTTATGTTTTCTTCTAAAATAAAACAAGGAAGTCCAGGAATGAATTCTCCGAGATGCAAAAATTTCCATGATGTCGTAGAATAAGTAGTGTTCGACGCAATCGACACATCAAAACACGCTATTTTACGGCATGAGAAACCCGTTCCCTGTCCGACGTTAGCGTTTGAGTATCCAATACAGGTTACTCTCTCACTCTCAAAACCGTAACTTCTTTCGTTTCGTGAACGTATTGAAAAGAATGTTTCAGGTGCTCGCGAAATCTTGTAAGCCGATTCCAGTCTTGGTTTTTGGAGCGTTGTATGCTGGAAAGAAATACATATGGAGGACACATCTTGTCATTGTTATAATTATGGTGATATGATGACAATAAATCTTGTGAAATCGTTAAATCGCAGTCGTTGAGGCGAAAACATGCAGTCGGTTGATCGAGGGAAAACCTGCAGTCGGGAGGTCGAGGGAAGAAGTGCAGTCGGGAGGATGAGGGAATAATTGCAGGCGGGAGGTCGAGGGAAGACCTGCAGTCGGGAGAACAAGAGAACTCCAGCTGTGGCAGCTTCTCCTATTACTCTACTGTCGAGGAAAGTTCTGCTGTCGTTCTCGGGAACGTCCCTCCGAATGTCTGAAGAGGCCTGGTAGCGGTATGAGTCATGGTTTTCGTGGATACTCCAGGGATACACGTCGGCTTCTGAAAGCGGTATCATTCAATCTCCAACTGAATCCTGAGTGCCCCCTCCCCAAAGTTTCCTACCGATTGCGGAATTTAGGCCATTCGACGAAACTGTATTTGCTTCTTACTTTTTGTTGTTTCTTAGTTTTTTCTCTTTTTATATATTGTTTTTATATTGCTCTCTTGGTACACTTTTGGATTAGACGACCTAACCAGATTTCCTAGACTTTGTACTCTTTGAAGGGCAGTGCTCACGATGAAGAAGTCACCCGTTTTTTAGGCAAAAACGTAAGTTTGGGTCCATCTATGAAGAATAAAAGGGGAATTATTCCCAGTTGAAAAACTTGTAGACAGATGACCCCCTGGATCACCTCGCCCACGCCACTAAGCAGGTGTCCGGCGTTCGTCCCATCAGTGGACCAGTTGCCGAATTATTGAAAATTCGGATTGATGGTAGTTTGGGGGAGGCAGTCGAAAAAATAAAATGATTCATCCATGTAAATGAAAATTCATGCTGGTATCAGACACCTGATAGCGTGATAAGTCAATGTTTTCATGGAACTCCATGGAAATACTTCGATTTCGGAATGCGGTATCATTCATTCTCCAACTGAATCCTGAATGCCTCCCCAACTACCTTCATACCGAAAATTCTTCATCGCGAAACATTCTAACATCCAAGCATGTACATCTGCTCTTCTTACTCTTACACAGTTTTCGGTAGAAGAAACAGAAAACAAAGTCACTTATGAAAGAATTTTTAGACGCAAAACCATTTCCGACGTTAGGTTGGACGCAAGCACGCCCATGCAGATCATTTTTTCCGCAGGGCTACCGTAATTCTGCGCGTAAATTAAATAGCGTCGGCTGCATGGCTGCGGACGTCGTCACATATTTTACGACAGCCACTATTTTTGGCGTGTGACTTCCCACCCAGTTGAATTTCGGTCAGAAGAAGTTTTGTTACCCCTGAAATGTCGAAAATTGATTTTTTTTCGTTGAATTCTTAATGAAATACTCTTGTTTTGCCGTTAAAAAAGGATGTCTGTCTTCTAAGACAGACATCCTTTGTTTGACCCACTAGAGAAATTTCATGAAAAAATTTTCACCCCACTAAAGCGGTCGATTGATCTAGTCTTTTTCAAACACATTGAACTGTTGGTCAATTCCAAACAATTGCTGATTTCACTGAATTATTTAGTGCCTCGTATTTCGGAAGAGCATCACTTAAGGTATGAGCAAAAGGATTAGAAAACTTCACAAAAACTATGAGACCATGAAAAAACTGAGAGAGAATTACCACGTTGAAGGAAAGCTAGGAAGGATCACAATATGTCCACGGATGCATTTAAATAACAAAACCACTACCAATATTTGGATGGCTAATTGTAAAGTAAAGCTGGCCAAAAATTAGGAGAATCGCCGTAAGGTGTGTGACAAAGTCCGCAGCCATACAGCCGGCGCTATTTAATTTACGCGCAGGATTACGGTGACCGTGTAGAAAAAAATTATCGGCATGGGCGTGCTTGTAAGTTGGACGCTTTGTCTGCAGCCTCACCAGACAGGCGTAATTAAATATTTCAGGGGTTTCCTTGAACAATTTTTCTGTGGAGGTTCTGAGGGGTCTTTTCGCTGTGAACCTTCACTTCGTGGACTTACCTACTAAAACTGGACTACGGGTTTTATCATGAACACTGCCTTCAAGCATGCTTTCTGCATAAATAATGCATGCTTCAGCGGATTGTAAGATTTTGAGATTAGCGTTTCTCCACCGCGGTGAATTACTCGAATTAAATACTATTATTGTTTCTCGCATGTTTTTGACACTTTTGTTGAGTTTTATTCTCGGATAACTGCTGTAGGGGACTGTCCGAGAGGGGGGGGGGGTACCCAGTATTCAAGACAGAAATTAAATGAACCACCGATCGGTAATGCTATCAATCGAAGTATTTCTATGGTGGCGGCTCAAGATAGAAGAAAAAAGCAAACTTTTCCTATAGAGCTTTCATAACAACAACGATTGATAGCGGTATCAAGTATCTTTCATCAGAGTTCTCCATTTCTATGAAAAAATCCTGGATGCGCCCACCCCCATTCGGCTCTCGTAAACAAAATTGATGATAACCAATTCATAAAGGGTAGGGTATAAAAGAAATGGAGAGCAGTGTGTCTTCATTCAAGCACCGTTCTTTTCCAGGGATCAGGATCCGCCCGGACTACTCTGAGAGTTTTGGCCGCGAAATAGCCGGGAATTAGTTCACCAGGCTCCGCAGCGGCTCCTGGTGGGCTATTTCCCGGCTATTTCTCGGCTTTTCACGGAATGGACAAGAAGTAGCCGAGAAATAGCCGAGATATAACCGAGAAATACTCAGAAGTAAACAAATTTGACCAAGACGCAACCGTCGCCGGCTCGCCGAGCCACCATCTGGGACCGCCAGCGCTTGGGTGGGGCCTCCAGAGGCTGAACGAGGTCCAAGTACCTCAAATCGGGTAATTGAACCGACGGAGGTGCTGACATCTGAATCATGCCTCTGGAATGCTCCGTATATCTACCGGGAGAGCAATATTTCTCGGTTATTTTGCGGCGAGCATTATTTGGCGGCTATTTTGGGCGAGCATTATTTAGCGGCTATTTCTCGGCAATCTCGCGGCTATTCCCCGGCGAGCATTATTTGGCGGCTATTTAGCGGCTATTACGCGGTAAGCAGGCATTTCTCGGCTATTTCGCGGTTATTTCTTGGCCGAAACTCTCAGAGTAGAAAGTAGGACAACTGCACCACCGGTAACCAAGACAACAAAATCGTAAGAAAAATTTAGAAAATTTTAGAGCCAACTCGAGTGAGCCGATTGGGGGGGGGTGGGGGCTGGATAAGAGCATCCGATGCGCCCCCCCCCATCTAGGATAGTTTCTGCTGTAGAATGTTGTATCATCGGGTCAAACCAGCAAATGTGGGGCGAACGTGTTAAAACGCTGCGGTGACAAAACTCTAAGGGGGCTGAGCAGAGTGCCACCGCGCGAGCGGCGCGGCCTGATGATTGAGAGCCGTATTGATAGATCGCCGCGATCTATCAATACGGCTCTCAATCATCAGGCCGCGCCGCGCCGCGGTGGCACTCTGCTCCGCCCCTAACCGTTGAAACTCATAATCGAGTGTTGGCGGCAGTCGGGGATCCATACTCTGACACTCGTTTAGCCCCCCGTCATAGTCGGCTGAAACCGGCCGCCCTGGTTCCACCCGGTCGATAGGTATGGGTATGAGAAGGGTATGACACCGCTAAGGGGGGGGCACACAGGATTCATTTGGAGAATGAATGATACAGCCTTCAGAAGTAGAAGTATTTCCATGGAGTCTCCACGAAAACATTGACTGATAACGCTATCAGGCATATGATGTCAGCTCAAATTTTCATTTTCGTCGATGAATCATTTCATTTCCTTAAATGGCCCCCTTCAAACCGTTTCAATCCATGAGGAGCACACAAAATGGGAAGAAATGAAGTGATGAAGATCATCCTCGGATGATAGAAATCGTCCTATGATGTGATAAAATTTGACCCCGACTGATATAAGCTGTCTGGAATGACAAAAATCCACCTGATACGATCAAGGACGACATAAAGAAGGTGGAATTTTATCAGTTTAAGATGATTTTTTGTCACTTCATTTCTTCCCGTTCTGCGTGTGTCTCGTAGATATCGACCGGGTGGGACTAGGACGGCCGGTTTTCGGCCGACTATGACGGGGCATTAGGAGTTTCCTCGTAACATCAAGGCAAATAGTCTCAAATCGAGCTCGACTCATTGTGAAAATCGCGCTCTTCCAAGGGAGAATGTGATACGATTTTAGGGCGAAATCGCCCCAAATTTTCTATTACTAGAGCGACGATTTCACTATGAGACCAATTGCCTCAATGATACGATGCAACTCCTGAACGAGTTTCTAAGTAGCCACAAATACGCAATTTACCCCGATGATTTCCTTCCTCTGTGAATCGGCTGTCCTCCGCTACGATCCTGGGTTTCATTAGTGCCGAAGGGATCCAATCCTGGACGAGGTGGTTCGTGGTCCGACGGGGGCGGTGGTGGTGGTGGCGGTGGTACACCAGCTGATGGACCGATCGGCTCATACTGGTCTCCCATACACTGAAACGTTCAGCATAAGTGACTGTTCTGTTGAACGGCGAGAACACCGCACCTAACTAGTCGATCGGGGGAGTGTGACCTCACTAGAGAAATGACCTGCAGTGAATTCCGTAAGATCTTTTATACTCTTCAATCTGTTTACCGGCATCTGTGCAACAATAATGTCTACAAGCGGGTTAATCAAGGGCATATCTACCCCGAAAAGTATTGGATTGCCGGTTATCTGAACACAAAAATTAATGTATACACAAGAAGCTGAGATGATCGCAAAATGCTTGGTTCCGGGCGAGATTGAACCAGCATATTCCCCGCTCGGGGAAAGTGTTTTATCGTTCTGCAGCTGAAGCCTTCAGATGCCTGCATCTTACTGAGCCTTTCAACACCAGCTCGGTAAATCTTCACCGAAGCAATCATCCTTTCACCCGCATAACGGGATGAAACAGGAAAACCACCAGAGGCTATCTAACAGTCGTAGACCTGTCAAGATGAAAGGATGATTGCTTCGGTGAAGATTTACCGAGCAGTTGAGTGAGAGCGGCGCTGGGGCTTCGGTGGTGCAGTGCGATAAGGCGCTCCCCCGGAAAGGGAATATGCTGGTTCAATCTCGCCCGGCGCCAAGCGTTTTGCGATCAACTCAGCACCTTTTGTAGACATACCATTACGTGCACTGCGACGTTGAACTGCAGTTACGGCAAAAAAAACATGCAGAAATCGTGTAGGACAAAAATTGATGTTCTTGAAAGTGATGTGCTAAACGACATTCTCTATTCAAACGAAGTAAACGCACACTTCTCGGAAAGTTTTTCCTTTGCTATCTGTTATTGTTAGAGGGATATGAAGCGATATAGTTGTGAGAAGCGAGGCAGTATTTTTTTGGCAGAAATCGTGGGTATGGATGGTCACTGTAGGTATCCTGTCGAGAAAATGCTGCGAAAACTGCTATAGAAGCTGGACAACAGGTGACGTCGACGAGTCTGGGTAGACATGCAGTGAACCGTCGGTAATGCGGGCTGGGAGACGAGTATTCAGGAATTTCCGAACAAGTTACCTGAGACCTTAACGCAAGTTGCACCATGGCTTCAAGCAACTTACTTTAATTTCTCGAGTAACTTGAAGCTATGTTGCGCGTAACTTGACTAGATTTTCGATTAAAATAATATGTATGTTGCGCTAATAATACACAACACTGCAAGTAACTTGTACCGTTGCTACATTTTATCTGACACCAACTCGCGACGCGACCAGCACCGACACGCGACGCGGTCAGCACACCGACACTGGGCATGCTCGCCGAGCATGCCGGGGGCCGCCAGCGGCTAGGCGGGGCCTCCAGCTGGTGTGCTGCACGAAATACCTCAATTTTGGGTACTCAGGAATTGCTGGTAAAGTTACAAACGACTTATGGTCTCTAAACATGTCGCCTGCAACTTATCCTGATAGATTTACGTTACATGTGGCCTTCAGCATAGTAAGCATGTTGCGCGGTGCGAGGTGGCTTACACGTGAAATAAAGTACTGAGAAGTAACTTGAAGGCAGTGTTCACGATGACTTTCGTTCCCGAGCTTTATACATAAAACACTGCGTTGGCCTCCCAGTGTTACCACATTACGAAGAAACGGCGAGAAACGCATTAAAACGTCGTATTTCAGTGACGTTATTCTATAACATGGACCAGTTATCCAGTTCGATGGACATGTTCAAGGTGATTGTCACTTGTGGAAAATTGGGTCAATCGAAAATAGAGGAATATTTTACGCAAAGGAGGATTAGTTAGGATCCTAAGGAAAGAACGGAGCTATGGAGAGCAGAGAATCGCAAAGGACGGGTTCAGAAATGATTTCATAGTCACAACAAACACTTCCTGTGATACTTAAAGGCAGTGTTCACGATAGGGATCGTTCTTCTGCTTCACTGTTTGATCTTGAATATTTATCCTATGACGATTCCAATGATGTTTTTGGAATCGTACAAGACCATCTTAGGAACGGAGTTATGGTCCGGTCAATCAAAAATTGGTTTGTAAAGGCCAGAAGATAGGTGACGAGTTGTCTTGTTCGAGACTTGTAACTTCCGTCTTTTGCAGCCAATGTATGAGCTTCGACCTGAGTAAAGAGAGCAGTTTGAGAATGAAGGGAAGAACAAGGCTACTTTTGAAAGGAAACCATCGCGCATCTCGCCAATCTCCAGTATTCATTTGTTCACGTCGGTGGGTTTGAAAGTGCATCTGGGCTGGTGAAGAGCTAACGGGTGTCCAACTTCTGGGGCCGTAGGGACCGTTCCGAGCTCATTTTTTCTTAGTTTTTTTCAACGTTTGGGTTGCGCTAAGCCCCGCAGCTGCCGATCTCCAAAAAAAATCAGGACATGGTTTTTATCGTGGACAGTGATATATTGATACTTAAAGGCAGCATACACACGCTCGGCAAGTGTTAGTCGGAGATACCAAACATGATAGGTCCGCACGGCCCGTACTCATGTCGTCGTAACGACGTTTGAAGCGCTGAAAACTGTCCAGGATGGACAATATTTGACAAATGTTTGAGCACCGGTCTTGCCTTCCATGCCCGGGTATTTTCACACCCTTCGAGTAACAGAATGGGAATCGATACTTGAGAAAACATGTGATAACTTAGAATGATAGCACTATGTGTGAGCAGTAGAGAAAAACTCGATTTTCCTCAATATAACATACTTTGTGCACTGATAAAATCCTCCATTTCAAGAGTAGTCAGCCAAAGTGAGAGCGCCGGCATTTTCGAAAGTGGACGAGAGTCAATAGGGTATGCAGACATGTTATACTCAAGTAAACCAAGCTATTTCTTCCGAAATTCATCTGAGAGTGCCATCACTCTCAATTATCACACGTTTTCACAAGTATCGATTCTCATTCTGTTACTTCGAAGGGGTGTAAAAACATGGGCGTGGGAAGGCAAGATTGCTCAAACATTGTCAAATATTGCCATCCTGGACAGTTTTCAGCGCGCTCAAACGTCGTTGACGACATAGTACGGGCCGTGCGGACCTATCTATGCTGTTGTCTCGACTATGCTTGCGAGCGTGTATGCTGCCTCTAAGGATTCCGTCAACTTGAAGGCATCATACGCGCTAAGAACCGTTCACCGTTTTTATGGTTTGAATGATTTTCTGGGCCCACCTTAGAACGCAGGTAGAGTTTTCGGGTCAAAAACGCTTCATTGTGATGATAAATGAGGTCGAATGTCTCAAAGTCGAATGTTTGAATGTCTTAAATTCAGTCAAAAGAGGCCGGCCTTTCGTCAGTCATCTAGCACGATTCGCTATCAGCATTCGCATAAGTAACTGATCAACAATTGATACAGTATAACTGAGGGGATGTTGATGTAATATATCATATGATCACGTGGAGAATGACTTTCCTACACACATGGTTTAACCTTTCCTTCTACACAAATACTTCAAAGAATGATGAACTTCATTTGATCAAGAGGTCGTTGGTCAAAGCAGCGGTCTCTAGCGATCGAATCTTTCTTTTTCAAAAGTCGACTGAGAGATTTTTGGTCCGAAAAAGGAGTTTTAAAGGCAGTGTTTACGATGATCATCCTCTTTGACTTTCCACAATAAAATGATAGGGGAGAAGGATTCTAGGCTTCCAGTGCCAAAGGAACGGTAGAAAACGAGCCAGGAGTGGCAAAATAATGACTGCAAACAAGCGTTTTGGTGCCCCAGACACGCCTGGTGCCCCAGATCCGCCCCTCGAAAGGAGCAATTGAAGACTCGGATTATAGGAATGATCAAGTGAGGGGAGTGCTGATTAGTGAGCTGTTTGCTTCATTGCACTGATAGGTATCATCCTCCTAGCAGTCAATTCCTCCACGCTCAAAAATCAACGTAAACAAGGGAGGGCCTATTTTGGCTCAAAAACGCGTCTTTCACGTCCTTTTTAGGCATGCCTTGCTATATAGGGCACCAGACCTTCCGTAAACCGTGGAGATATCGCAAGTGAAATTTATCGTGAACACTGCCTTCAAGTGATTTTTTCGCGGCTTTTTCAACGTTGCTGTTAAGTAGGATATTGAAGCTTTGATTATATATGAAAAACTCGAAAACAAAATCCATCGTGAACGAAGCCTTCAACTCGGGCGGGCTGTTTTCGAGGGAGATAAACGACGCACTCTTAAGCCCCTTTCATAGTTTGCCGACCGACATCGGACGACTCGTTATCAAATTTGATAAGTCAAGATAGATAAGATGGGAAGGGTAGGGTAGATGGATATTACACATTCGATAACGAGTCGTCCGACGTCGGTCGGGCAAGCGTGAATGAGGCTTTAGCTGTCGGTAGCATCGTCGGTTCAATTACCCAAGTTTGAGGTACTTCGCCCCGCACACCGGCTGGCACGATGCCTTCAAGCCTTAATCGTTGATTTTCGACTGAAAAACCGCGTTAACCCGTTGATGCGTTAACACTTTAACGTTATAAGGCACAGTTCTTATAGACATCCTCTGCTTCAAAATGACCCTATTTGAGCGGTTCTCCACGTACACATGAAGGGAGTGGGAAGAATCGCCGAAGACGACTACGTGGCGAGATATTTCGTAAAACTTCAAGGCGCTTCAAGCTTTTGTCCACCACTTATTTCAAAAACGATTTTACCTCCGAAGTTTGGTACGTTTTGAGAAATAGGTTCATGAAAAAAAAACAGACCGAAAAAAGGCGACTGGTCGAGCAAAAGCTCAGAAAAATGAAAGCAAGTTACTTGTAACATAAAAGGCCGAAAACAAGTTACTTGTAACATACCTGATCCGATGTAAGTTACTTGTTACTTTACTTTATCTCAGGTCATTTAAGTTACATGTAACATATCGGCGGGATACTGCGTGCGGTGCACCTCCGATATGTTACGTGTAACTCGAATGACTTGAGATAAGTCGCAAGTAACTTACAACAGCTTAGATATGTTACAAGTAACTTGTTTTCGATTTCTGAGAGGATCCTGCGTGCAGTGCGCCTCCGATATGTTACATGGAACTTAAATGGCCCAATATAAGTCGCGAATAACTTAAATTGGCCAAGAAGATATTTCCAAGGTTGAAGTACGACGCACTCGCGGGGTCAGGCTTACGACTGGCATTGCTGTTGGTTCAATTACAGAAGTTTGAGGTACTCGACCCCACACCAGCAGGGAAGGCTAGCACAGCATTTTTTGCGTAGTGTGTGGTCTGCGACAGGCCCTTCGCGTCGCGTGTCGTCTGCGTCACGTGATAACCACCCATTGTGAAAATTCAAATGTAAGTTACATCTAACATGAGTTTTACTTACATGTATGATAAAATTAAGTTACATGTAATATAAATGTAAGTTACATACTTCAGACATTCAAGTAAGTTACATTTATATTACAAGTAACTTGTTTTGATTTTTCTGAGTATGCCGACGGGATAAAGTTTGAAACTTGTGTGACCATATATAGAAAGCATCCTATAGAAAGCTGGTTGATGGCGAATTTTCTAAAGTCCATCTGATTGAGACTGTCCTCCCAGGCGGTCGGTGTGCGTGTCGAATGGCCGGCTAAATAGCATCTCACGGACTTGTAAGTGAATCAGCAGGAGCAGTAAACAAGCAGTGAGTAATATACCTGTCAGCCGTTCGCAGGCGTTGGTAGGCTAGTCCGAAAAATGCCTTTGCGACGAACTCTCGACACGCACGCCGACCGCGTGGGCGGACAGTCTCATTCAAACAGACTTTATAGCTTCAAAGAAACTATGACATTGACTATGCCACATGATAGCTCTCTACGCCGGGATCATAAATATCACCCTAGTTTTGCATAAAATTGAGTTTGAAGCGAGTTTTCTCCGAAAAGGACGAAAGAGAGAGAGGCGAATGCGTATTCTCGCGCGTATTCAGACCAAGTCCTACGAGCGGCAGTGTAGATTTGTACCCAACACCTTTATTGACCTTATAACGCTTCACCATACTCGTTTACCCATGGTGATGTTTCGACTAAACATGTACGCGCCAACAAGTCAAAATGTATTCGTGGCAGTTTGGAGTCGACAGGTCTACATATAAGTTTCTTCTCGGGCGGACCAGGCTCATTCAACTGACTCAGGTCGTCGGTGGCGGCGCGGCGGACATCGTCACCAGCAGACTTCCTTCACTGGACTCCAGGCATATGCAACAGTGACGAAAAATGTGAGTCTACCTGCCCTGTTTACAGGTTGCTTCGAATTTATGCGACAAGTGTATTATTGATCTGAGGCCATCTTCAAGAAGAATGTGCGTTCGTGTAATTCACCGAGAACTGGATTCTACCGGGAATTTGACGCGAAACTGCGGGGAGCCAGAGAGTCTGACGAGAATTTGTCGCAGAAATGCCGCGAATCTACCGCAAAACTCTGCGAAATCAGCGTAAAAACTACGCGCATTTATCGAGAAGTCTGCCGCGAATTCACCGCGAGAATACCGCCATAACGCAGTTATCATTGCGATGAGAGCGCTCGAGGGCAGCAGAAGAGATGGCTCAGTTGCTAACGCGGTGGACTACAAGGCAATTTATTTCAAAGACCTGCTCTGAGAAAGTTTGCCGCGTCAGCGCCGGGAAACTACCGCGACCCTCAACTGTGCCGCGATAGTTCCGCGATAGTACAACAGCGGCTTCGTGATTATATTACTTTGTTGCCGTGTCTCGAGAATCGACATCGCCGCGATAGTACTGCAGCGGCTCCGCGTTAGAGCCGCGCTGGCTCCGCGAGGATGCAGCAGTGAACCCGCGTAGAGTACGATGTACCATCCTGTGTGGTAAAACGAAATCATCGTCTGTTCAATTACTAAAGTTTGGGGTAAATTCAGTACTTCCTTGGGCGCAACAGCGGCGGTAACCTCCGTCCCTATAAAAGAAGAATACTACGTGGCTTTGAGCTGTGGCTCACTACGCGCCGGGGTTGCATCGCGGCGTCACAGTTAGAAGCTTTGAGCTGTGGCTCACTACGCGCCGGGGTTGCATCGCGGCGTCACAGTCGTCACAGTTGGGATATCACGGTGGGAGCTGGAAAAGCGTTGGCGCCGCGACACGACCGCGGCGCGTAATGAGCCACAGCTCAAGGCCACGTAGTATTCTTCCCTATAAAACAGAGGACGGAAACGAATCGCAGGTGCGTATTTTTGCTCTTAAGCCCCCCTAGGTTTATTATCACTCTTATATAACTTCATATCTGAAGCTCTCCCGGAGCCGCTGAGGCACTATCGCGAAGCCGAAGCGGAACTGTTGCATCGCCGCTAGGTTCCGCGGCAGCTCCGCCGCGGCTCCGCGGTAGTGCAGGCGAGGCTCCGCGATAGTGCCGCTTCTGTGCCTGTAGGCTCGGGGGCACTATCGCGGATCCGCAGCTGCGATTTCTCTCTGAATGATCGTTCAAATCTTTGTATGCAGGGGCGAAATTGCGGTAGATTCGCGGCATTGCAGCATTTTCGCGTGGCCGGGGCTTCAAAAAGTTAATGTTTTGCCACCGCGGGGAACTACTCGAATTTCAACACATTTTCGTATGTTTTCGAGACAATTTTTTTTGGGCTTTACCCGCAGATAGTTGCTGTGAAGTGTTGTGCCAACGTGTCAAAATCTGGGGCAAACGTGGTGGAACATTAAAATATTCTTCGGCGGTGGAAAAGGAATAACCTTTTGACTTTCTGATCGTGTACCTTGTCAAGTTGTCAACAGATGAAATCCGTCCCGAAATGTGTTAAAACATCAGAAATTTGTTGTCGAGAGTTTTTCTACCAACTAGACTTTATAATCCCGTGCAACAAAGCCGTCCAGAAGTTTGTGGACACTTGATTTTTTTTTACATAACTGGGCAAGAATGGAACCACAATAATATCTGAACTACTGTATCAGAGTAGACAAGAAATTTTTCATTCAAATGAATTTTAGGGTATTTTAGAGGATTTACTCCATAAAAGTCAAATAGTTTCTATCGGCTTTAAAAGGCTTAGTTTCTATCGAACGTTTTCGCTATGAAAACGGAACAATTTACAAACACGGACATTGATTATTGATGAGATACCACTGTTAGCGCATCGGGTAGCCATTTGACTTGATCACTTCCTAAGGCCCCCGTCAGACTTGGTCGAAAAACCTGCTGAGTCCGACTGAGTCCGCGGCGGAAAAACCGTCCGCGACCGTCTGCAACAGACTGAGTCCGGTTGCCACCAGCGCCACTCAGTTCCTTCGCGAAACACGCAATCGATAGTCAGCGGCAGCACTACGTGGGGCGAAGCGCAGACGACGAGAGTCTGGATACGGCGGGACTCGGCAGGTGGCAGTCGGCCGAAGAAAATGCACCCAAATCAAGTGAGAAACTCCTATATCGACCGGGTGGGTGAGGATGATTTTGGTTAGACGCAGCGGACTCAGTGTGGACCTGCTAATCGCGCATTGGCCCCGCCTTTGTACGCATGACAACCATCAGTATCGACCGGGGGATTGCGGTGGGCACCAGACGGTCGCAGTCGGACTCAGTGGGTTGATTTTTTTGCACCCGTCTCCTACGAATTCGGTGCGTATCGATCCGGTGAGCTCAGCAGATCCAACTATTCTGACGGAGGCCTAACTGCGTTTTTGCATTGACTTCAGAAGAATGTAGATGACCTCCTAAACAGTTTCCTCTCATTTCTGCTTCAGTTGCTCGGACTTCTCTGCAGCGTTTCCCGCTCGGAGTGTTGCCGTAGATCTAACAAGGTGTTCCCACAGACCTACAATTGGGTTCATGTCCGGAGACTGGGTAGGCCACTTCAGAATCGTGACATCACTCGCCTGGAAACACTGCCGCGCAGTGTAGCTGGTATGGGCCCGTAGTAAACCCAAGCCAGCTTGAGCGAAGACATGGTTGCTGGCGGCACCCGGTTGGCTGTAGCAAGCAATAACGATCGAGGGCTGTGCCTAGTCGTATTGATGCCGGAAACATGCGACGAATTCAGGTTGGAGTGTTCCGCCAGGAGCTTGATTTTCCCAGAGAACTCATCATATTCACCCTTCGCCAGGGAGTGATAGCCTGTCTCAGATCCGAAATGTACCAGAACTTCACCAGAAGTTTCCCGGTAATCTCTGGCAGACGCAATTATCTTTATTTCAAAACTCAACTAGAGAATTTTTCGTAATTTTCGGTCTTATGTCACTCTGTTGAATGATCACACACATACTACAAGATTCTCCCCTAAACTAGTTACCTCAAAATCTATCAAAAATTGTCCCAGAAAACGCATGCACTCCACCCCTTCTACGCTTTTTCCAGCAATTGCGCTCGCGGACCTTATTCGGGCTCAGGTCCACTTCCAGCTTCGTGCGACTTTCGACGCTATGGAGTGTTTTTTCATCAACATTTGCAAAAAAATCAATTTGACTGATTATGCGTGGTTATGGTCACCTTCGTAGCGCATCAGGTAAACATTTCCTTATCGGAGCACACTCACCCGCATGCGCGCAAATACACGCACACTCACGCGCACATTAGCGAAAATGCATGCACGCGCCTGCGCGTGTATACGCGCACGTACACGTGTGCCGGTGTATGAATGCACACACATACCTCGTGGGACACAAGCGCGCAAAACCCACGGAGATCTAATAATACGCGCATTCATAGATACTCATGCGCGAGCATGTACAGTGATACATACGCGTACACAAAACGAGCACATGCTTGCGTCCTCGTTTGTCCACACATTTGCACCCATGCACGCAGTGATAACATGCACACGCACGCACGCATTCATATATGCGACCACAATCTCCCAGTTCCATCTCACGAAAACAAAGCGCGCATGCTCGAACGACTGCGCGGTAAACACTGTCTATGCAGTGACACGCACCTATTATTCACATTCATATTCTGCAAACACGCGCGCATACTCAAGCGCACTATTACGTGTAAAACAGCGGGACTAGCGTTGTTACTTTCCTGTTATTTATTGTGCGTTGGCGCAAGCTTTGGGCATTATGATATAAATGCGCCAATTCGCACAATAAGGACGCCAAGTGTTAATGTAATCCTTGTCGACTTTCGCATTACATGCACGCGCATATGCACATACACATGCGTATGCTCATGCGCATACAACTGCTCCGCTTTCAAATAAACGCAATCACGCGAAAACACACATATCCTCTGTTCTCTGTGTCACCAAATTTCATTGCAGTTCCTTCGCGTGCTTGTGCGGAGCGAAGGCAGAGACCGCGAGAAAGTGCGAGGAGAAATAGACGCAGCATGAGCGCGCGCAGACGCATGCGATAAACAGAAGTGAATTTGACTCTGAAACAGAGGACAGACTAATCCTGCGCGCACTTACGAGCACACGGTAAAGCAAACACACCTGCTGGCACATACGCGCGTGCACGCGCGCGTGTACAAGCACACACACAAAGTCGTCTACATATGCACATG